>VCII01000199.1:0-456675 GCA_006030095.1 Triplophysa siluroides | reverse complement strand
AGACACAGAAAAACATATAATCGCGCCATATGACCCCTTTTAATAATCTAAAAGTTATACTTGTTTAATTTGAAAAAAATCAGGGAATAAGGGTTTTATTGGAATACACTGTACACAATGCATAAAGTAACTAAGCTGAGAGTATACTAGAGAGTTTGAGTATGGTTTTTCATATTTTGTGTTTGACTACATCTGTCATTCTGCCGACTCTTGACTCAATTAAAAATATTAGTTAACCAAATTTCTCATTGAGTTTACCAAACTCGTTGAGTTGACTAATATTTTTAAGTTGCATTAACTCAACATTTTAAAGCAACCAGGTAACTCATTTTTAGGTTGATCCAACAATTATTTACAGTGTTAAAACATGTATTTTTCTGTAGATTCTCATATTTGTACTATCATCAGGAAGTAAACGCTTCGGTCAGTATCAAACAACAAAAACAAACACCATCAATGCTGACTGAATGTAAAGAATCTATGATGAAGAAAACATCACTTAGAAGCTATATGTTCTTAAATATAAAAAAACTTAAAACATTACTTGTTGCAGTACATTAGCCAAAAAAGGGAGATGGGGTCTCATGTGTGTTTTTAATATAGTTAATGAATTAGCCATTCTTACAGCTCAGTGAGTCAAAGTGAAACCTGCTGTGGTCTCATCACACAAGTGGACCAACATCTTGTTCCTATGAGCACGTCTGTCGATGCATTTGTGGTTGAAAAGATTCTTGTGTTCCACTTATCATCATATTCATGTTAACAATAACTCCTTAACTCATAACAGAGCCGTAAATCCATCAACACTGACATCAAAGTGTCAGAGGTATAAAATCTGTCGTAAAATTCCCTTAAGAATTATTTCTCATATAGACCAAATGCAGTTTTTTTTATATCTGTACTGTAACCTGACACATATTAAAAATGAGTAACGCCCACTGTATCCAATGATATATGTCTACATTTTATTTGTTTAAAGTTGTTGAAAAGAAGTGACATGCAGAATAAAAAAATTATAAATCATTAAGTTCCATTAGAAATGATTGTAGAAAGAATAAGAAATAGACACATAGACTCAGAGCATCATATTCACTGATCCGAGATCAGACTTACAGATTAAGATATAGGTGTGATTCTCACGTTTCCGAGATGTAACTCAGAGGTAGGTGTGATTTCACTTTTTAAAGATGTGATTCTCACGTTTCCGAGATGTAACTCTCACTTTTTAAAGATGTGATTCTCACGTTTCCGAGATGTAACTCAGACGTAGGTGTGATTTCACTTTTTAAAGATGTGATTCTCACGTTTCCGAGATGTAACTCAGACGTAGGTGTGATTCACTTTTTAAAGGTGTGTTCTCACGTTTCCGAGATGTAACTCAGACGTAGGTGTGATTTCACTTTTTAAAGATGTGATTCTCACGTTTCCGAGATGTAACTCAGAGGTAGGTGTGATTTCACTTTTTAAAGATGTGATTCTCACGTTTCCGAGATGTAACTCAGAGGTAGGTGTGATTTCACTTTTAAAGATGTGATTCTCACGTTTCCGAGATGTAACTCAGAGGTAGGTGTGATTTCACTTTTTTCAAGATGTGATTCTCACGTTTCCGAGATGTAACTCAGAGGTAGGTGTGATTTCACTTTTTAAAGATGTGATTCTCACGTTTCCGAGATGTAACAGAGGTAGGTGTGATTTCACTTTTTAAAGATGTGATTCTCACGTTTCCGAGATGTAACTCAGAGGTAGGTGTGATTTCACTTTTTAAAGATGTGATTCTCACGTTTCCGAGATGTAACTCAGAGGTAGGTGTGATTTCACTTTTTAAAGATGTGATTCTCACGTTCCGAGATGTAACTCAGAGGTAGGTGTGATTTCACTTTTTAAAGATGTGATTCTCACGTTTCCGAGATGTAACTCAGAGGTAGGTGTGATTTCACTTTTTAAAGATGTGATTCTCACGTTTCCGAGATGTAACTCAGACGTAGGTGTGATTTCACTTTTAAAGATGTGATTCTCACGTTTCCGAGATGTAACTCAGACGTAGGTGTGATTTCACTTTTTAAAGATGTGATTCTCACGTTTCCGAGATGTAACTCAGACGTAGGTGTGATTTCACTTTTTAAAGATGTGATTCACGTTTCCGAGATGTTCAGAAGGTGTGATTTCACTTTTTAAAGATGTGATTCTCACGTTTCCGAGATGTAACTCAGACGTAGGTGTGATTTCACTTTTTTAAAGATGTGATTCTCACGTTTCCGAGATGTAACTCAGAGGTAGGTGTGATTTCACTTTTTAAAGATGTGATTCTCACGTTTCCGAGATGTAACTCAGAGGTAGGTGTGATTTCACTTTTTAAAGATGTGATTCTCACGTTTCCTCACGATTCTCACGCGAGATGTAACTCGATTTCACTTTTTAAAGATGTGATTCTCACGTTTCCGAGATGTAACTCAGAGGTAGGTGTGATTTCACTTTTTAAAGATGTGATTCTCACGTTTCCGAGATGTAACTCAGAGGTAGGTGTGATTTCACTTTTTAAAGATGTGATTCTCACGTTTCCGAGATGTAACTCAGAGGTAGGTGTGATTTCACTTTTAAAGATGTGATTCTCACGTTTCCGAGATGTAACTCAGAGGTAGGTGTGATTTCACTTTTAAAGATGTGATTCTCACGTTTCCGAGATGTAACTCAGAGGTAGGTGTGATTTCACTTTTTAAAGATGTGATTCTCACGTTTCCGAGATGTAACTCAGAGGTAGGTGTGATTTCACGATTCTCACGTTTCCGAGATGTAACTCAGACGTAGGTGATTTCACTTTTTAAAGATGTGATTCTTTCCGAGATGTAACTCAGACGTAGGTGTGATTTCACTTTTTAAGATTCTCACGTTTCCGAGATGTAACTCAGACGTAGTGTGATTTCACTTTTTAAAGATGTGATTCTCACGTTTCCGAGATGTAACTCAGACGTAGGTGTGATTTCACTTTTTAAAGATGTGATTCTCACGTTTCCGAGATGTAACTCAGACGTAGGTGTGATTTCACTTTTTTCAAGATGTGATTCTCACGTTTCCGAGATGTAACTCAGAGGTAGGTGTGATTTCACTTTTTTCAAGATGTGATTCTCACGTTTCCGAGATGTAACTCAGAGGTAGGTGTGATTTCACTTTTTAAAGATGTGATTTCACGTTCCGAGATGTAACTCTCACGATTCTCACGTTTCCGAGATGTAACTCAGAGGTAGGTGTGATTTCACTTTTTTCAAGATTCACTATTGACATGCCGCTAGATGTTCCTTTCTTCATCACCAGATGTTCTTTAGCAGGGGATGTTTTCATGAGACCAGCTGAAAGACAGAGCGACACTGAGTGATGATATGAAGTTTTCTCATTAGCAGCCATGTTAAAACTGTGCAAGGTTTTTGTTTGCTTAAATGTGGGTAAGACTTGACTTTATCACCTTTTCTTTTGTGTATGCAGCCACTGATGAGGATGATGGAGATCACACAGATCAGAAGAGCAAATACAGTTAATCTTATTATGATCCTTATGACAGGAGAATCTACAAGAGTAAAGAGAAATAAAAAAATTCTGAGTTTCATTTCATATTTGAAGCAACAATGAGCAACTTTTCGACCTTAAAATAATCTTTCTAAAATTATTTTAGTAGTAGGACAACTTTTAACTGGAGGAATGTTACTGCCGTTGCCACCTAAGAAGCCTCCTATCGGCTGAAATTGCACTTGTAACTTTGGTGTTCGGGCAGGTACAAGCCTGCTTTATCCCCTGCTTTACGGCATACGTTTTACTTGTAGCCTGGGAGAAGTTAGCCAACAGCAGAGCTAACAGTAAGACGAAACGAACCAAAACATCACCATGGCAGAGGCAGCCAAAAAACTGTCGGAGGAAGCAAAGAAAAGAAAGCGAGAGAGTGATCGGACATGAGGCCGGTCACAAATCAATATCGGACAGGCTTACACTTGGTGACGCGAGCTGCAAGAGGCAACGGATAAACGGATGGAGACCCAACGTTAGCCTTCCTGCTACTGGATTTGAAAGTCTTTTATATACTTTTTTTTCTTACTGTCCTTTACTTTTGAGTTTATTAGTACTTTGGCTGTGCTCATGCTGTTTATTGTCGCGCTAAATTGACTGGTTCACAATTTATAACCGTAAGGTAGACTAGAGACAATGTAATGTTGCCGGGTATCAATAGCTTACGTAGCATGATCGTGCCTCACCACGAATTTAGTGTTATGCTTGTAAACAATGACTACAAACCACAATAAATGTTTTATCGTCTAAAGTAGCTGATTCCTCAGTTCATGCACGTAGACTTATGTTATCGGTATCTATAGTTAGCCTACTGTGCTAGGCACTATTCCCATAGCGAGTCGAGTGTAAGTTAGTGATTTCACCCATTACACAAAGCACAGCCTGGTCACGAGTGTGTTTCCCAAAATATAACTACAGAAAATGATTTGCGTTGGTTACTAAACACATTCACGTCCACGCGCTGTGTTTTGGGTGACTGCAAATGTGTTATGTAGCAAACGTTAGTAAGTTGGCTGCTATGTAGCTAGCACGCTATGTGCTAATGGCTAACAACCAGCTGCTTCCTCAGAATCTAGTTTGAGCTATTAGTATAGTAAAGGCCAGTAGTATACCCCACGGGAGCCAAAATAATGCTTTAGAACATGCACAGTTTATGAAGTGACATGATGTAACTGCGGTTTCTGCTTAGTCAACACATTCACGTGTATTGCGCTGCCCACATGGAAGCTTATACAGTGACAGTACTTACAACATTGATAACAGACAATTGCGTTTATCAACCGCATGGGAGAACCATACACCAAAACGGCTCGTTGTCGCTTTAACATCTGAGAAAAGCTTGTCTCCACTCTCTTCATATGCAATAAACCTTCATCTGCTAACTTTCCTGTTTTTCCCTTTTTGACCCAAGTAAGGGTTGTAAAGTGTACCCACTGTACCCACACCACGACAGCATTACACCACATATAAATTCACTAAACATTAATATCACAGCTGATGTACCTGATCTTCCTGATGATGAAGAATTTTGTGAAAAGTCTCTACGGATGAAAAGAACAGGCAGATGGGCTGGAAAATAAAAGAGAAAAAGATTTGCAATTAGTTAGATTTTTAAACTCAGACTTCAACAAAAAACAAGATTATTTTCAGGAGTTCACAAGAGACAGTTTATTGACTCTGAAATACTCACCACAGACAGTCACATTGAATCTCTTGTAGGAAACTGTATTGTTGCTGCTGATCTTCAGTTTGTAGAGCCCAGAATGACCCGTCGTGAGATTGTTGATGGTGAGAGATCCGGTCTGATCGTTTAGCTCCAGTCTGTCTTTATATCTCTCATCTTTAGATAATTCGGTGCTTCCAACCTTTCCTTTGATTGTTGCAACAAAAGTTTTTTCAGAGCCATAAAACCACACGATCAGATCATCTCTGTGTTTGATGACATCTGTGTTTAGTGTGACAGAATCTCCCTCCATCACTGACTTCACTTCATCTGTAACTCCAAACACACCTGAAACAACAACAAAAAACTGTTTGCAATAGTATGAATGCATGACCACTTCAAAAATTATAAACAAGAAATGAGCTATTATTGATAAACGTTCCTAAATATTTAAGATTGGAGATCTACGTTTTTTCTTTTATACCGACAGGTTTAAATGCAAGACCGGTCTCTTCCATTGTTGTTTCTCAAGCATATCTCTATTGTCTTATCAGTTAAAACAATTGTTCAAAACAATTGTCAAACCAAACCGTTGGTGGAAAAATGTAATGACTAGTTTAAAAAAAAAACATTTATTGCCCGATTCCATATAATATTTAAGATTAATTACAAAGTTAAAGAAGGAAGGACTTGGAAATATAACAATATCATAATTTTGAAAAATATCAATAAGTGCCCTTTACATTGCGTTGCTTGTGAATCTCGACACACATATATGGGGCCAGTAACCAGGAACATTCTTCAATTTTGACAGGTATTGAGAACGTGAAGAGGGTGAGGCCATCGTGACGTCATGGAAACACGACACTCAGTTAACAAATAAAAGAATTCTGTCATCATTTCCTCATCTTCATGAAGGAATTTCTCAACATATTTCCTCACAGATTTACAAACACACAAGAGAGAATAAATGGTGACAGATTCAGTCTAAACCCTTTAAAACTAGCAGATGTTTGTTTATTGTTTTTCATATATTCAGTTGTGACTGTTCTCTCGTGACCTTCTGCCCCATTTTTCTTGAAAGGATTGGTACAGTCCTTACCAATACTTATCTGTACTGTGTACAGATGGCAACAAAGGAGTCTTGAAATGCCCGGAGAGTCCAAAGACTAATATGAACAGATCCATGAGAACAAGACTAAAAATACATTTTCCTGAGGTGTGGTCAATGGGTTCAATTGCATTTCTCATAAATGTATGCTATGATCTTTGGCGAGATGGAAAAAGTACAAACAAGACAAACCTGTCTGACTGCTCAACCATGTTCAGATGTCTCTACAGACGTCATCTTGCATTGTACAATAAACTTAACCTTTGTAGTTTTAGGTTATGACACAGATTCTGGTGGACACTTTAATATGAAGTTTTGACGTCTATATCTATAATATGTTTTTTATCGATAATATATTTTTGCAGGAGAGCACTGCTTTATAACAGAAGATACATGCATGACTGCAAAACACGTATTTCAGATAGCCTAATAATTGAGGCAAATAAGTAAACTATGAACTCACAAACAAGTGATTACATTTGATATGTCGTCATGAACAGTTGTGATCCACCGACTGAAAGAGCAACATACCATAAAGCTATAAGAATATATGAGCTTACCATTCAAAATAAGAGGGAACAAACACAGAATGGCGATCTCCATGCCGTTGATTTGAGAGGAGTTGATGTGCTGTTGTGAGAATTCTGTACAAGATAAAATAATATTTAGCGCAGCGAAAGAAAACCCAACTACAGGTCACGGGTGTCCATGAACTGTGTTGTGTTTATGCAAAAGAGAAATGAAAGTATTCTGTGCTGTATGTGGAGGTGTGGCCAAAGCTCAGGCTGTTGTGTTTAGTTTCACATGTAAAAAAAACATCTGAAACATCTCAGAAAATGCACTTTTCCATCTATTCTAAATAACATAAACATCTTACAAATATCTTCTAGATGTCAATTTGACATCTGACAGAGACGTATTGCAGATGATGAGCAAACGTTACAAAATAAAGGTCTATAATAAATCAATCAATAATAAAGGTCTATAATAAATCAATCAATAATAAAGGTCTATAATAAATACATCAATAATAAAGGTCTATAATAAATCAATCAATAATAAAGGTCTATTCTATTCTATATGCAGACATCAAATAGACGTCTCTCAGATGTATGTGTGCTATCAGGGGAAAGTGTAAATCTTGGTCTATACAACATTATGAATATGAAAACAAGCCAAATGTTCCTTATAACACTCCAAGCCGACACCTGTACTGAAGTATAAAACTACATAAAAGTACATTCATAAGTCACACTAGCCCTGCAATCAATGTGTAATGTGTGTTTTTAATGCATTAATACCTGAAAAAGAAGAAGAGGTGTTTCAGAAAAGAACGACTCTGATGCGGAACTCCGTCGAGAAGTTTCTCTGTCTGTGAACGCGCATACATTCACGGACGCGCAGGAGAGCGCAGGCAATGACGTCACAAAAAACAATTACCCTGGAGATATTTCATCCGAACTGAGGACATGAGTTACACAGTGATGAAAAACAAACGCTCATTTTAATCTGCATAAACCTGCATAAACGGATTTAAACTTGAGTTTCAATTGTATGTTTCTATATTACAGTGACCTCTATAGACTTCAAATTATCCAAAATTGTTTTGATGGTAAGAGGCATGACATTCTATCGGGGTGTGATAGCGGCATCTGGTGTTCATCTGAAGAACTTGCACGAGATATGATTTTTATGGTCAGACTCTTAACTTTTGTCTTTATGAAAACTAATTATTATTTTCTGCCAATGTGTTTATAAATAAATGCAAATACATGTGCAAATAAACATGTTTTATATGTTTAATAATGTATTTACATCAGGGCGACCACTAACTGACACACAGATGATCTCAGTCTCAGGTTTTACTTACAGTGATGACAAACAAGCAACATCACACGTTTGAAACCACATCTCTCCACCTCCTGTTAACTTTAGTCACGATACCACAAAAGTTTCATTAAGTGCAGAGAAACATTAATGCAACACTTCCACTGAGTTTGGGATTCTTGTTTTGTATTTTTTATTCTTTTAGAGAGTTTTATTTCACAACAGAAAATGCTTCACACATCTCTTGTGTTGTGCTGGTGGACTCTGAGCGGTAAGTTGACTTTGTTTCTATATTTGCTTCTGTAATGATTGTTAGTTTTTAATCACTCGCACAAGAGGCACAAAAGACATATTACAAGAATAACGTATTACACATCTATCAGAATCTATCATTTACATTTATGCATTTTAACACATTTACATTTACATTATAGTACATTACATTTACTACAGTGAATGCAACTCGTCCTTGATCAGTTTCAGGTCACAACGACGGATGACCTTTGATATAAAAATAAACTTTGATCAGTTGGTCAAACGCTTTAGTTTATAGTTTGCAGTTCTTCAGAGAAAGTGATGAAATCCAGAATAAAACCAAATGCTTAAAGATATTCTGAATAAAGATGCTGCACAAAAGTGTGGACTTCTGTACACAAAACAAGTCAATATTTTCTGATGAGCTTCTTAAAGAGGATCTCTAGAGGAATAAAAACAAAAACAACAATAAACTCCCTCTGAATAAACAATCAGATTCATTCACGTGTGCGTGATTCAGTCGAACTCTTTCTGCTTCTCTTCATATCACTTGAAATTGTTCTTTTGTGAACGCGCAGCATGTTTGTTTTAAGATGATGAGCGTTTGATTTCATCACTTATTTTATAGGTTTTATGTGGAAAGCATCACACTTCTCAAAGGCTTATACACAGTTTCCTCTTCTCTCTCTACACACGAAACCACAAACAACAGCAAACATTCACACATCTCTTGCAGACGCAGACACTTTATTCACTCACATCAGGGTATGAAGACACACGAGTCTGGATCATCCATAAAGACGACATCATGCACATGAGATTACTTGTCTCTTCATTTGTAAAATATATCAAGTGTAAATGTGTCGTGTCTGAGTTCTCAGTGATGTCAAAGTTTCTACACACCTCTCACACCTCAAACTCTCTTCAACATCCGCCTCGTTTGCTGTTAAAGTTGTTCATTGTGTGTTTGTGTTGTTCAGGTGTGTTTGGTGATGAAGTGAAGTCAGTGTCAGTGATGGAGGGACATTCTGTTACTCTACACACTGATACTCAACTACACACACATGATGTGATCGAGTGGAGGTTTAAAGACATTCGCATCGCCAGAATCAAGAGATCAGTCAATATTAATCCTCTATATTATAATAATAAGACTGAGATGTTCAGAGACAGACTGAAGCTGAACAATCAGACTGGAGATCTCACCATCACACACATCACATCTCAACACTCTGGACTTTATTCACTACTTGTTACAATAGGAACTCAACAGACAGTTACGAATTTCAGTCTTTCTGTTGATGGTGAGTCTTACTGTGTGATATTTCTATTGAGTTTGTGAATTTTTTTATTTATTTACATTTCTGTGATTCTTTGATGTTTTTCAGCTCCCACTGCTGTCAGTATCAGTGAATCTACACAAACTCCATCATCATCATCTTCATCAGAGAGTTCAGGTGTGTCAGGTAAACACAAGCTCAGGGGTGTTGCTAGGTTGGAAGGGATAAGGGTGGCCCTCCACACACACACACACACACACACACAGTTTTACAGTATATGTTGTCTAATATTATGTCTTTGTTTATTTGTTTATTATTATAGAAGAGTTATTACATGGAGGTGTTCACTCAGCTCAGACAGTTGTGATCTCTTGTGTTACTGCTGTTGTTGGATGTGTGATGATTGGAGCTGCGCTTCTGATGTTCTTCATCCGCAGAAAACACACAAACACACAACAAGAAGGTAAATGACAACTACTGATGATCAGAGATACCGTCAGACGAGAGGAACACTATCAACTTGTGTGCAGTAGTTTATTTATATAACAATGTCATATATATTCTATTAAAAAGTGACAAAGTGTCTGTGATATCAAGTGATGAGCCGACAGATAAAACACGTCATCTGTTACAGATCAGACTCATGACAAACAAAACATCTGCTGTGATTCAACATTCAAACACAACACACAGGTGAAGGATCTGATCTGGAGCCGAGCAGAACCCTTTATACTGTGTTTCTATTGGATCATTAAAGATGAAAACTCAAATTAATCCATCAATATCTGACTTTCCGTCTGTCTAATGCTTCTCACATCCCATAATTCTCATATTTCTGTTTTCTTACAGGAATCTGAGATGACAGAGGTGCTTTACACATATTACAGCATTGCAGCTTATTAAACTCAAATGTTACCAAAGTAAACGTGTTATTTTTATTCTTTATTGAATTTAGCATTTAAAACAGTGATGTATTTTACATTCCATTTATTTCTAATAACATTTCCATCATGAAACCCACACAAGTACCTGTAGGCCTATAATTGAACAGCAGTGGTGTGAATGTCTGCAGTCAGTGTTGTGTTATGGTGACCTCTGGTGGTGAGATGATGAAACTGCATCACTGTGAGGTCACCTAATAAAACATGTCCTAAATCTGTCATTCTGTGTCATATCATAATACACAAATCATTCGTGCTGTAGTCACGACTAAATATACGTTATCTAAAATAACCGCCCTGTTCATGTTCAAGTGTTCAATCACATACTGCAATTAAGTATAAAACTTTATTAATATCAATGAAGTCGAGCTGTTTTTAAAACATTGGAATACTGTAAAGTATTTGTTAAGAATGAATCATTGTAAAGGAGAGTCTACTAACACGAGAAGTACCCTTGTTGGAGTCTTCTGCGCATGCGCAGAAACAAAGACGCGCCGGTGTAAATAAACGCACACATTATCCTCGTCACATAGAACAAATACTCACATACATAACAAACATGACGTTATATAAAGCATAAACATGTTGATAATCAAGAATTTAAAGGGTTTAAATGGACCTATAAATATAAAATACACTCTTGAGGAAATAAGTGACTAAATGCTCATTTTACAGTGCAGAGGAGGTTGTGAGTTTCGACAGCAGTGTGTTTAATCTACAGTGACCTCTTACATGTTAAATATAACACAGATGATTTTACTGACACGAACCCTTCACCATGACACTCAATGGCCGTGTGTTAGTGACATCTGGTGTTCATGTGAGGAAACTGCAGGAGGGTCAAATGCACATCTGTGAACCACATCTCTCCTCCTCCTGTTCACTTCAGTCGAGATGTAACTACACGTTTCCAGAAGAGCTTTGAAACGCCATTAATGCAACATTGTGTTTGGTTTTATTTGTAGTATTTGTATAGTGTTTTAGAGAGTTATTATTTCACAACATTACAACAACTGTACAACAGAAAATGCTTCACACATCTCTTGTGTTGTGCTTGTGGACTCTGATCGGTAAGTTCACTTTATTTCTATATTTTTGTTTAGTTGAACACTTTATGCAGTATTGCGAGAGCAACACATTACACATTTCATGATACTAAACATAAAAACACATGAAATCACATAAATGACAAACATTTAAACATTCATATATCACATAATGCACATGCTTTAAAAAATTCAAGCATTTATAAAATCTATAACTAATGTGAGAGTGCATGATCAAAACACAGATGAATAAACTTATAGTCGTCGCTCAAACACTTTTACTTTAGTTTGTAGTTATTCTTTAGAAAAAGTGATGAAAACCAAAAGCTCAAAGTGTTGTTAATAAAGATGCTAGAAGCCACACAAGAGGAGTTTCATTTCTTATAGAGCAAATATTCTTTGATGAATCTCTTATTAATGACATCTGGATGTATCAAATATAGTTCAAATATATCTGCACTCATTCACTCGATCCACTTCTTTGTCTTTAGATAAAACAATAATAAACACTCAAACACAATTGATGATGTAAAAATTAGTGTGAAATCAAATGTGTGATGTGTGTTTTAATTTAATTGTTCTTTTAAATCGACATTTGTGTTGAGATGATGTTTTTAAGATCTCTTTTCACATCACACTTCTCAAATACTTACGCACAATTTCCATCTCTACATATATAACCACAAAATGAACACAACATGCAAGAATTCACACATCTCGCGCAGAAGCGAACACTTTATTCATCTACAGCCGGCGGTGTAACGTCTGGGTGTGAGCCGGGCAAATGTGTCGTGTCTGGTATGGGATGGTGTTGTAACAAATGAATTGTGTGTTTGGTGATACTTTCTTTTCAGTTTGTGCATCTCAAGTGTGAACTCAGCTAAAATCTTTAAGTGTTGTTTCAGACTTTATGATTAAGTTTTACCGACTCACTTTTAGTGTGTGTTTATGAAAAGAACTGTGTTTGTGTTTGTGTTGTTCAGGTGTGTTTGGTGATGAAGTGAAGTCAGTGTCAGTGATGGAGGGAGAGAATGTTACTCTACACACTGATGTCACTGAACTACAGAGATATGAAACAATAGGATGGAGGTTTGGAGTCGACGGTCCTCTCATTGCCAGAATCAAGAGATCACTCAATATTAATCCTCTATATTATAATAATGAGACTGAGATATTTAGAGACAGACTGAAGATGAACAATCACACTGGAGATCTCACCATCACACACATCACATCACATCACAACACAACGGACTTTATCAACTCAAAATGAACATTGGAAATAAACAGATAACCTATCATCTCAATCTCACTGTTTATGGTGAGATTAATTGAGTTGTGGATTAAATATTATAAATAATATTTTATGCTTTTAGTCACAATACACAATAAAGTCTCACAGTGTCAGATAAAGCAAAACGATTCTGTGATTCTTTAATATTTTTCAGCTTCCACTGCTGTCAGTATCAGTGAATCTACACAAACTCCATCATCACCATCTTCATCTTCATCATCAGACAGTTCAGGTGTGTCAGGTGAGCACGTGTTCAGTGATATACGGTACACAACATTTCTTGCAATGTTTGGCTTTGGGAGATGAGAAGAAGCTGTTGCAGCACATTGAGTCAATGCATCTGAATCATGTTTGTTGAATGTTGCGTATCACGTTGCACAAGAGATCACACGCGAATGCAGACGAGTTGATTCTTTACGAAAATGTGTAGGAATCACACACCGCAAGCGTGATCTCAAGTTAAACCTACTACGGATGTAAGATGGGCAACTTTGAACATATTGTGTTTGTGTGGTGATATGTGAAACATGTGTAGATACAGTATGAGTTGATGTGCGGCATTTATTTTTGTGACGTCAATAAACAGGATGAAACTTGAAAGTGTTGTTGTTGTTGTTTATCATTCCAGAAGATGTTTATAGTCCATCGGGAGGAACACACGTGCGTTATATAGTTGTGATGTGTTGTGCTGTTGTTGGATGTGTGATGATTGTAACTGCACTTCTGATCTTCTTCATCTGCAGAAAACACACAAACACACGTGAAGAAGGTAAATGATGATCAGAGTTTTTATTATTACTTCTACTTTTAATTCAACACTTTATTTTAATATTCTCAAACTGTTTCTATTGGAAAACTATAATTTCAAGTTACAAAATATGTAGAAATCTGCCATTTTGTCACTGTTGTTACAGTTCAGAGCCGTGAGGATGACGTCACTTACATCACTTACGCTGACACAACATTCTACAAACACAACGAACACATAAAGGTAAAATAATAAATAAACACTTCCAGAATTGTTTCAGAGGAAAGAATCAATCACAATAGTCATGAAATGATCAAAGACGACAGATCTGAACTACGCTCATAGAAATCTGTAGGATTCTCTAAAGATCGCACCATGTGTCTCAAAATGGTTTCTTATATCATAGTAAAAGTGTATGTTTTTGATGCATTGATTATCATTTGTATAACCACACCAACAACAAATATCATGTTTATACTATATTTATTGAAACAAAACCATAGTTTATCTGTACCGCCCTGCCAACAAGGACATTATACGTTATGTTAAAAACGAGCTCATGACACATCTGTCAGACTAGAGAGGCATCTTCACACGTGTAAGATTCGTTTCACGCGTCCATGGTTTCCTGTGAAACATCTCATCAGTTTGCACAAACACAGTTATAACTATTGCAAATACTGTCTCCTTTAGATCTGTAGATCAATAAACACCAATAT
Source organism: Triplophysa siluroides (assembly GCA_006030095.1). NCBI lineage: Eukaryota > Metazoa > Chordata > Actinopteri > Cypriniformes > Nemacheilidae > Triplophysa > Triplophysa siluroides. The sequence continues at coordinate 442,239 of VCII01000199.1, read as the reverse complement.
AACATGACATCGTGTTTCACATCAGTCTTTTATGTGTGTTGTTTCTTCTGTTTTGGTTCACAGAGAGTTAAAGAGGAGGATGTGGTGTACACAGAAGTCATCATGAGACCTTGACAGTTTTCTCAAACGTTTATTATCTGGATCATGTCTATATATGTTTTATTTAAAAGTTCTGCGACAGCTTACCGGCACTAGTTCTTCTTTCTTTAGACTTTCATGCAAAGCAGAAAATATTCGGATTTATTTTGATGATTCACAACACATGGTCAGTCCGCTGTACACAAAGGTGGCCACAAGGGGGGGCCAATGCTCTCAAAGATGAATAAGTATCACAAGCACTGTCATTTATTATGCTTCAACTTTATTTTAATGTTCGAGACATAAAACATTGTGGAAAGCAAAGACATTTTATATGACTGTAGTCTACAAACAAAAACGGCACCAAGAATGTGAATAAAAAATGAGAATCGGGAAGAATGTTTTCAACTTTTTCTTTTCTTTGGGTCTAATTTAGTGTCAAGTTTGCATATTAACAAAACTACTGATGTGTTTTAAAACATGTCCTAAACACATCTCACTGTTTGGACAATCGTTTCAGCTGATTAACATCAGTAAAGTAAAACATCAAGGAAACAATTGTGGTGGCAAAATGGCCACCACAATTGTTTCCTTGATGTTTTACTTTACTTTACTTTATGCTATATAATCTTCAAAGTACAACAATGTTGTTTGTTAACCTGCTCAGACGCTTTTATCTAAAGTTATACAACAAATGATTCATCTTAAGACGACACTAATCATGAGAAGTGCCGGTATTAGACATTTTCAGACAGTACACAGAGAAGACAAGGAAAATGTGTCCCAAGGTTATATCAGACAAACAGCAGATCACCATTGGAATCATCAGAAGTTTGTATTTATATTTATATTTCACAGTTTTACAAAAGAGACGTTCATAATTTACATCAATGCATTAAAGTAACTTATTGTCCTACTCTCCTGATTTTCATTGAGGTTACAGATGATTTTCTAACTCCAGAAGCAGCGTTGTGTTGAACTTTTGATGCAACCGTGTGTCAAGAGTCCCTGTGAACGTGTCCTCCCGGGAGTGCATGAAGGAAACTGAAGAACTCAGTGAATCACAGAGACAGTGAGTAAACATTGCATGACAGATTATAATGATGAAGTACTGACAGTAGCACGTAAATGCAGTGTTAATGAAAAGATGTGAAAGATGCATAGTGTTCAATGATAATGAAGAATAGAGTGATTCTATGATGTAGAAGAGAGTCTTGTGTTATCCTTGGTTTATTTAAGATGTTGTGGTCTGACTAAAGCATTTCATCACCTAACAAACACACACACACACACACACACACACACACGTCAGCAGTGCTGAATCTAAACTCTGATATGAATCTGTTCTTAATAATCACATGTAATGAAGTCAATGAATATGTTACTTTCCTGCAGCGCTCGTAGGCTATATTATGAATGAGACCAGCAGCATCAGGACCAGTGTTATTGATAAAACCGGTCCAGTTATCATCCAGGGTGACGTCTGACTGGATTCTGTCACGGCTAAAGAGAAACACATTCACATGATATGAATATTATTCTGTGTACATGATGACATTTTAATTATTTTCAGTTTACTAACAACACAGTCTTACTGTTTGTAAAGCTGCTTTGCAACAATTAAATATTGTTGTAATGAATAAACTTCATTGTTTAATTCTGTTTCTAGAATTGAGTCATTCAAAACATATATATTATTATAAACCCACAGTGATCAACCACTTACAGACAGAGAGAGAGATGGATGGACAGACAGACAGAAAGAGACAAAGAGACAAACAAACCGGCCGACCGAGACACAGACAGATAGATTGGGGTACAGTAGAGATCGGGGTCACTAAAATGTGAATTTCAATAAAGAACAGATTGCCCAAATTCAATTTAAAACATATGAGGGTTCAACTTGATTATTGAGGTACGTGCAAAACCAGGCGCCAGGGGTCTCTGCAGAAGAAGAGAATTGACTGAACTTGTTCAGTAGAAGAGAGACGAAGAGACTGCTGAAAAAAAATTAAAGAAACAAAACAGAAGGGGAAGTAAGATAAGCAAATACAGTTTGAGAACAGATGGTAAGAACAGATGAAACTGTCAGATTCTACAGATCGGTACAAACAATGAGAGCATAACTGAAGGAATCTTTTACCTTAGTGTGACAAGAAAGGCTGAGCACCCCTCTCACACTGATGAATGGCATTAATCAAAACTGTCAGGATTTGTGTACACAACCCAAGTGCAGACGTGAAAGGGCTAGCAATAGACTTTAATAAATACAAAAAGACAAAACAAAAACCCGCGAGGGGGCAAAATAACAAGACAATAATGGAGACAATAAGGCACTTGACAAAACTCTGACTAGAATAACTCAACTTGACAGATTGTCCAAAGACAGGACCAGAAATAACCGTATGACGTAGCGTCACGAGTAAGGGGAATATAGACAAACGAACCGCACAAGACAGCAAACACAAGGGCTTTATAAAAGGAACCAAAACAAGTGGTGAACAGGTGCAGGGCATGAGATAATTACCAATTACTGATGAGGAAACAAGAGGAGAAGGAGAGAGACAAACAATGCCATGTCTCTCTCACACTAAACACGTGGGTCTGTCATGATACTACCACAAGACTGAGAAAAAACATGATCAAAAGAGGCAGAACCATGACAATAAACAAACAGTTTGAGAAGTTGACTGTGAAAACATTGTTCACTCACCACTGACGGTCACATGAAATCTCTTGTATGAAATCCCAGAACTGCTGCTGATCTGTAGTTTATAAAGTCCAGAGTCTGTGGTTCTGACGCCAGTGATGCTGAGAGATCCCTCTGATCGTCCAGCTTCAGTCTGCCTCTGAATCTCTCATCATTGTTTCCAGGTATCGACATCTGATGTGTTTCTCTGTCGATCTTTGCAATAATTGTTTCTTCATCATTAAAAGTCCAGAGCAGATCTGCAGCGTTCTGTGTTTCATCAGGTTTAATGTGTAGCGTCACAGAATCTCCTTCAATCTGACAATCTCACAACACCATCAGCACCAACACACCTGAACAACACAAACACAAACTGATCTTTAAAACAATCAAATAAACAACACACACACAGGTTTGTTTTATACATTGTGTGATTTCATAAACAATTTCATTACAGAACGTAAACTGTACAAGCTGTATATGACCTTTTGTGCTTTTTACTTCAAATAAATCATTTAGTATGTTTAATAATCATTTCTGTAGGTGGTTCAAACTTTTAAGTTAAACGTTTTAACCATCCACAATATGCAGAAACTGGAAACAAATTAAAAGAGGCTGTATTTTCTGCACGACAGACACATTCAACATTCAGCATGTCCTGGAAAATACTCTCACAAACTCACCGGACAGAAGTCCTGAAAGAGCAAAGATGAATAAATGATCCCTCATGTGTAAAGAGTATTTCCAATGAAAGAATAAGTGCGTTCAAGGGAAGACACCAGATGTCAAGAGGTAAACTGTATTTTAAACCGCCTAATTTTAAAACGACAGTTATGGGTTTGTCATGTTTCTTAAAAAAAACGATACAATCATGAGAATAAAACAGTTAAGGAAACAGAAGGAGCAGTGAGATATGCAACTGAAGAGGAAGCAGATAGTGAGACCCAGACACGTGCAGACAGGGGGGTGCTTGAGCACCTGCCTTTTGGTCCTTAATGGCCAAAGTGCCCTTTAGTTGAGGCAAAAAAACTAAAACTAAAACTGTTAATACTTTGGAAGTATTATTATTACAGTATTTACGGTAGAGTGCTTCAAAACAGTTATCAAAATACCGGTTAAACAGGCTGATTCTGATTTTCTCTTCCTCTGAATTATACTCATCTGTGTTGTTTTTCCATCATCATTATCATTAAAAGAAATGAATAAATTCAGAAGAGGGTTAGAACAGAAGTATAATTTTAATATGATAAACTATATTTTCTACAACAGTAAAGACAGCAGCAACATCCCCATTAGCCCCTCAGCATCATTTGTAACTGTATTTGTGACATTACGCCACTTTGGTGGCGCTGCATCGCAATAAGGTGAGTGATGCTTCAAGAAAAAGAACTGCAGTTTTCCTCAGTTCTGTCGTGGTTAGGTCAGTTTTGTTTGTCTTGCTCCCTAATGCATTTTTAAAGGCTTTCACACAATACATTTCATCACATGTTATGTTTTTAACTCAGCAGATATGGCTCGTAAAATCACAGATTACTTTGTGAGCAGGCGGATCACGAGGGCAGGTTAACAGTGCAGACAGCAAGAGTAGCGCTGTAAAAAACACTGGGTTAACTGGTGGGTAAATATAGGACAGAACACATTTGGGGTTAATGTAACCCAAGAAGTTGGGTTATTAAATATCACAGGAAATAGGTTGTTTTTCGACCCAAATATTTTTACAAAAATGCTGGGTTAGTTTGATTTCATAAATGTGTTATATTCTCAAATGTTTTTTTATATTCCTTTTAAAATAATCTTTCAAAGTTCAATAAATCACATGATAAACAAATGATCAACATTGCCGCTTTATTTGTAAAAAATTGTTAGTACATTACACACAAGTCATAAACTTCAAATGATTCAGGCAACATATGTGCAAAAATAAGTCAAAAGTCAGCGGTACAAAGTTAAATGAAAAATATAAAGTTATGAAACTTAACTTTCCCCTCAGTCAAAATCACAAATAAAAAACATATTTTTAGCAATAATTAAGTATGAACTTCAGGTTTGTAATAAAATAAACATTGAATATATAAGTTGGAATGCAGTAACATTTTTAGGCTAATGTAGATATTAGGATTAAATGAATGTAATAATGTGAGTTTAACTGACCTTGTGATATTAAGTTTGTCGAAAGCAAAATAATAAATTGAAAATACATAATGTTTTTTAGGTGTTACCAATTGAAGTAATTTTTTTAAAGTTGATTCAACTGTTCACTTTTTACAGTGTATAAACCAAAACAACACACATTCAACATGTCCATTAAATACTCACAAGTCAGAAGCACTGGAAAAGCAAAGATGAATGAATGATCCGTCATGTCTTAAGAGTATAATAATAAGTGCGTTTACGGGAGCAACTGATTGAGGAACTGTTTAGTGCAACTGTATTTAACACCTAAATGTCCGCCTTGCCCACACAATGAGAATAAAAAATACACCAAAAAAACTGTATTTTCTATTGGCTGAAAGCAATGTCTGTAACGTCTGTATAATTACTAAAGTAGGCAATAATCAACAATAAATATATTTTTTAATTCTGTAATGAATTACTGTTTTTATATTTATTACATCATAAATCATTTAAAGGGGTACTTCACTCAAAAATGAAAATTCTGTCATAATTGACTCCCATAGTAGGAAAATGTCATTTTTTTTGGTTTTGTTCTGTTGAACACAAAAGAAGACATTTTGAAGAATGTAGGACAGCAAACAGTTCTGGGGCACTTTTCACTACCGTTGTTTTCTTTCGTACTATTGGAGTCAATGGGGAGCAAGATCTGTTTGGTTATAAGCAAATATCTTCTCTGTGTTCATCTGAACATAGACATTTATACACATATGGAACACTGGAAGGCGATTAAATGATAACAAAATTGTCATTTTTGGGTGAACTGTCCCTTTAAATTCTGCATGTATTGCAGTCATATTGCAGTGTTTGTTAAATACCAACAAAAGCAAACCGCAAGAGTGACGGTCAACAGCGATATGAAAGACTGAGAGCATGATAATAAACTCAGATAAATAAATCAGGGTTATTTCATAAAACATATATTTTGTATTTTTTTGTAAAACATGTACAAACATTTTTTTTTTGTGTGGTTTAAAACTGAAATATGAACTTGTTTTTGTGCGATGTTTTCGTTTTAAAAACGCAGATCTTCGTCTTTTCTGTTTTCTCCGGTTCGTTTTCTTATTTCTTATTATACAGTTCATTTTTATATGAAATTTGGGAGAAATGTTGTCAGAAGTTCACAGAAATGTTACGTAGACGAAGACACATTAGACATGCATTTTGCTGCTATAATTCAACGAGTTTTGCTTCCATCACTTCAGTCCACGCCACGTTGATTTTCGCGCAGGCGTAGTGAGAGAAGACATAATGAATTTAGTCCAATCGGTTCGTAGCTCGGCTTCAACAGTGCGATACACTCACGAGCGGCGACCAAAATTTCTGACATGTCAGATATTCGTCCGACCTTCCGATTTCCAGTCGGGAGATGGTAATCGGCTCTCGAATCCCCCTGTACACCAGACGACAAACGACGTACAAGAAAGGATCAATTCGGCACGACTCAAAAGAGGAGTCGTACGACTCCTCAAAATCCCCTCAAATTCGGACGGAACTCGCGTGTATGCCCGCCTTAAGGGGGGGGGGGATGCTAGATGCTAGAAGCCACACAATAGGAGTTTCATTTCTTATAGAGCAAATATTCTTTGATGAATCTCTTATTAAAGACGTCTGAAAGTATCAAATATAGTTCAGATATATCTGCGCTCAATCACTCGATCGACTTCTTTGTCTTTATATAAAACAATAATAAATAATCAAACTTTGTTGATGTTATGTAAGTGTGAAATCAGATGTTTGTGTGTTGTGTTTTCACAGATTCAATCAAACTCTTTTAACTCTTTCACTTTAAATCAATTCTGTAGAGTTTGTAACTGTCATTGATCTTTTCATCATGTTTGCGTTAAGATGATGTTTTTAAGATCTCTTTTCATGCTGTGGATTGTATTTCACAATTTATTCAATGTTCAGTTGACAGCATCACACTTCTCAAATACTTACGCACAATTTCCATCTCTACATATATAACCACAAAACGAGCACAACATGCAAAAATTCACACATCTCGCGCAGAAGCAAACACTTTTTTCATCTACAGCCGGCGGTGTCACGGCATGAGGGCACACATATAGGATAGACGGTTTTCACAAAATTGAAGTGTTAGTGTAGTGTGTCTGGTGTCAATGGCTCGTCTATCAGCGTCTGTCACTCAAGCATCTCACACGTTTAACTCTCTCTTTAACATCTGCCTCATTTTTTGTCAAACTCATCCTGAGGTCTGTTTACAGTCAGATTTAAAGTCAGACTACAGGAGTTTCCAAATCCCACATGATGATGAGTTAAATCATTTTTTAAAAACATTTTCTGCTGAATGAAGTTGCACAAGTCTGTTGTATGTGTGGTGATGACTTTCATACAGCAAACTCAAGAGTGAACACATCTAAAATGTTGAAGTGTTGTTGTTTATCATTCCAGAAGATGTTTATAGTCCATCGGGAGGAACACACGTGCGTTATATGTTGTGATGTGTTGTGCTGTTGTTGGATGTGTGATGATTGTAACTGCACTTCTGATCTTCTTCATCTGCAGAAAACACACAAACACACGTGAAGAAGGTAAATGATGATCAGAGTTTTTATTATTACTTCTACTTTTAATTCAACACTTTATTTACATAGAATGTCATGCACTATGAATATTCTCAAGCTGTTTCTATTGGAAAACTATTTATGATTTCAAGTTACAAAATATGTAGAAATCTGCCATTTTGTCACTGTTGTTACAGTTCAGAGCCGTGAGGATGACGTCACTTACATCACTTACGCTGATACGACATTCTACAAACACAACGAACACATAAAGGTAAAATAATAAATAAACACTTCCAGAATTGTTTCAGAGGAAAGAAATCATATCATTAAAAGTCAAACTGCTGATCAAAGACGACTGATTTAAACCACAGGCTCATAGAAATCTGTTAGGTTTCTCTAAAGATCGCATTTTGATTTATTAAAGTACTTTACTTTACTTATTAAAGTAAAAACTTTACTACAAATGTCATGTTTAAACTATATTTATTGCAACAAAACCAAAGTTATTTTGTGGTTAAGTTCATTTGTGGTTACCACCCCAATAAAGGACATTAACAATTGCAACGGTGGAAGACGTGATATTAAGAAAAAGCTCATAACACATCTATCAAAGATGCATCTTCACAGATTAGTTTCACAGGTTTAACAGCCTGCACAGACAGTCTCCTATAGATCTGCGAAATACATGACACTAATAAAACATATATAGTGTTTCATACTCAGTTTTTGTTGTATCTTCTGTTTTGGCTCACAGAGAGTTAAAGAGGACGATGTGGTGTACACAGAAGTCATCATGAGACCTTGATCCAGTCTTCCTTTTGCTGACTGACAGTTCTCTCCAAAGTTTTACATTTTAATCGAAAGGTCTGCGACTGCTTCCTGGCACTATTTCTTCTTACTTTAGACTTTTGTGAAAAATGTTGTATTTATTTATTCAATGATTCACAACCCAGAGACAGTCCCCTGTGCACGCGAGGTGCTTAAGGGGACCACAAGGCGGCGCCATTGCTCTCAAACATGTATTAAAGTTAAGGTCATTCTTTACAATTCAAAGATTTTTATTTATTTGAGACATCATGCAGTGTGGAAAACAATGACATTTTATGACTGACTGTAGCCTACAAAATAAAACACAGCACCAAGAATGTGAATTAAAGATGAGGATCAGGAAGAATGAATATGTCGTTTTGTACTTTTATTCAATAAATTTTTTTGGGGGGTCTAATTTAGTGTCAAGTTTGCATATTTTCAGAACTGTTGATGTGTTTTAAATCGTTTGGAAAATCGGTTTAGCTGGTTGGTGTCTTTTTGTAACCATTAATTTAATTATATTTCGTTCCAGTACAACAATGTTGTTTGTTGACCGCGTACTGCTCAGATCGCTCCGATTCAATTCAGGTTTATTTGTACAGAGCTCTCCCGATACATTTTCCCATTAACATTCATTCATTGAGCAGACGCTTTTATCTAAAGCTATACAACAAATTATTCATCTTAAGACGACACAGTAGACATATTCAGACAGTACAGAGAGAAGACAAGGAAAATGTGTCCCAAGGTTATATTAGACAACAACAGATCACCATTGGAATCATCAAAGGCTTGCATTTATATTTCACAGTTTTTACAAAAGAGACGTTCATAATTTACATCAATGCATTAAAGTAACTTATTGTCCTACTCTCCTGATTTTCATTGAGGTTACAGATGATTTTCTAACTCCAGAAGCATTGTGTTGAACCACCAGTCCCTGTGAAGTGTCCTCCCCGTGAGTGCATGAAGTAAACTGAAGAACTCAGTGAATCACAGAGACAGTGAGTAAACATTGCATGACAGATTATAATGATGAAGTACTGACAGTAGCATGTAAATGCAGTGTTAATGAAAAGATGTGAAAGATACATAGTGTTCAATGATAATGAAGAATAGAGTGATTCTATGATGTAGAAGAGAGTCTTGTGTTATCCTTGGTTTATTAAGATGTTGTGGTCTGACTAAAGCATTTCATCACCTAACAAACACACACACACACACACACACACACACGTCAGCAGTGCTGAATCTAAACTCTGATATGAATCTGTTCTTAATAATCACATGTAATGAAGTCATTGAATATGTTACTTTTCTGCAGCGCTCGTAGGCTATATTCAGAGGCACAAGATTTTTATACACTTGGACATTGTTTTTACTATTCAATTTACTTGTTTTTCATGTTCTTTTCTGCGCTTTGGGAAGACTCTTGGGTCATTTGACTGTCATGATTGATTGGTTGACATAATAACTTCAATAAATAAAATATATATGTATTGAACTCATTTAAAATGCTAGACAAAAAAAAACGTAATGAATTTTTGGTTATATTTTTTATAATTTATAACGTTTTATGAAAAAAATATATATTTTGGCACAATGGCGCCCCCCCTTGTGAGGCGCCCCTATGCACTGCATACACTGCATGCCCCATTGTTGCGGCACTGACTATATTATAAATGAATTCAGCAGCATCAGGACCAGTGTTATTGATAAAACCGGTCCAGTTATCATCCGGTGTGACGTCCGATTGAACTCTGTCGTGGCTAAAGAGAAACACATGTCATGCATATCTCAATCAAAACATGATATGAATATTATTCTGTGTAAATTACTTCATTTTAAATTACTAACTACAGTCTACTTGTGTGTAAAGCTAGACAGACAGAAAGAGAGACAGACAGAGACTAAGACGGTAAAACTGAAACAGATTCTATTCAGAGCGAGAAAAACAATCAGACCAAAACTCCTGACATGAAAGAATCTTTTATACTTGTGAACAGAAAAGCTGACAAAAGAGCATCTCTCTCTCACGCCCAACGAAAACTCAATCCATCTCGAAGACTAAATCTAACTGTGGCTGTAAAACTTTCGTTATTGACTCTGGAAAACATTGTTCACTCACCACTGACGGTCACATGAAATCTCTTGAATGAAATCCCAGAACTGCTGCTGATCTGTAGTTTATAAAGTCCAGAGTCTGTGGTTCTGACGTCAGTGATGTTGAGAGATCCCGTCTGATCGTCCAGCTTCAGTCTGTCTCTGAATCTCTCATCATTGTTTCCAGGTATCGACATCTGATGTGTTTCTCTGTCGATCTTTGCAATAATTGTTTCTTCATCATTAAACATCCAGAGCAGATCTGCAGCGTTCTGTATTTCATCAGGTTTAATGTGTAGCGTCACAGAATCTCCCTCCATCACTGACAATCTCACAACACCATCAGCACCAAACACACCTGCACAACACAAACACAAACTGATCTTAAAAACAATCAAATAAACAACACACACACCCAGGTTTGTTTTATACATTGTGTGACTTCATAAACAATTTCATTACAGAACGTAAACTGTACAAGCTGTATATGATCTTTTTGTGCTTTTTACTTGTTTTAAGGCTTTCAAATAAACATCATTTATTATGTCTAATAATCTCTTCTGTAGGTGATTCAAACACTGAGCCATCCAAACACTTCCTTCCCATATTCCTAATCATATCCCACACTTCATTAGTTAATGTCCTCATTAAACAATACTGATTTTCTGGCTTTCTTCATTGCTTTATTTCTTTCCCCAACTGCCTTACTACACTCTTAATTCCACCACGGTACTGCTGTTTTCCTATTTATAGTTTTCATTATTTCCTCTGACGTATTCCTTAACACTTCACTTATTTTCTTACTTAATTCTTCAATGCCTTCCATATCATCTACCATTTCACACATATTGTTATGACATAATTCTTTAAAAAGCTCCCAGTTGGCTGCATTAAATTTCCATCTTGGAATTCTCTCCACCAATGTCTCAATGGTCCTATTAAGTATACGGAGCATTTTGGGAGGCTCTCACACCCCAGGGATGCAACTTACACCCCATTGTGAGTGCTGTTCTTATAGAGCCTGATAGCCTCTTCAAGGCGTATATTATCCGCATTTTCTACGATGTCCTCGTTCGGAGCTATACGACCCGTCAAAGTTGGGCGCAATGTTAAGTCAGTGCGATTTTTCGGGTGTTTTTTTACCCCCCTATCGCACCCCTCCCACCCGATCGCTTATGAAAGTCATAGCACACCATTCCCTAATAGGCCCGTCGATTTGATGTATTCATTCATGGGTCTACGACAAAAGCTGCGGGACAAGAAGCGCGTCAAAGTTTGTCCAGAAAAAAACATAAAAATATGTATGTTCGAATAACAATACTAATCCTTTTTTAAAGCATCAGTAATCACTTTAATACTACGGCTCCCTTCCCAGACTTCCATCACCACCTCCTTGTCCACACTCTCTTCAACATTCCCATATCCCACACCTTGTTTTATAAATGTAGCTATCCCACCTCCAATACTTTGTTTCCTGTCTTTCCGAATTACCTCATATCCTTGTACAACAAAATCCAGCTGAGGTTTGAGCCATGTTTCTTGAACACATAATAGGTGTTTTTTCTAAATCAGAAATGAACTTTTTAAACTCTTGCCCATTGGCTATTAAGCTTCTCACATTCCACTGGAATATTAACAGCACCATTATGTACCACCACATTCCAGTTGACTGAGTGCATGTTGTTTGCATCTTTAATTTTTCATTGATCATATCCACTGAAATAACTTCAATCTCTAGATACTTTTCCGCTGCTTTGATTATAATTCGGATTCTTTCTGTCCGGCTTTTAGTTTGTGCTGAGCAATTCACTACCGGTACTTCAGCCATAAAAGTAACAAATGCAACATTGTTCTTAATCCCAAAATTTTCTTTTGTATTTTCTCTCGCCATTTCCACCCTTTGTTGTATGATTTCTTTATTTTTGTCTCCTGATTCCACATTCTTCACTACTTTTTTAAGAGCCTCAGAGTATGACAATCCTTCCTGTATTCTGACATTTTGAACTTGAGCCGCATGTTTCATATCCCACACTGTGTTCCCCTCCACCATTACAACACTTGGGATTAACTTCTTGCCCGCATTTTCCATACTCATGTTCTCCACCGCATCTCGCGCACCTCTGTTTGCCTCTGCATACCGCCGCTACATGCCCAAACCTTTGGCATTTAAAACCATCTTAGAGGCGGGGGTACATGGAGCCTTACTGAAAAACTCATAAATCCCAGAAAGACTTTACTTGGCAGCTTTTCCTCATCAAAATGAATCATCACAGAGAGGCTGTCTCCCCTTTCATTGTTCCTATTGCATTTTAGTCTTTTCACATCAATTACTTCAGCACCCATAATACCTTTCTTAATCTTTTCAACTGTTTCCTCTGTGGGGATCCCCGTTATTACTCCTTTCACCCATTTCTTTTCTTCTTGACCAGAACAGATCACATTTTGCCGACCTAATTCCTAGCACATTTTTTTGTTGCCTACTATCCTTACAGTATATTAGCAATCTACCATCTCTCAACTTCTTAACACTTTCAACCAGTCCTATCACTTCCTTCATTGTTTTTGATAACTTCAGGTGGTTAATGATACTGAAAGATCCATTTTCAAGTTTCATCATTACCTTATACTCTACTTTCCTTCTTCTTGTCACGAGAGTTCCGCTTTCACTATCGGTTTCAGATGTGTTACTTTTCTTTCTGTTTCGCTTTTCTACTACACTCCATTCATTATTTCCATTCCCGCCTTCATCCGCGTCAAACTTTTCATCCTCCATTATATTTTATACAACAACACATATATTTTCTGAATCACAGTATATTTTATATCACTTTTGATGTTTATCATACTGATCTTAATGTGGAAACATGTGCATTTCAATTACATCTGCTGTACATCTCTAGTGATGCTAAACAGTGGAGCGGTGTGTCATGATTCCGCCATCATGTCATGTCTATTATTGGTCTTGTGGCAGAGTCATGGCAAAGCCAAGGTTTTGTGTGGAGGGAGAGATTGTGATCCTATCGGCTTTCGATACTCTCTCGCCGGTCCGCGTCTTTGTTCCCGCCATCTCGTTTCCTCGTTAGCTTTCCTTGACACCTGTCCCCTGTTAATTATCCTTTGTCAGTCTCCCTTTATAATCTCCTCGTGTCTCTTGTCCTGTACTCGTTCGTTTTTGTTTCCATGCCTTGTTGCTCAGTCGTGTCCTGTTTCACTCGTGTAAAGCCTTGTGGATTACCTTGGCCCTTGTTTTTTTGTAGTAAGTCGTGTCCTAGTCTTTACAGCTTTAAGTATTTTGTTTTATGCCCCCTCGTGGGAAGTCTTTGTTTTTTTTTTACCTTGCCTAAATTCAGTTTTTCCCCCATTGTGGGTGTACAGTATTACATGTCATTTATTGAAGTCTGTTTTGTTACCCGTACTGCTGCCTGCATTTGGGTTCTCTTCTGTGCAAATTCATGACACGGTGGATACCTTTACTCCACCTCGCTTTAATTATATCCTTTGGTGTTGTTCTTATGTACAAATAATCAATTATTAATCATCTTCTAAAAATTTAACTTAAACATGATGAAGATTGAAGTGGAAGGCTGATCTTTGTAGTAAAAAAACGGTCCAGGTGTCAAAGAGTTAACTTTATTTGCTCAAGCAAAACAAAGTGAGATGTTCCAAGTCATCTGAAACCCAGTGTTTGCCCTTCTTCTGTTAGTGAAACCTAAGAGGTGTTTCCATCTAAATCCAATCGGGTAATTTCCCGGTATCTAATTTTTACTTTTTACTTTTGTCTGCCACCATTCGTTTTTAGGCAACTGGGTATGTTTCCAATGGAGGAACGCTCGCCTTTACCTATGTATGTAAATACATTTGCTCACAATGGTCACCTCATGTGAGACCACCAAACACTTGCTGGACCATATCCGTAATCATAGCAACTAATAAACAGTGGAAAGAACCAAAGTATCAGAGAAAGCACTACATGTCTCAAACTTTAGGCCTCAAAAACATCACTGGATTTTACATCTAAAAATGCTTAAAATGTTTTAAAGTGCATTTTTGTTGAGTTCTATTCACTTAATATCTTAATGAAATCAATTGAAATAATGTCTATTAATGTTAAACATGTATAATATAAAATAATGTTCTTGAGTGCTTTCATTAAATAATGTAATGGATAAACTTTTTTTTATATTGGTTTTATATAAAATATGCATGTGTCACAAATGAATGTAATCAAGACTATTAAAGAAGTTGAGTTTATACAATAAGATTATAAAGAATCGTTTCAAACAAATTCTATTTCGTTGGAGAAATGTAATTCAATTTCGTGTAAAAGTTTTCCTTCATTTAATTAAGTTCGCTCAACGCCTTTTTTGAGAGTATGTGAGAAATGACACAATAAGATCCAATCAATATTTTTCTGCCCAATAATTATTGTGATCTAAAAAATATGCTTTTGTTTGAGTTCTCAGTTGAGTCTTTGTCTCTTGTATAAAACTGCAGTCCCTGGCTGTAAGAATGTACATGTTATCACTATGTTTTGGAAATATTTCTGACTAAGCCGAGCTTTGATGGAGATGTGGGTGTGTTTCCCAGTTACAGAAGTTCGTTGGTGGACCAGATGAGATGCGAGACAGAGATGCGTGTTGTTCCTAAACTACATGGCTTCTGTTTCCTGTGAAACATTTCAACAGTGTGCACAAACTAGTAGCATACTGTCTCCTATAGATCTGCTACAAATATAACACCAATGAAACACTACATATATGGATAAAAGCCTATTTTTTGTTTTATCTTCTTTTTTTGTTTGTTTTTCTCACAGAGAGTTAGAGGAGGATGTGGTGTACACAGACGTCATCATGAGACATTGATCAACAGTCTTTGATTTCCTGACTGAAACACAGTTCGCCTCAATAGTTTTTACATTTATTGTCTGGATGTGTCTACACATTTTAATTA
Organism: Triplophysa siluroides; assembly: GCA_006030095.1. NCBI lineage: Eukaryota > Metazoa > Chordata > Actinopteri > Cypriniformes > Nemacheilidae > Triplophysa > Triplophysa siluroides. The sequence continues at coordinate 426,906 of VCII01000199.1, read as the reverse complement.
AAAGGTCTACAGCAGCTTCCTGACACTATTTCTTCTTCCTCTGGACTGTCATGTTGAGCGAAAATGTATTTGGATGCATTCAAACTGCTTGTTCGACAACACGCATGCACGTGAATATATTTTAACAAATATATTCTTTCCGTACGTTTTGCTATTATTGCAATCTGTTCCGGTATATTGAAATGTAAGGCTCCCAGTCCTATTTAAAATAACAATATACCTAAATGAAATATACTTTGATCGAATCATTTATAGTTTCTGATGTCGTAAATGTATAGACCGCCTGGACGTCCTTAACAGACTAACAGCTTCAACATTCCCTTAGCATCCCCTCTAGTATCACGATACCCCACATGAGCATTGAAAAGACATTTTTTGACATAATCTAAAAGTTAAATAAATAAGATTTCTATTGATGTGTGAGTTGTTAGAATAGGACAATATATGGCTGAGATACAAGAATGAAAAAATATATATATATTGAGAAAATGGCCTTTGAAGTTGTTCATCAGGGGCACTGTGGAAGGCCATCCACTCGCAAAAATAAAAATTTGATATTGATTTTACGACAATTCGTAGGTATCACATGCCGCAAGCGTGATCTCAGGTTAAAGTCTACTTCGGATGCGAGATGGGCAACTTTGAACATCATTTGTTTGTGTCCACAGTTTATACATAAGTGACAGGGTTTCTTTTTGTGTGAAGTGTTCCCACATGAAAAAATACTGAAGCATACAAATGTACTTAGAGTTAAGTCCCAGTTTCCCAAGTTTATGTGCAGTATTTATTTTTGTGACGTCAATAAACAGGATGAAACTTGAAAGTGTTGTTGTTGTTGTTTATCATTCCAGAAGATGTTTATAGTCCATCGGGAGGAACACACGTGCGTTATATTGTTGTGATGTGTTGTGCTGTTGTTGGATGTGTGATGATTGTAACTGCACTTCTGATCTTCTTCATCTGCAGAAAACACACAAACACACGTGAAGAAGGTAAATGATGATCAGAGTTTTTATTATTACTTCTACTTTTAATTCAACACTTTATTTACAGAAAATGTCAAGCACTATGAATATTCTCAAGCTGTTTCTATTGGAAAACTATTTATGATTTCAAGTTACAAAATATGTAGAAATCTGCCATTTTGTCACTGTTGTTACAGTTCAGAGCCGTGAGGATGACGTCACTTACATCACTTACATCACTTACGCTGACACAACATTCTACAAACACAACGAACACATAAAGGTAAAATAATAAATAAACACTTCCAGAATTGTTTCAGAGGAAAGAATCAATATCATTAAAAGTCAAACTGCTGATCAAAGACGACTGATTTAAACCACAGGCTCATAGAAATCTGTTAGGTTTCTCTAAAGATCGCATTTTGATTTATTAAAGTACTTTACTTTACTTTACAAATGTCATGTTTAAACTATATTTATTGCAACAAAACCAAAGTTAATTTGTGGTTACCGCCCCAATAAAGGACATTAACAATTGCAACGGTGGAAGACGTGATATTAAGAAAAAGCTCATAACACATCTATCAAAGATGCATCTTCACAGATTAGTTTCACAGGTTTAACAGCCTGCACAGACAGTCTCCTATAGATCTGCGAAATACATGACACTAATAAAACATATATAGTGTTTCATACTCAGTTTTTGTTGTATCTTCTGTTTTGGCTCACAGAGAGTTAAAGAGGACGATGTGGTGTACACAGAAGTCATCATGAGACCTTGATCCAGTCTTCCTTTTGCTGACTGACAGTTCTCTCCAAAGTTTTACATTTTAATCGAAAGGTCTGCGACTGCTTCCTGGCACTATTTCTTCTTACTTTAGACTTTTGTGAAAAATGTTGTATTTATTTATTCAATGATTCACAACCCAGAGACAGTCCCCTGTGCACGCGAGGTGCTTAAGGGGACCACAAGGGGGCGCCATTGCTCTCAGACATGTATTAAAGTAAAGGTCATTCTTTACAATTCAAAGATTTTTATTTATTTGAGACATCATGCAGTGTGGAAAGCAATGACATTTTATGACTGACTGTAGCCTACAAAATAAAACACAGCACCAAGAATGTGAATTAAAAATGAGGATCAGGAAGAATGAATATGTCGTTTTGTACTTTTATTCAAAAGTATAATATTATAATATTTTATTAGACAACAACAGATCACCATTGGAATCATACACACACACAACACACACACACACACACACATGTCAGCAGTGCTGAATCTAAACTCTGATATGAATCTGTTCTTAATAATCACATGTAATGAAGTCATTGAATATGTTACTTTTCTGCAGCGCTCGTAGGCTATATTATGAATGAGACCAGCAGCATCAGGACCAGTGTTATTGACAAAACCGGTCCAGTTATCATCCAGGGTGACGTCCGATTGAACTCTGTCGTGGCTAAAGAGAAACACATGTCATGCATATCTCAATCAAAACATGATATGAATATTATTCTGTGTAAATTACTTCATTTTAATATACTAACTACAGTCTACTTGTGTGTAAAGCTAGACAGAAAGAGAGATAGAAAGACAGAGGGACAGACAGAAAGAGAGACAGACAGACTATCACTTTTTGACAGACTATCAAATAATCACTTTTTGTTGAAACCAGTAACTTTGTATTGGCACTTAATGTATTATTGCTCCTGTATGACATGTCGTGTATTGCTCCTAAACTCTTTGTAAGTCGCTTTGGATAAAAGCGTCTGCTAAATGACTAAATGTAAATGTAAATGTAAATGACAGACAGACAGGCAGACGGAAGGACAGCCAGACAGTGACTCAGACAGAGACTCAGACAGATAGAGTCTCTGACAGACAGACAGACAGACAGACAGACAGACAGACAGACAGACGGACAGATAGATAGACAGACGGGAACTTGTTCATTAGAAGAGAGATGAAGAGACTGCAGATGCTCGTGTTGAGGTCAGAAACTGGGAAAAACTGAAGGAGAAGGAAGATATGCGTTTTCTTCCTCTTTTGTAAGTCATGTGCTGTATGACTTACAAAAGAGGAAGGAAAAAGACGGTAAAACTGAAACAGATTCTATTCAGAGCGAGAAAAACATCAGACCAAAACTCCTGACATGAAAGAATCTTTTATACTTGTGAACAGAAAAGCTGACAAAAGAGCATCTCTCTCACGCCCAACGAAAACTCAATCCATCTCGAAGACTAAATCTAACTGTGGCTGTAAAACTTTCGTTATTGACTCTGGAAAACATTGTTCACTCACCACTGACGGTCACATGAAATCTCTTGTATGAAATCCCAGAACTGCTGCTGATCTGTAGTTTATAAAGTCCAGAGTCTGTGGTTCTGACGCCAGTGATGCTGAGAGATCCCGTCTGATCGTCCAGCTTCAGTCTGTCTCTGAATCTCTCATCATTGTTTCCAGGTATCGACATCTGATGTGTTTCTCTGTCGATCTTTGCAATAAATGTTTCTTCATCATTAAACATCCAGAGCAGATCTGCAGCGTTCTGTATTTCATCAGGATTAATGTGTAGTGTCACAGAATCTCCCTCCATCACTGACAATCTCACAACATCATCAGCACCAAACACACCTGCACAACACAAACACAAACTGATCTTTAAAACAATCAAATAAACAACACACACACAGGTTTGTTTTATACATTGTGTGACTTCATAAACTATTTCATTACAGAACGTAAACTGTACAAGCTGTATATGACCTTTTGTGCTTTTTACTTGTTTTAAGGCTTTCAAATAAACATCATTTATTATGTCTAATAATCTCTTCAGTAGGTGATTCAAACACTGAGCCATCCAAACACTTCCTTCCTTGGTTTCGCTCAGACGCGATCAGCCCCTAACAGACGAACAACAACATCAACACACATTCAACATGTCCATTTAAATACTCACCGGACAGAAGTCCTGAAAGAGCAAAGATGAATAAATGATCCCTCATGTCTCAAGAGTCTTTCCAATATGAACAAGTGCGTACACGGGAAGAAGACAACTCACTAAATTAGGAACTGATCTGTGGAACTAAATCCTTACACCACATAGAATTATCTGGCTCACGTCTATTTGACGTCTGCATTTACATCTGCAAGACATCTCAAATACATTTTGCTCGTCTGCAATACGTCTCAGTGATGTCTGCTGTCAGACGTCATATAGACATCTAGAAAACGTCTGTAAGATGTTTATGATTTAGAATGGATGTAAAGCTGCTCTTTCTAAGATCTTTAGCAGATGTTTTTACACAGCAGATCTCCAGATCTTTAGCAGACGTATTACAGACATTCAGACGTCTCCGAGAGAAAAAGTCTTGGGTTGCAAGTCATTGTTTGCTCATCTGGAATACTTCTCTGAGACGATCTGTCAGATGTCATATAGACGTCTAAAAGATGTCTGTGAGATGTTTATGATTAATAGTGGAGGTAAACTGCTCATCTTATCAGATGTTTCTACACAGCAGATGCTTTTCAGATCGTCAGCAAACGCACCTGTGCCGAAATACAAAACTAAAATATGAATCATTATATCAATATCAGTGCCTGTTTTCAATCCATTTAAATATTACGATGCGCGACGTACCCTTGAGGCTTCCCTCTGCGCATGACAGACTGAAAACACTTGCTAATGACTTCTCATCCATCAGGCATATGATGAGAGGTGTTGTCTCGTTCACACACACTTTCAAACAACACCTCTCCTGTCAACTTAGATATAGCACAGAAGTGTCTTCAAATGCTTTGAAACGACATTAATGCAACACTTCCATTGAGTTTTGCTCACTTTTAGTCTTTTTAAAACGTGTATTATTTCACAACAACAGAAATGCTTTACATGTGTTGTGTGCTCGTTGACTCTGATGGGTGAGTTGACTTTGTTTCTTTATATGTTTGAATTGTTTTTCTGATGACGTTCAGTTGAACACTTGGCGCACGTGGCACGCTGACAGTGAACAACACATTGCAAAGTGACTTCATACTAAACTTAAAAACACAATCGTAGTAAATCACTTATTAAAAAAGTTCTGTATTATATTTGATACATAAATCTAGAACTAATGTGAAATGCTTTGAGGGTCCTCAAACTTTGGATCACAAAAACGAATGACACAAAACTAAACTTATAAACGGCTGATCAAACACTTTAAGTTTAGTTTACAGACGATTTTTATTCTTTAGTGAAAGTGATGAAAACTAAAAGCTCAAGATGTTATCAGTGGATTTTTGTGCACTAAAGAGGTTTAGAGCAAGTATTCTTTGCTTCTTCCTGGTGTGTGATTCAAGTCTGTGCACATAAACACATTCACTTTCTATCCCTATAAATCAATACATCATTTTTAAGATCTCAATTCACGCTGTGGATTTTACTTTACGACTTATTGTGCGTTGTGTTAAGAGCATCAGACTTTACATATGCTTACATACAGTTTCCTCTTCTCTCTCTACACATTCAACCACAAACATGCAGAAATTCACACATCTGTTGCAGAAGCAAACACTTTATTCCCTCACAGCAGCGGTGTAGCATCAGGGTGTGAAGGTGATGCAGGAGCACATGGGCTCTGGGTGGACCGATGACCACATCCATCGTGCTCGAGCCTCACAAGATTAATTACACAATCATTTATTACAACAACAGCTGTGTCCACATCTTCCAGCGTGTCTTTAGGAAATCCAGAGAGTCGTTTTATTTACGCCGCAAGCTTCACTGCATTTATAACCGTGTGTCTCTGTTGTTCAGGTGTGTTTGGTGATGAAGTGAAGTCAGTGTCAGTGATGGAGGGACATTCTGTTACTCTACACACTGATCTCACTTACATACAGACAGAAGATCTGATCGAGTGGAGGTTTGAAAACATCCTCATCACCAGAATCAAGAGATCAGTCAACATCAATCCCACATATGATGAGACTGAGATATTCAGAGACAGAGTGAAGATGAACAATCAGACTGGAGATCTCACCATCACACACATCACATCTCAACACTCTGGACTTTATCATCTACAGACTTTAATAAAACATAAACTGACAAAGAAGGATTTCAGTCTTAGTGTTTATGGTGAGTAGAGTTTTGCTGTGTGATATTTATATTGTGAATTAAATATGTTATTTTTGACATCATATCTCACCGCATCATATTTTACGATGACGTTCTTTATTTGTCAATCACAATAAAGTCTCACAGTGACAAATCAAGCATCACTTTTATTTACTCTTGATTTATTGACATTTCTGTTGTTTTGTCATATTTTTAAGCTCGTACTGCTGTCAGTGTCAGTGAATCTACACAAACTCCATCATCCTCATCTTCTTCATCATCAGCAGCATCATCATCTTCATCATCAGAGAGTTCAGGTGTGTCAGCTCTTTCTGTAAATGAATGATATGTGAACATTAGCTTGTAGAAAACTTTATGATGGTTTTTGGCTTGTTTCTTCACAATTGTTGTGAACTCACTCTTACAGATGTGTTGTTGTTGTTGTTGTTGTGTATCTTTACAGCAGCAGAAGGACACTCACATTACATCATTCCTCTCTCTTGTGCTGTTGTTGGATTTCTGATGGTTTTAACTGCACTTCTCGTCATCTTTATCTGCCGAAAACACAGAAAAACACACGAACAGGGTAAATAATGACAACTACTGATGATCTGGGAGAAAGAGAGCACTGTGAACATTGTCTAGAGAGGAGGAGGGGCTTACAGACACGAGCAGTGTTTTTATTAGTATTATATATATGGCTAATGCAACATTATTTTTTTTTATGCAGAATTACGTGTGTTATATATATTCAACAGTCTGAAGCTGTTTCAGTCGCTAAAACAATGAAATCTGTTTTCCGTCTGTCTTGATTGTTTCAGATCGGGCCTGTGAGGATGATGAAGTTAATTATGCTGAAACAACATTCTACAAACGAGACGAACAGATAGAGGTAAAAAATGCATTCAAGCATGTCAAGTGGACTTATTTGAAGTATGTGACACACTTCCTGTCATCATCCAGCCAACATTTTAGTCAAAAGGAGGCGCTGCAGGGCCTCCCATCTATACGTTTTTGCACATGTCTAAAGTCGGTTTTAAGTCATCCGTTACAATTGTTGCTTGACTGTATGACCCCAGTTGTCAGACTGTATGAAATTCAAGACTTAACTTGAGACACTCCAAGAATTTATTGTACCAAGCAGGGACGGCCCAAGCCTTTAAGGGGCCCTAAGCAGAATTGAATATGGGGGTCCCCCTGTGCCCCCAATAAAATCAACTATTGTCAATGTTTCAATATTTGCCCCCACACTTTAAACCTAACACAACCAATGCATTAGTTGTAGCTGTGTTTGGGATGTAGGAATGTCAAAAAAAAACTAAACAAACCTATAATTTCATCACTTCAAATTGTCGGTGAACTGTCCCTTTAAATATTTAATCACAGACCATACAAAGGTTGTGGATTTATTGCAGCACTCTTTCAACTTTAAAACTGAAGTGTCTTGCTGAAGACAAGACCTTAGCTCTGTCTTCTTTGATTTGATTGGTCACCGCTCAGCTCTGTAAACAGTAACTCCCACCGTCTTTCATTTGATTGGCCACAAAACTTATTGATATTGCAATGTTGAGTTTAGTCAGTAATTTGACACATTTTGTCCACAGAAAAAACATTGGGTGCAGCCCTACGTGAGAAAATGGATGTGTCGTGAATATATCACAAAAAAGCTGTAATTTAATGTGCTCTTGGGGCCCCCTAGTGGCGGCGGGGCCCTAAGCAGCCACTTAGTTGGCTTATAGGGAGGACTCTGGTACCAAGTCTCATACATACATAGGATATTTCGGCAATACCCATGTGCCACTAAGAGTTTTTGAGCATGTCAAGCGACCCCAAAAGTCCAAAATCTTGAGAAAAACAATGGGCCTTTTGGACTTTCAGCCCGAATAATTCTCCTCTTTAAACTATGACATAAAGGTAAACTTGAAGATAAATCTCTCTAAGGCAGTCTACATGATAAATATGAATATTAATAACATAAAGATTTGTAATAATAACATTTTGTTTTCTAAACTTTGCCATGTCACACCAAAGGACACATGCATAATAATAATTTATTCCTCATTAGATTAGATTACATTAGATTCAACTTTATTGTCATTACACATATACAAGTACAGTGTAACGAAATGTAGTTTAGGTCTAACCAGAAGTGCAATTAGCAAGTGCAGGATATACAGTGTGAATAAATACAGAATACAATATTAGGAAAATACTATTCAATGGGCATGTACTATGAAAATACTTTACAGAAGGAATGTTCTATGAAAATATGACAGTAGGTATGTACTATGAACAATATATACAGAAGGCTGTATACTGTGAACATTAATGTACAGGTGGTTATGAACAGATAACAATTAAGACTAACAGTAGTGCAAGTGACATGTGACAAGTGTGCATTAATTATAGACATTAGCTATTAAAGTTGCAGTGCAAATGATGAGTTAATGCGGTTAGTAAAGGTACGGTGCAGTATATGAGTTAATGCAGTTATTGAAGTTGCAGTGCAGAAGATGAGGTAATGCAGTTATGAAAGTAGTCCATTAGTGCAAATGAGCATTCAGTGTAATATTCCTGGTGTGCAAGTGAGCAGTATAGAGTGCAAATGATGCTATGTGTGTGTAAACAGTCCGGTAGAGCAGATAACATGAAGTACTGGTGTGTACAGTTCAGTCATGCATGGCAGCCCTGTAGTGTAATGTAAACAATGTAATAGCAGCATTGAGTTAAAGTTATGAGGGGTAGTGGAATCAGTGGGGGGCAGAGTTCAACAATGAAACAACTCTGGGAAAAAATGTGTTTCCTAGTCTGCTGGTTCTTGTCCGGAGGCACCGGAAGCTCCTACCGGAAGGCAGGAGAGTAAACAGTCTATGAGCGGGGTGAGAGGAGTCCTTGAGAATGCGTTTCTTCTGGATGTCCTCAATGGAAGAGAGTGTAGTCCCTGTGATGCGCTGGGCTGTTTTCACCACCCGCTGCAGTGCCTTGCGCTCAGCAACAGAACAGTTCCCGTACCAGACTGTGACACAGTTGGTCAGGATGCTCTCTATCGTGCAGCGATAGAAGTTCACCAGGATAGTTGAAGACAGTTGGTTCTTCTTCAGTGTCCTCAGGAAGAAGAGACGTTGGTGAGCCTTCTTGACCAGGCATGAGGTGTTGGTGGTCCAGGACAGGTCCTCCGAAATATGGGTCCCCAGGAACTTAAAACTGGAAACACGCTCAACAGCCATCCCATTAATGTGGATGGGGGTCGTGTGTGCCTCCTTTCACCTTCCTGAAGTCCACGATGATCTCCTTTGTCTTGGAGGTGTTAAGGAGCAGGTTGTTGTTTGAGCACCATGTGGCCAGGTGCCGTACCTCCTCCCTTTAAGCAGTCTCATCGTTGTTGCTGATGAGACCAATCACTGTTGTATCGTCTGCAAACTTGATGAAGGAGTTAGATCCGTTCACAGGCCTGCAGTCGAGTGTGAAAAGGGAGTAGAGAAAGGGGCTCAGTACGCAGCCCTGTGGTACACCAGTGTTGAGGGTGATGGTGGTGGAGCAGATGTGGCCTAACCTAACAAGCTGAGGCCTGTTCGTCAAGAAATCCATAATCCAGTTGCAGGTTGAGTTGTTAATGCCTAGGTTTTCAAGTTTGATGATTAGCTTGGAAGGGATGACGGTATTGAATGCAGAGCTGAAGTCTACAAACAGCATGCGTGCATAAGTGTCCTTATTATCCAGGTGTGTGAGCACGGAGTGCAGCGCCATCTACCCATATACTGAAAGTAAAAGTCATATATAACATTTGAGCCAATAAAACGTGTCTGTGCGTGTGTATTATATTTATATCTTATATATAAATTATTTTAAATATTTTATCTTCTATGTTTGTTTTTCTCACAGAGAGACAAAGAAAAGGAGGAAGATGTGGTGTACACAGCTGTCAACATGAGACGTTGATCGCCTGTCTTTTTTTTTTATGTTATATAATGAATCCTCAATATTTATTTTACATTCATGTTTTTTCATTTCGATTTCATTATTTGAATGAGCGGGTTTTCAGTAACTTGAAATATGTCTATTAATTTGATTTAAATGTCATAGACCATCAGCATCCTAAGAATGTCCAGAATGTCCTCCTAGGGGGCACTTTTGCTCTTAAAGATGATAAAATGAACGTATCATGAAGTCGGCATGTTGTAAACATGACTTTAAATGTCTTATAACACTCAAATATAAATGCAGATTCAACTTTGGATCTTAGTACAAAGATGCATACTTTCTTCTTGATCCTATTTTATTTAATAGTTCTTATATAGTCCTGTCAAGCCATGCAAATAATGCACTTAAGAAACATTGCAGATAGCACAGGTACGTGTTTAAGATGTCTGCTAAAGATCTGGAGAACATCTGCTAAACGTCTTAGAAAGAGCAGTTTTACATCCATTCGAAATCATAAACATCTTAGACGTCTATATGACAGCAGACGTCTAAGAGACGTGTTGCAGATGAGTAAAGAATAAAAAAATATGTCTTACAGATATAAATGCAGACATCAAATAGACGTCTCCCAGACGTATGTGTGCTGTCAGGGTTTTATTATTTCCTGTTATCATATTTACAGATGTATTGACGTGTTTAGTGCGTGTGATTCATTTCAGATGCTGTTTTCGTGGCAGCTGGGTGATGTATTTTGACCCCATATTCTGTTTTCTTGATGTTTTACTTCATTGCCAGCACACCTTGTATACTGAATATCATTGTTATTAAGTTTTTTAATAAAAACACTCAACTGCTCAGATTAATGGGATTTTTAATTCAAGTTTACTTGTTTACAGCTTTTCCCAAAACATTTTGTTATACAGCAGGTTTACAGAAAATTAGCTTTTGAGTTAAGGTGCATTTTTAATGTCTTTGTTGTTGTACTCAAACGACCACACATCAATTATCATATTAAAGAAATCACAGAAATAAGAAATAAATTAGCTACAATTACTTAATTTAACAAAAATACATATTTACATTAAAAGCGAATTAACGATACCAATATTTACTGACAATAACAGTAGCAAGTAGTGTTCTGTTTCCAATTGACCTTATGGTGATGGTGATTTGGCTTGTATAAATGGAAGGATGCTTAATTACATCGTAAAATATAATGGAAAGTAAGAGAGAATCTATGATGTAATGATGTATTGATAGGTGTTGCATGCAAAAGAGAACTGTTTATTTCCACCATCATTGTCCTGTAAGAAAACACAGACAGAATCACAGGGGTTTATAGATCATGATCATGCCAAATGTGTGTAACTTAAGTTTTCGACTCTCTTAAAAAAACACATCCGGGCACGTGAAGACACTCCACACGAACAAACAATCTAATCCCGTGAGGAATGCGACGTTTTGCGTTTGGTGTGAACACAGCATTACAGTTACTCTAATGCTGGGTTCACACCAAACGTGAGCAATCGCGTTCCTCACTCGTTATTACTCGCTAGCAAAGTTTGATCTGCTTGATTCTGATTGGCCAGTCGCAGGATTACATTGATACTATGAGACATCTATGTTTTACAATTATTTTACCTACAAATGAATGAAATATGCTGTATACACCTAAATGAAAATTAATTTTTGTCTTGTCTGAAAGCCGCGTTGATCATTAATGTGTGTGTAAAATGTGGGATAATGTACATGCGGTTTCACATCAGGGTTCTGATCACCTGATTATTACTGTCTGGCTGTACATTAACTCTTATGTAAGATATTGTTGTGTTGTGACTCACCTCATATTAAACCATTTTCACCTACAAACAAACACACACATCTGTTAGCATCGCTAAATCTATTACATGTGTGTTTATAGTCATTGAATATGATACTTACTTTTACTGAGGCGCTTGTATATTATCAATGAAACCACCAGCAGCACCAGTAGCAGGACCACCGCTAAAACTGGACCAGTTATCCTCCAGTGTGACGTCTGACTGGGTTCTGTATCAGCTAAAGAGAGACATGAATTAGTTTAGCTGCTCCGGTCTTTCTCATCCAAATCAAGATATTGAGAGTAATTGAGAGAGAGCGAGAGAGAGAGAGGATGCATCCAAAATCGCATACTTCCATACTATATAGTAGGCGAAAATGAGTACGAGTCATGAATTGTATGTCCGAAACCTCAGTATGAAAAAAGTAGTTGAGAAATACCCGGATGTTCCACTGCTTCCGACGAGATCCGTGAGCGAGGATCGGCTGGACACTTCTCTATCCCATAATGCCACGGGAACTGAGGAACGGTCAAATTTCAAAAGTTAATCAAATAAATATAGTGGAAAACTTTAAGGCGGACGTCCGTTTTTAATGTGAGTGCCAATAAATGAATTTCTCGTGACTAAATGTTTTTATCCATGCTCACGTGTAGGTTGTTGTTAATACGTCATAGGTCAAAGAGCATATGGGTCACATGACCATAAAACATGGTGGACGCAGTATGTCCCAAATGTATTCATACTACTCCCTTTGATACAATATAGAGCATACTGTTTTAACAACCGATAGTTACGTACTTACTCAAATTCAGTACATACTATCAGAGATTGCGATTTCGGACAGACAGACAAATTGACAAACAGACAGCTAAACAGACAGACAAATGTATAGACAGACAGACAAATTGTGCAGGAAAAACAGGCAGGTAGAAAGAGAGACAACAGAGAGACAAGTGTATAGACAGACACAGGTAGAAAGAGAGAGACAGACTGACATATAAACAGACGGACAAATAATCAGGTAGACAGACAGACTGATAAATATATAGACAGACAGATAAACAGACAGACAGGTAGACAGACAGACAGACAGACAGACAAATAAACAGATAGAAAGACAGACATACAGACAAATATATAGACAGACAGAAAAAGAGACAGACTTATAAACAGATAAACAGACTGATAGATAAAACAGTAAATAGATTGGATTCTTTTTTATATTTGCTTGCTTACTGGAAAAATAAAGAAAAGAGGAAACAAATACTTTCCCTTGTCATTGTTTCCTGTAAAGCCATCCAGTGACTACTTAAAGAGAAAAGGCCAGACAGCCCAAACACAACTGATGTCAAAATCTACTCAGGAACTTAAACCAAGAGATGAAAAAGCTGTTGAGGTCCAAAACCAGGAAAAGGAGAGAGGAGTTAGATATGCATTTATGTCTTCACAGCCAGGAAATGACACCAAAGATTCTGTCTAACTGACTTCCCCAGAGAGAGGAAGTGGAACCAGATTATACAAATCATATCTTAAATACGACAGGGGCTGGCACAGGACAGTACGACTGACAATACATGTGGAAAGGGCGTTTTTTGGGCTAAAGCTACGCAAAGATTCAAAGAACGGTCTCAGTAAGGATCTTTATTTTGGGATATCTGAAGGATCGACAAACCATTGGTCCACCACCTGCTGCACGGCTGAGTATTTAGCACTGGGTATGTGAAACACTTTATTGCATTTGCGTGAGAACTGAAGTCTATGAGAGACAGACAGCGTTGTTGCTAGGGTGTTCTGAGTGGTTGCTAGGTGGTTTTTAAATTACGATAAAGCCGCCATAAATGTGTTTTTCATTCACTAGCTATATTCATCCAATTGCTTTACGTAAGGAACAAACCACTAGTTGAAGGAAACGTTGACTTCCGCTGCATTTTCCTACAACAGAAGGGAGTGGGGGCATGTCGTCCGTCTTGTTTACTATGGTAAAGAAGCGGATGCGTTAAGCGCAGTATTTTTTTATACGGTGATAGTTTTGTGCAATAAATAGAGATGGATAGTAGTATTTTCACATTTACTCAAGTCAATTTTTCAAGTATCTTTGCTAGGGATGTAACGATTCACTCAGTTCACAATGCGATGCGATTCACGAATCTGATCTCACGATGCGATTTATTTTTTCAAAATGAGCTGAAACAAATGAGAAATGAACAACTTCCCTTGCATTATTTCTTAAATGCTTCACGTTTCTTTGTATAGTAAAATAATGTTTTATTTCAAATAACAAAACTAAACTGCAATTATAAAACAAATGAATAATAGAAAAAGTCTCTTACCATAAACAAACTAATACTGTCTGTGCTTTTCTTGGATTATGTTGCATTTAAAATATCAGCATGTCCACATTTAGGTTTGCGGCCCCTGCTGTTCAAAAAATGTATTGCGGTTCAGTTCACACCACATTATAATCGATTTTCAACCGGCTCGTGGTGAATCGTTACATCCTTAATCTTTGCTATATGAGAGTTTTTACTTGCGAAAAATGGCATCACTACATTGTAGCGCGTATGTACTTCTTACTTTTCCTCATTAGCTTTTACATGTTTTGTTTACCTTTGATACAGTATTTAAGTACATAACAAATCCAGTACTTTTCTTCTTTTGAAAGGAAAAAAATACTTCCTCGAAGAAAGTACTAGATTAAAAGGTTAAAAAGTGTAGTAGAGTATAAAGTGATGTATGCTTAGATGCGTCTTTAAGATGTCTGCTAAAGATCTGGCGGTCTGGACAACATCTGCGGTGTTAAACATTTGATAAGCGTCTCTTAGAAAGAGCTGTTTTACATCCATTCTTAATCATAAACATCTTACAGACGTCTCTATAACATCCGACAGCTGATCTGAGACGTCTTGCAGATGTAAATGCAGACATCAAATAGACGTCTCCCAGATGCTCTCAGGGTAGTGAAGTGATGCCCTTATTTTTTTCCCATATTTTTATTATTGTTATTATTAGTCACCCTTTATGTTTGCCGGTGCTGACGATGGCGATAAGTATACTTGTGCGCAATAAAACAAAAACAACCACTTCCCAAAATTCCCTTCTTTCTGTCTCAGTCGCCAACACACGCCCAGAAGAGCATGCGACGCATTCGTGTGGTGCTGACGTAGAGCGCCGGCTCCAGCATCCGTTGTGTTGTGTGGTTGTACAGAACACATGCAGAAGAAACGAATCAAAGTAAAACTGAATCATTGGAGTCACATGGACTAGTTTAATGACGTCTTTACTATCCGCGCTTTTATTGGACGTTGTGTTGCTGTCTATGGGGGAATTTGAGGATTGTGGAACGACATCAGGGAAAATACATCATGACAGAATTCCCATTCGTTAAGTAACATATATTTGATATATGATTATATGATGTACTCACCACTGACGGTCACATTGAATCTCTTGTATGAAATCCCAGAACTGCTGCTGATCTGTAGTTTATAAAGTCCAGAGTCTGTGGTTCTGACGTCAGTGATGTTGAGAGATCCCGTCTCATCCACCTGAAGTCTGTCTCTGAATCTCTCATCGTCGTTTCCAGGTATCGAGGTCTTGTGTGTTTCTCTGTCAATTCTTGCGATTAATGTTTTCTTCATCATTAAACATCCAGAGCAGATCTGCAGCGTTCTGTGTTTCATCAGGATTGATGTGTAGCGTCACAGAATCTCCCTGTTTTACTGAAACTTCGTCAACACCAAACACACCTGCAGAACACAAACTGTTACGTCTTTGTAAACAATACCTCAGTTTACGTTCAACAGAACAAAAAAGATACAACATTTTTTCCTACTATGCTAGTGGATAATGTCGCACGACTGAAAATTGCTAACATTCTTACAAATATCTTTCTTTGTGTCTAACAGAACAAACACATGTACACAGGTTTGAAACAACCTGAGCGTGAGAATATGCCCTTTAACTTAAAATAACTGTTAAAAATACGTTAGGCATTAGGATGAATTGGGTTGACCCAAGGTGGGTCGGGTATACCGTAAAAAATGAACCATTGTTAGTTAGTAAACGCATTGTTAATTTTCGTAAACGTTGTTTGGAAAACGAAACCATTATAGCTATTATCTTTAAAAAAAATCATTATAATAAGATACATCATAAGCCATAAATGACTCAGACCCTGTGTTGTGACATCTTTGAGCAACCCTTACACTAACTTTCGATTTAGAGTTTGTTTAACGTTAGCCTTGTTTGACATGCGAGCTAGCAAAACACCAATTGATGCACAAATAATACTGCAATGTGTGCAAAATAATACTTTTTTTCCTGATAAACACCCACAAAACACCTGCCTTCACCCCGAAAATGCTTTGCAGGGTTAGATTTACGTGTTTGTGTTGCTATTTTTAGCACGCTTTTGCTTCATACCCAATAACACAGTCAACACGCGTATGAAATTCTCTCTCTCACCCGCCAAGAGCAACGAAAGCGTAAATATTAACAAACTATGTGTCATTTCTAAATATTATTTGACATTATAATGACTCTTTCCAAATCTTAGCATGCTAGCATGAGCATCACGGAAAGTAGCTTGGCGTTTTGCGTCAGATCCGTGGGCGTGGCTTGCATTTTTCTGACTAAACCCTTGGTGTTTTAAGTCATACGAAACCTTTACCCTAACCCACACACTACCCTAACTATATATATATATATTATATTAATATAATATTAATATTATTATTATATATAATTGTAAAATTTGCCAAAAACAAGGTTGCGCGATGACGTCAGACTCGACACACCAAGGATTTAGTGAGAGCCGTCGGGAGGTCACGTGCTCCAGTTTACATCCGGGCAACCCAATCGCCGATTAAGAGTCCTCAAAACACACTTGTACGCTACGCGAGAAGTCGCACCAAATAACGACAAAAATGACGTCGTTTTTCAGCGCTCCGTTAGCAAGTGTGTTTGAGACAGTCACATTATGAAACACAAATCCTTTCGGAGTTCTACATGGAGAACTTTACTCTCCGAAGGGAGTAGGGTATAGGGGTTATACCTTCGGATTGGTTGCGCCCCATGGATGAGCGCGAAACACCGATCCTACAATTCGCCGCGAGAGGGCGCTGTGTTAAACACTATCGTGTTGAAATACAGCTTTCGGTAGCGCAAACGCCATTTGTGGCATTAAAATGAACATTTTGTTAACGATTTACACAAAAATACTGCAAACTTTTGGTATTAATTTTAACCCGTGATCATTTGTAACCATTACAAAACATGTTAACAATGTTTTTTGGTGTACTCTATTACTATTGGCAAAAGCATGGTTTAGCACCGTAACCGTGGTTTACGATGTTTACATGTCTGTTTTTAGTATGCAAGCTAGCGCCCTTGCCCTGATAGCACACTATAATCTGGTAGACGTCTAAATGACGTCCGCATTTACATCTGGAAGACATCTAGTCTGCAACAAGTCTCGGAGACGTCTGCTGTTTGATGTCAAGGTTGTTTATGGTTTAGAATGGATGTAAAACAGCTCTGAGATGTTTTTTTCACAGCAGATGCTTTCCAGATCTTTAGCAGACGTATTACAGACGTTCTAGTGCTAGCTGGGCGTGTTCTATGGTATTACGTCAAAGTCGGGTTCCTATACTCAAGAACGCATGGAAGTACCCGGATGTGTTCTTGACACCATGACGTACTGAATGCAGACTTGAGTGCATGTTTGCGCACACCGGAACTTCACGAGAACACAAGTTCGTTCTTCGCAATTGAGATGCAGCCCATGGTTATTTTGTGGTAACCATTTTACTACAGTAACCATGTTTTTTAATGCTATTTATTCGCTGTTTTTAATGACACGTCAGTTTTCAGTGGTGTGCCACCATTTGTAAATATGTAGGTAGTCATTTCTGTGCGATGTAGCGGTATGTACAGTTACTATAAGAATGCACCTACGTAACCCGTGCACGTGCTCGTGTCAGAGCGATGCATCTGACGGTGGGGTGTTTAACAATAACTGCTTAAATTCATAGTGAAACAAGCTCGTTTTGCACTCTAATGTGATAAAAAATGTGTTTGTTTGTAGGGTCCGTAAAAATGTTAATCATACATTCATTTTTTTACGACAGAAGATCTTAGATTTCATTCTAGCGTTGCGTTATAGTGGCATCTAGTGTTCATCTGAGGAAACTGCAGGAGATTTGATTTTATGTTTTGTCTCTATAGTATCCTCCTAATGAATACATTAAATGCATGTATGCCTTAAATACGTGATAGTTGACAGTTAATTAAGGATGTGACGTTTCTAATGTGTTCATATTGGATAATTTCAAAATGCACAAAACTCAAATTAATCCATCAGTATCTGATATTCTTTCCGTCTGTCTAATGCTTCTCACATCCCATTATACTCATCATTCTGTTTTCTTACAGGAATCTGAAATGACAGAGGTGCTTTACACATATTACATTTTAAGTTATTCAACTCCATTGTTACCAAAGTAAACGTGTTTTTTTTTTTTTTTTTTTGAATTTAGCATTTAAAACAGTGATGTATTTTACGTTCCATTTATTTTTAATAACATTTCCATCATGAAACCCACACAAGTACGTTTAGGCCTATAATTGAACAGCAGTCGTGTGAATGTCTGCAGTCAGTGGTGTGTTATGGTGACCTCTGGTGGTGAGATGATGAAACTGCACCAGGAGACTCTGGGGTCAGCTAATAAAACTGATTCATTCTGTGTTATATCAATATACACAAATCATTCGTGTACTGTAGTCACCGAAATAAATGAATCATCCTGTTCGTGTTTAGATGAGTTCAATCACTTAACTCTAAAATGTTTAAAAATTAATGTAATTAAAGTGTTTAATTCATCGAAATTCTGTAAAGTATTTGTTTATAATTAATACTTGAAAAAGAGAGTCTAATGACACGCGAAGCACTCGTTCAGGAGTCTTCTCCCTGCGCATGCGCATGAAACCAATACGCGCTCGTGTAAATAATCGCGCACATTTATCCTCGTCACAGAACAGATACTTACATACATAACAAACATTACATTATTTAAGGCATAAACATGTTGAAAATTCAAGAAATAAAAGGGTTTAAATGGAACTGGATATATAAAATACACTCGAGAGAAATAAGTTACAAAGTGACTAAAAGTGTGTTTCTGGAGGACACTTGATTTTACACATCTGTAAACCACATCTCTCCTCCTCCTGTTCACTTCAGTCGAGATGTAACTACACGTTTCCAGAAGAGCTTTGAAACGCCATTAATGCAACATTGTGTTTGGATTATTTTGAGTATTTTATAGTTTTGTTTAGAAACGTATTATTCACAACATCTCAACAACTGGAAATGCTTTACACATCTTTTGTGTTGTGCTTGTGGACTCTGATCGGTAAGTTGACTTTATTTCTATATTTTTTGTTTCAGACTAAACATAAAAACACATGAAATCACATAACAAACATATTAAACAGTCATATATCACATATTGCACATACTTAAAAAATGTAGGGTTTTATAAAAATCTGTAACTAATGCGAGAGTCAAATTCACATTGTGCACTTTTGTGATGTTTTGGCCTCTGATACAAAATAAACTTATATTTGTTATTTAAACTTTCACTTTAACTTCAGTTTGTGGTTGATTCTTATTCTGTAGAGACCATAATGAAAACTGATTAATTGAACTTATGATTTTTAAAAACTGTGAGTGTCGAAACTGAGAGACCAGTATACTGCGTTTCCTCTAAGTTTTTGTGACAAACTGTTTCCACATGAACTATTAATGTTGTATATATTGAATATATTCCTTACGTTTTCACCGCAACACCTTTGGAGTGGCTCGATTCTTTAAGATTTGTTCAAACTATTGTGTGTTTTTATTATTATTGTGTGTATTGGGGGTTTTAGTTTCCTGGGTTATGAAAGTGTGACTTGAAATTGTAATAACTCTGTGGTAGACGAGATTCTACCTGGCGGCTGAACAAAAAATATAGTTTACAGAATATATATATATATCATTTATATTAGTGGTAACCACCGTTAAACCAGAATACATATAACAAAATGTTAGCTATAGAAGATACACAAAAGGAGTTTCATTTTCATTAGAGCAAATATTCCTTTGATGAATCTCTTATCATTGACACGTGGATGTGTCCGAAATAGTTCAAAGAAATCTTCTCATTTACTCGATTGACTTCTTTACATTTACATTTAGTCGCTTAGCAGACGCTTTTATCCAAAGCGACTTACAGAGAGTTCAGGGAACAATAAAGCAACATGTCACACAAGAGCAATAATGCTAATACAAAGTATTAACAAAAGCTAGACCACTACCTCTTGAGAGAAAGATTTTTTTTTTATTATTCTTCACAGAAGAGATGGGTTTTAAGTGTTTTTTAAATGTTGTGAGAGATGTGGTTGACCGGATCGAGTTATGAAGCAGTTGTGAATGAGAATGAGCGGGAGAGCGATTTACGGCCCTTATGGGAAGGCAATACAAGACGCGCTGGTTTGCTGAACGCAGGGATCTTGATGGGGTGTAGGAGTCCAGGAGGGTGTGGAAGTAAGACGGGGCAGATCCAGTGATAGATGAACAATAATAATCAAACTCAATGATAATGTAATGGGTGTGAAATCAGATGGGACATTTGTGTTTGTTTGCATGAACAGATTCAAACTCTTTGTTTTGCAGTTTTAGTTGGTGTCCGTATTCTTCTGAACGTCCATCATGTTTGCGTTAAGATGATGTTTTTAAGATCTCTTTTCACGCTGTGGATTGTACTTCACAACTTATTAATGTTCAGTTGACCATCACACTTCTCAAATATTTTCACACACTCTCTACGTATAAAACCACAAAACGAGCACAACATGCAAAAATTCACACATCTCGCGCAGAAGCAAACACTTTATTCATCTACAGCCGGCGGTGTAACGTCTGGGTATAATCACACACATAGGATAAACGGTCGTGTCATTTTCATCAAATTTAAGTGTAAATGTGTTGTGTCTGGTATGGGAGATGGTGTTCCAACAAATGAGTGTCAATGGCACGTCCTTCAGCGTCTGTCACTAAAGCATCTCACATCTTTAACTCTCTTCAACATCGGCCTCAAGTCATTTAGTAAGATATAAAGTCAGACTACAGAAGTTTCTAGATCATAAATCATTTTGTGTTTGTCTCGTCTTGACCAAATAGTGGGTTGAAAATGAACCAGGATTTTTGCATATTTATTCAGACACATTCAGTTACTCAGTGTCATGACCCTGCCTCATCATGTCATGTCTATTCTTGGTCTTGTGGCAGAGTCATGGCAAAGCCTTAGGTTATATGTGGAGAGAGAGATTTTGAACCTTTCGACCTTCCATACTCTCTCTCCGGTCCTCGTCTTTGTTCCCGCCATCTTGTTTCCTCGTTAACTTTCCATCAGTGTTTCATCTCCTACACCTGTCCCCTGTTAATCATCCTTTGTCTTTCTCCCTGTATAATATCCTCGTGTCTATTGTCCTGTGCTCGTTCGTTGTACTTCCTTTTGCTTGGATGAACGGTCTGCTGTATGAAGTCACACAAGTCTATTGTATGTTATGTGATACTTTGTTTACATAGAGCGATCGGCTTGTGCAGTGTCTCAAGTGTGAACACACGTAAAATCTATGATAAGACAATAAATGAGTGGTTGACTGACCCACTTTTAGTGTTTAAGTATTATAAAAATAACTAATTGTGTGTTTGTGTTGTTCAGGTGTGTTTGGTGGTGATGTGAAGTCAGTGTCAGTGATGGAGGGAGATTCTGTTACTCTACACACTGATGGCACTCACACACAGACAAATGATACGATAGAATGGAGGTTTGGAGTCGACGGTCCTCTCATCGCCAAAATCAAGAGATCACTCAATATTAATCCTCTATATGAAGATAATAATAAGACTGAGATATTCAGAGACAGAGTGATGATGAACAATCAGACTGGAGATCTCACCATCACACACATCACATCTCAACACAACTGGACTTTATCATCTTAACATGAACATTGGAAATAAACATAAAACAAAGAATTTCAATCTCATTGTTTACGGTGAGCTTAATGTGTCAGGTAAACTGTGATATTTATATTAAGTTTGTGAATTAAACATTTGACCTAATATTTCATCAGATAATATTTTATGTTGACTTTCTTTTTGTTGTTGTAACGATCACAATGAAGTCTCACAGTGACAGATGAAGCGTCACTTTTATTAACTGTTGATTTATTCACATTTCTGTGATTCTCTAATATTTTCCAGGTCGTCCGGCTGTCTGTATCAGTGAATCTACACAAACTTCATCATCTTCATCATCATCAGAGAGTTCAGGTGTGTCAGATAAGCACATGCTGAGGGGTGTTGAAGAGATAAGCCCCCTCCAACACACAGAGTGGTTTACATACAGAAGACAACATTTATTGCAATGTTTGCTGTGGTAGCACATTGAGGCGATGCATCTGAATTCCGTTTAAATATGGTTTGTTCAACGTTGTGTATCACGCCGCACAGTGCAAGAAATCACACAGGATTGCAGATGAGTTGATTCTTTAGGACAATTCATATTGGCATCACACACCACAAATGAGAGTTCAAGTTCAAACAACAGGGTTTGGCCCAGATTCGGGCCTCACTTGTACGTGTGGATTCCACCCACATGGGCCAGATGTGGCCCGGATCTGCGGCATTTTGTTGCCGTCTACTCTTGATGCAAGATGATCAACTTTTAACACATTTTGTTTGTGTCTATTTTAAAAACACAGTTTATACATAAGTGATTATATATTTTAGTTATATACAAATCTGGTAGTTGCAGTCCCAAAATGTCCCAAAATTAGTTTTACAGTTGTTTATTCATCTAAGCTCATCAGCTCTTCCAGAAAATGGACTCTTGTAAAATACAAGATTGTGGTTTCTTTAAAATACTCATGTGCAGTGTTTAGTTTTGTGCTCCTTAGACATTGATAGACATGATGAAACTTGAACGTGTTGTTGTTGTTTATCATCACAGCAGATGTTTATCCTCCATCAGGAGAAACACACTCACATTATATAGTTGTGATCTCTTGTGCTGCTGTTGCTGGATCTCTAATGATTTCAGGAGCACTTCTGATGTTCTTCGTCTACAGAAAACACAGAAAAACACATGAAGGTAAATGAGGATCAGATTCAAGCAATGTTTTTATTATCATTCATGTCACTAACTCAACACTGAATGTAATGAGAATGTCATGTACTATACAGCTGTTTCTATTAGAAAACAATTTATGATTTCAAAGTACGATAGCTAAAACAAAATATGTATAAATCTGCCATTTGTCTTGATTGTTACAGTTCAGACCTGTGAGGATGACGTCACTTACGCTGAAACAACGTTCTACCGACGAGACAAACACATAAAGGTAAAATAATGATGATCAACTTTGTAAACAATATTGGAAGGGGCAATTATTTCACATAGATATTAAATAAGAGCTCTTAACACACGTGTCACAGATGCATCTTCACATGTGTCACATTAGTTTCACGCAAACATTTCAACAGTGTGCACAAGCTCTAGCATGCTGTCTCCTATAGATCAGAACACCAATGAAACATTAAATATACTGTATATCAGCCTACTTTTTGTTTTATCTTGAATATTGTTTGTTTTTCTCACAGAGAGTTAAAGAGGAGGAGGGGATGTGGTGTACACAGACGTCGTCATGAGACGTTGATCACGTCTTTGATTTCCTGACTGATCCACAGTTCCCTAACTAGTTTTTACATTTATTGTCTGGATGTGCCCATCCGTTTGAATAAAAAGTCTACAACTGCTTCCTGGCACGATTTATTCAAAGTGCTTATTCAGTGATTCCCATATTCTAGGTGCGTAAATCTAGAAGATGAATTAAAGAGGAGTATCACAATCACTGACTGTGAACTCTTATGAACATTTATTTTTTAATACTTTAATTTATTTGATTATTGATTATACGTATGCAGTGAGAAAAGTATGGCATCTTATAATAAATATGGCTGCACAAAACAGACAAAAGCATCGAGAATGTGAATAAAAAAATATTTGGATCAAGAAGACTGTATGAGTACAAATAAATACTATATTTAAATAAATAAAATAAGAATTGAGTGATTCGATGTGATGTAGTGGAAGAGGAGAAAACAACAAATTTCAGTGTACAATAAATTTTTTATGCTTCATTATTAGTGTTTTCAGAGGCCACATTAAACAGTATTTAAATGTATTACACATTGTATTTGGTATAATTTGATGCAATGTAAAGAAAATCCTCTAGATGGCGCGAGACTGCAGTAGAGTATAACATTTGGCCCTGAAATACGAAAAATGCTAATATTACAGGTCCAATGTGTCTTCTTTCTCCTATTAATTAATGTTGGAAGTCAAGCGTTACTTCTTTATTTTCACCATCTTTGTTCTGTAAGGAAACAGACAGAATCACAGGATCATGTGATCTCACATCTTCTTTGGCCAAACTGCAAACTACGAGTTACACCATATAAAAATATGCAACAACCTAAAATGTATGAACAAATGTGAGAACACAGTTAAAACTTCCTTAAAGAAGCCAATGCACTGCTACAGAAAACACACTTGTGTCCTTTTTACATCAAGTAAGTTGTTATCATTGGCTTAAAATAAAATTTTACAGAATTTTACAGTAATTTCTTTACAGATTTTTCCACATATTTTTTAAATACTGTAAAAACCACTGCCGCCATATTTACAGAAAAGACTGCACATTTACAAGAAAAACATGCAATTTAACATGACAAAACTATTATTTTACGATATTTTACTGGCGCCCCAGATGCTGGAAAATGAGTTTTTTCACAGGGATTTTTTACAGTGTATTTTTTAAATACGATAAAAAAAGTCAAATTACAAAAATTGACTGCAAGTTCACGATAGAAACCTGAATAACATATAATTTTTTGTGAAAAAACTGTTACTTTGCTGTATTTTACTGCCGCCCCAGCGATGTATGTAACTTAGAGTCTCTGTAAGATATTGTTGTGGTCAGACTCAGCCCTAAAAAAACACACAGCAGCAATACCAAAACTAAACACTGATATTAATCTTTTCTTTAAACTCACATGTAATAAAATAATTTAATGTGTTACTTACATTCCTGCAGCGCTTGTGTATTATTAGTGAAACCATCAGCATCAGAACCAGTGTTATTGATAATACTGGTCCAGTTATCATCCAGTGTGACGTCTGACTGGGTTCTGTCACAGCGAAAGAGAAACACTTCTTATACATGATATAAATGTTAATCTGTGTAAATGATTTTATTTGAATTCATTCCAATTTACTTACCACAGTCTAATTGTACGTAAGGGTGCTTTGCAACAATGAAAATCTATGATAAGTGCTAAATAATACTGAACGGAATTACAATGTCAATGACTAAACTTCACATGTTTCCAGACAGACAGACGGATAGGGGTCACTGAAAGATATGGTTAGAAAGTTAAATTTAACTAAAGAACAGACTGCCCTAAACACATGAGAGGTTAACTTGATTCTTGAGGTACTAGGAGCAAAACCAGGCGCCTTCACAGAAGAAGAGAATTGACTTGAACTTGTTCAATAGAAAAGGAGAAGAAGAGACTGCAGACGCTCTTATTGAGGTGAAAATGTCAGGGATTGCAAACCAAGGTGCAGGCAGAAGTTAATGAAAAACTTAAACTTTATTTAAGGACAAACAAAACACCCACGATGGGGAAAAAACAAGAACATAACTACATACATAAACTCAAAAAAAAAAACTTCCCCTCAAGGGGGCGAAAACAAGAAAACTAGACTTACAATAAAAATGACTGTGACAAGACTAAATAATTACGTGACATCAAACACGGCAAGGGAATCCAGCAGGGTAGGGAAATCCAACAATGCAAGGTAACAAGGTCACGAGCATAACACGCAAGACGATCAGAACAACACCCGAGCAGATCAGGATAACGCGCATAGCGGACCAGACGAATTAGCACAGGAGACCGGAGATAGCAACAATACCATATACCATATATCTTTCATCACACTAAACATGTGGGTCTGTCATGATCCTTCCACAAGACTCAGAAAAGCATGATCAAAAGAAGCAGAATCATGACAGCACCCCATCTTAAGGTATGAAAACCTGGCATTCCTCAAGGGGACAGACGAGACTGACTGGGACAGAGACACGAACCAACAATACATGACTAAATGCAATAAGGGTAAACAAGAGAACATTACAAACAGGTTAGGGTGACACAATCAAAATTATAAACAGGGGATTGGGTGGGGGGATAACAAAGTTCACAGGGCAAGGGCTGGGCGGGGAAAGAGTCCTTGTGTGGGTGGGGACAGTCTGAGGAGGAATCACGAGGAGAGGAGTCACGACAGAATTCTCTGGGGGCCTGGTAGGGGCTGGCTTGGGTGAGGCAAGAGGAGGGAGAACAATCGCTGGGGGGAGACCCGACAAGGGCGAGAATGGGGAACCAGATAGTAGTGGAGGACCAGGGATGACAAGGGGGAAAACCATGGGGCAGCCGAGGCCTGGGGAAAGTCCGAGATTAACAGGGAAAGGACCAGAGCTGAGGGAGGACAACTAGACAGTGTTTGGGGACCTGGACATAGAACTGGGGGATGACACAGGGGAAGATACAGATCATCTACGGGAAAAGCAGGTATCCACCAAAGCTTCCCAAGGTGATGAAAGGCGTGGGAGAAAGAAGAGGACCAGTTTAACACCGAGTTGTTTATTATTATTAATAAAAGCTATACATTACAACCACATTAGGTGGTTCAAATATCCATGTGAGATCTGTCTTCAGATTTGTAAAGCATTTGTTTTATTTGCATATTTTTATAGTCAGGTAAGAGCCATTTTCTGGATTGTCGCATCCATAATGCTACTAATTCCTCATAAATGGACACATGAAAATTAAAATAAAGCAACTATGTTATGTTCTATAAAGAGGCATCATCTCTCTATTATTGCTTCAGGATTGTGCATTTTATTTCACAGAGATCCTACAAAGTTTGTCGTCTCCAAAAAACACGTCCTTTTTTGTCACATCATAACGCATGTTTATTTCCCTTTATTATGTTTTTATTTTTTTCATTTTTCATGACATTTTTCAACAAGGGTTCAGTAAAATGTTAACACATAGTTCAATATATTCGCAACAAATTCATTCTCTGAACATATTTATGTCACATCCATTACGTTGGAATTGAGCAGAACATTGTTCACTCACCACTGACGGTCACATGAAATCTCTTGTATGAAATCCCAGAACTGCTGCTGATCTTTAGTTTATGAAGTCCAGAGTCTGTGGTTCTGACGTCAGTGATGCTGAGAGATCCCGTCTGATCGTCCAGCTTCAGTCTGTCTCTGAATCTCTCATCATTGTTTCCAGGTATCGACATCTGATGTGTTTCTCTGTCGATCTTTGCAATAATTGTTTCTTCATCATTAAACATCCAGAGCAGATCTGCAGCGTTCTGTATTTCATCAGGATTAATGTGTAGTGTCACAGAATCTCCCTCCATCACTGACAATCTCCAACATCCTCAGCACCAAACACAACTGAACAACACAAACACAAACTGATCTTCAAAACAATCAAATAAATAAAACACACACAGGTTTGTTTTATACATTGTATGTGTAGTGCCTGAGATAGATCAGATATGCAAAAACTAGATATATTTCTTAACACAACACCCCTCACCCAACCAGCAAGCTAGTCAACAGGAAGTCTAAAAGTGGAACTCTTTATTTCAGAATATATACAAAAAACCCACGAGGGGGTAAAACAGCAAAACAGGGGAAGACAACAACTTGACTTAACATGAACACTAAAAAATAAATAAACTAAACTAAGACAACACTTGACAAAGATAACACTGACTAAACTTACTGTGATCACAAAATAACCAGGACAAGAGACGGACAGACGTCTTACCGCATGGCAACACACAAACAACGAACTGAAACAAGACTGAAAACACAAGGGCATAATAAAGGGAACCAATCAAGAGGGGAACAGGTGCGGGGCATCAAATCATTAACAATCAATAACAATGCAAACGAGAGGCTAGGAACAGAGACGAGACCAGAGAGAGTGCATGGCATGTCTCTCTCTCTACACTTAACACGAGAGCCTGTCATGATCCTGCCACTAAACTAGAAAATCATGATCAAGGAGGCAGAATCATTTCACATACAACATTTTCTTAAAAACCAAACACCAGGGCACGGGTATAACTAAATATAAATGAAATACAAAGAAATAATAATGAAAAAAATCATATACAAATAGAGAAAGAGATGGCCAGCCAAATCTAAAATCTGCTGACGTTTCCAGCTTTAAAATGTAAACGAAATAACCCAAGGACCAAACAAAACATTTACATAACAGAAACTAAGTAACCGAAAACAAGAACTGAGTTTCGAGGCAAAGAGATTCACTTTCCACCCAGAACAGTACAATCACCTGCCAAAAATAACACGCATGGTTAACGGACGGTTCTGAGAAACAGATGGAAGGTAACATATGGACATACAAAAGTTTAAGAAACAAATGGTGAGACTGAAGAAGCTCCTATACAGAGCAGTCAAAACAATGAGACCGTAACTCCTGACATGAAGGAATCTTTTATTTAAGTGTAATAAACAGAGCATCTCTCTCACTCCCAATGAAAACTCAATCCATCTCGAAGGCATAATCCAACTGTGACAGTAAAACTTTGAGAACTAATATTAGAGAACATGATTCACTCACCACTGACGGTCACATTGAATCTTTGTATGAAATCCCAGAACTGCTGCTGATCTGTAGTTTATAAAGTCCAGAGTCTGTGGTTCTGACGTCAGTGATGTTGAGAGATCCCGTCTGATCCACCTGAAGTCTGTCTCTGAATCTCTCATCATTGTTTCCAGGTATCGACATCTGATGTGTTTCTCTGTCGATCTTTGCAATAATTGTTTCTTCATCATTAAACATCCAGAGCAGATCTGCAGCGTTTTGTGTTTCATCAGGATTAATGTGTAGAGTCACAGAATCTCCCTCCGTCACTGACAATCTCACAACATCATAAGCACCAAACACACCTGAACAACACAAACACAAACTGATCTTCATATCAATCAAATAAACAACACACACACCGGTTTGTTTTATACATTGTGTGACTTTCCATAAACTATTGAATTACAGAACGTAAACTGTACAAACTGTATATGACCTTTTGTGCTTTTTACATGTTTACCTTTTCAAATAAACCATTTAGTATGTTTCATAATCACTTCTGGGTGGTTAAAACTTCAACATAAAAGTTTTAACCATACACAATATACAGAAACTGGAAAAAGACGCACCAAAGACATACGCAAAGAAACAACATCAACACACTTTCATGAAAACACTCTCACGAACTCACCAGCCAGAAGCACTGAAAGAGCAAAGATGAATAAATGATCCCTCATGGTCCAAGGAGTCTTTCTGAAATGGTCCAAAGAGTCTTTCTAATACGAACGAGTGCGTTTACCAGAAAAAATGAGGAACTGATCTGCTGTGTTTTACATTTACATATTAGGCATTTGGCAGACTATACATTTTACATAGGTACTTGCAATCCCCTGGGATCCAACCCACAACCTTACGTTGTTAGCGCAATGCTCTTACCACTGAGATACAGGAAAGCTTTAGTCGAGACCAGCTCATTCGTGTCCGAGTCACGACCGAGTCCAAAGTAGTTTGAGTTTGAGTCCAGTCTGAGTCCTAGGAGGTCTGAAACAAGACCTATAGAAATCTTCAGGAATATTTTAAATGTTTAGTGGAAACAATAAAACTGGCACCGAGCTCATAGAGTGCATTAAGTGTACCATGACATATACACTGTGTTTTATTTACTTAGACTGATATTAGTTTTAAAATACTTTTAGTTAAGAGTAAAAAAGGCCACTTAGTTAGTGTTGTAAAGGTAATTTTATTACAATTAGGATGCGTCTTTCGATGTTGAAAAGACGTTTTCTGAACATCTGATAGTGACGAACAGGGACCTTTGTACAATCTAAAAACTGGTTCAAATCTGGAGTTTATCAGACTACTTTCAGTTTTCACATGGAAGTAAATTAAACGAGACTATTTGAAATAAATTGAGTTGAATGATTTGAATGGAGTAAGATAGCAAAGCAACCATTACAATAATGATAATTGCTTTAAAATCATGTATCAGTTTTGTACTCACAATAATCACATTATTGTGATCAGTGTTTGCTTTAGTTGGGCTCTTCATCCTTGAGATTTGTTAAATTAATTTGTTTGGGTCGTGTAATAGGGTTTTAAAAACACTGAGAAAGACAGAGATGCTTTTACAAACGTTGGGGTTGTTCTCATGGAAATTGTCAGGCTGTAATAAAACGTAGTAGTTTTAAACATTATTGATCAATTGATGATGGTCTGAGTGCTCTAGCTAGTGAATGCACAAGTATTGAGAGAAAATAAACAAACATATTTCACTGACACACACACACTGACATCAACACTCATCATACAACCCTCAACAATGGTGACAATCGTCAAAATAATACAGATCAACTGCAATGCATGCTGGGAGTCATGAATGAGTTTTGTACTATGTTGATACCCAGCATGCATTGCAGCATGAAGCTTTCTTTTGTTGATTGTCATTGTTGAGTTTCATATGCAGATTCTCATATATTTTACGATGACTTTCACTTTTATTTACTGTTGATTTATTTATATTTCTGTTGTTCTGTAATATTGTTCAGCTATCACTACTGTCAGCATCAGTGAACCTACACAAACTCCCACATCTTCATCATCATCAGAGAGTTCAGGTGTGTCAGGTAAACACATGCTCAGGGACACAATGCTTAGAGGGGCAAGGGCCAACATTATTATTATTATATTTATATGAGCTCATCAGCTCTTTCTGTAAATGAATGATATGTGAACATTAGCTTGTAGAAGACACTGTTATGGTTCTGTCTTGTTTCTTCACAATAATCACATTGAAGTGTCAGTATTTGTTGTGAACTCACTCTTACAGATGTGTTGTTGTTGTTGTGTATCATTACAGCAGCAGAAGGACACTCACATTACATCATTCCTCTCTCTTGTGCATCAAGTTTATTTGTGATTGTATGTGATTGTAAGAAAAACAAAACCTTTTGTACTTTCACCTCTTTAAACTATGACATAAAGGTAAACTTGAAGATAAATCTTCATAGGCTGTTTATATGATAAATATGAATATTAATAACATAAAGATTTGTAATATTAACATTTTGTTTTCTAAACTTTGTCATGTCACACCAAAGGACACATGAATAATTTATTCCTCAGCTACCCATATACTGAAAGTCATAACGTTTGAGCCAATAAAACTTGTCTGTGAGTGTGTATATATATTTTGTTTTATCTTCTATTTTTGTTTTTCTCACAGAGAGACAAAGAAAAGGAGGAAGATGTGGAGTACACAGCTGTCAACATGAGATGTTGATCGCCTGTCTTTGGTTTATGTTATATAATGAATCCTCAATATTTATTTACATTAAAATGGGCGATTTTTCAGGTACTTCAAGTGTCTATCCATTTGATTTAAATGTCATAGACCATCAGCATCCTAAGAATGTCCAGAATGTCCTCCTAGGGGGCACTTTTGCTCTTAAAGATGATAAAATGAACGTATCATGAAGTCGGCATGTTGTAAACATGACTTTAAATGCTCTTATAACACTCAAATATAAATGCAGATTCAACTTTGGATCTTAGTATAAAGATGCATAATTTATTTAAGATCCCATTTTATTTAATAGTTCTTATATAGTCCTGTCAAGCCATGCAAATAATGCACTTCAGAAACATTGCAGATAGCACAGGTACGTGTTTAAGATGTCTGCTAAAGATCTGGAGAACATCTGCTAAGCGTCTTAGAAAGAGCAGTTTTACATCCATTCGAAATCATAAACATCTTAGACGTCTATATGACAGCAGACATCTAAGAGACGTGTTGCAGATGAGTAAACAATAAAAAATATGTCTTACAGATGTCAATGCAAACATCAAATAGACGTCTCCCAGATGTATGTGGGATATAATTTCCTGTTGTTGAATTCTCATTAGTCTAAAGTTTTCATATTTACAGATATATTGACGTGTTTAGTGCGTGTGATTCATTTCAGATGCTGTTTTCGTGGCGGCTGGGTGGTGTCATTTTGACCCCATATTCTGTTTTCTTGATGTTTTACTTCATTGCCAGCACACGCACTAAACACGTCAATACATCTGTAAATATGAAAACTTTAGACTAATGAGAATTCAACAACAGGAAATTATATCCCACATACATCTGGGAGACGTCTATTTGATGTTTGCATTGACATCTGTAAGACATATTTTTTAATTCTTTACTCATCTGCAACACTTCTCTTAGACGTCTGCTGTCATATAGACGTAACTTAATAAAATAAACTTAAAAAAAAAAAAACATCCGAGAGATTTAACAATAACAATATACACAATTCGAATGTATTTATTGACAATAACAGCAACAAAAAATCCAGCATTAGTCAGAAAATGAACAGCAGCAAAGAACTTGAGTGGTCTTGTTTCCAATTTTCTTTATGGTAATAGTGCTTTGGCTTGGAAAATCGTGACGTCACATGGAAAGATGATTAACTCCATCATAAAATATGATAAACCGATCATCCATATTCCACCGTATTCATGAGCAAAAAAACAAACAAACTGAGACATATTTTTGGTTTGTTTTCCTCAATATTTCTTTAAATGCATCGAATAAATATAAAACAAAACCCAGGTCTTTTACGAATGAAAAGTGCATTCAAGTCAACCGGAAGTTCAGCTGCAGCCTCTGGCGACCAGTGGTGGTATTGCACATACAGTGCAGCTTAAGCACAAGACCGCGATTATTAAGGACACGTCAGTTTTCAGTGGTGTGTCAACTATTGTAAATATGTATGTAGTCATTTCTGTGCAAAGTAGCGGTGTGCACAGTTACTGAATGAATGCACCTATGTGCGCGCGCACGTCAGTGCTCGTGTCAGAGCAATGCATCTTACAACGGGGTAGGTTTAAAAATACCCCGTTTAAATTCATAGTGAAAGAAGCTTGTTTTGCACTTTAATGTGATAAAACATGTGCACTTTTGTTTGCAGGGTTCGTAAAAATGTTAAACAAATGTTATTATTTACCACGAAAGCTCTTCATGACATTTTAGCGTCGTGTGATAGTGACATCTAGTGTTCATCTGAGGAAACTGCAGGGGATTTGAGTTTACATTCTGTCTCTACAGTTTGCTCCCTATGAAAACAAAACGACTGTAATACACATTATTTATTTTCTACCAACATGTTTATTAATAAAAACATGCCGTTCCTGTTTAAACATCCATTAAAACACTTGAGGGGTGTATACGGTCTCACTGCAGTAGATGACCGACTGCACCACTCGTTGTTGTACCGGGTTGGGATCAGTCTTCAGCTAAAATGGCTTCTCAATCCACACACTGATTTCCTTATTATAACCTAAACCTCAAAACCGAGTACCCGAGACCCCCAAACAGCCCTTTAAAGGGGTCTCAGGAAGGATCGGCCAAAATGTCCTCCCTTTACTCTCTTTCTACTCGTCTAACACTTGAACGGGTCCTCGCCATGATAGATGTACACACACACACGCACACACACTTGAAAACCACACCCCTTCACCTCCTGTCAACTTTGTCAAGATATTACATTAAAGTTTCCATAAGTGAAGTGTCATAAATGCAACACCTCTGTTGTGTTTGGACCACTTTGAGTCTTTCTCAGACTTTTAGGGAGTTATTATTTCACAACAGAAAATGCTTTACACATCTCTTGTGTTGTGCTTGTGGACTCTGAGCGGTAAGTTCACTTTATTTCTATATTTGAAGAGTTCAGATCCAAAAGCCTCTTAAAGCCAACTTAAAAAATGAGATTATAATGTTCATTGAATGCTCTCCACACATATAATATACGTCGCTCAAATAATTTAGCTTCAAAACGTGCTAAATACCACACATTGGCCGGTGTGAAACATCCGGTATTGATGGAACTGAATCTAGGAGCTTAAAAGAAATGACGTCTGGTGGATTTAGAGGGTTTTGCATCTGAACTCTTCGTTTGTTTCTGTAATAATGTTGAGTTTAACACTTTTATCAATCCCACATGGGACAGTTACAGTGATGCGTGAACAACACATTACACATATTCATCTCAAACTAACACACAAAAAAGAAATATATATAGACATTAAAATAAATTCAAAAACTTTTGTAGCAGAATCTGTATGAAATGCAAGTAGTCCTGAGATCACAGAGACGGACGGCCCTTGATACAAAAGTGAACTAATATCAGCTGCTCAAAGAAGTTATATTTGCACTTTATAGTTTTCAAGTGATTCTTTAGAGAAGGTGATGAAACCAGCATTAAAACCAAACGCTTGAAGAAACTCTCTCAATAAAGATGCGACACAGAAGTGTTGATTGACTTCTTCGTCCTGGATGAACAATAATAAATATTCAAACTCATTCATAACGTTTGTGTGCATGAACAGATTCAGTCCGACTCTTTCTGTTTCTCTTCATAAGTCACTTTTGTTCTTTTGTGAACATGCAATAAGTTCCTTTCATGATCATGTTTTAAAAAACGATCTTGTGGGTTTTATTTCACAACTTATTTCATGTTGATCACACTTTTCTAATGCCAACGTACAATTTCCTCTTCTCTTTACACCCAACTCTACACAACCTGCAAACATTCACACATCTCTTGCAGAAGCAAACACTTAATTCAACCCGTGGTGTGACATCAGGTATGAAGAGACACATGAGTGTGATGGATGCATCCATAAAGATGACATCATGCACATGAGATTACTTGTCACTTCATTTTTAAAAGAAATAAATGTAGTTTATTGTATAATGCACAACACCTGGTGTGAAATAGGTGCTTTAACAGAGACGTCACGGCCTTCAGCATCTGTCACTAAAGAACCACATGTGATGGAGGAGTGAAGAGCACACGCTACACACCTCTCACACCTCCAACTGTCTTCAACATCACTCTCATTTGCTGTTAAAGGGAAACCGGTGTATAAAGAGATGTTTTGCTTAATGCGTTGTAATAGCCTTACACTGCTGGCATTTGTCGTTAGAAACACATCAAATATTTTCAATTCTTTAAACAAATTACTAAATGTAATACTCATTTTAACCTAAGGATGCCGCCATGTTCTTTTTCGACGACGGAAAGTGGTTGCACGCACAGCTAGGCAACCAAACTACTAAACACAGACACACTTATCAGTTCTTCAGTAAATATAATGTGCTGTAGGATAATATATATATAAGGCTAAAATAAGAAAGAAAGAAAAAAATGACACTATTTGGTGTATTTTCATACATTTTAATATTGTTGGTCAGAAACAATACAAACATGAATATAAATAACCAAAATCATTCTGAATGTATCATTTACACAATGTTTTAGCCATTATAAACTGCATTTCATACAGATTTTGACTTTTTGATGACGCTCTAATATAGAATAAATAACCAAATTGTGTTTATCGGTATATTCTCATAATGTATAAAGTATATGATAATGGGGATGCTGATGTCTCAAATGTCTAAAAGGCAGTAGTTTAAAGCTATGGTTTGGGCTGGGTCCAAACAAAAACACATGTTAGCCAAACATGGATTAAATAAAGATATAACCTTAAAAAGTAGTGGTATAACATACACTGGAAAGCTTTCATCTCGCGAGACCCGAGCAAAAAGTCTCACGATTCATATCCAGAACATGATGCATGATGGGATACGCTTAGCCTTAATACCGCTCCTAAGCAGTAATCAAGATAATGTGGGTTTAGTCTTATGTTTGACGTATCAAATCGTATCTTTTTTTATGTGGAAAACGTGTGTGCTTCGCTGTATAGAAAGAGAACATGTTTAGGTTGCAACCATTTGACGTCATGGATTTTGACGCGAAAAAAATAAAAATAGAGTAAAAATAGTTTTTCAAAGTTTATGAAAACTGTCACAGTTACACAGTTTTTTATTTCACATGTATAAAGTCAATGCCATTGTTAATATATTAAGCCGTACATCTCTCTATACTAGCGATGCACCGATGTATCGACCCTTTGATTTCCGAAACATTGATGGAAAGTAGCAAACACGGCAGAAAGTACCACTGAACAGCTCATGAAATTCAATCTGTGCAATGAATAGCGCTAATACTTATTCAGCTGCTGTTTAAATATGCAATCTGCTTGTTCTGCGTTTGAAGAAGTGGTGTGGTTTTGTGTAACTTACTGTAGTGGACTTTTATAATCTGGTGGACGCGTGAGTAGACTTAAAATGGCAAACGAAAAAAACATAAGATGTAAGATACTGGTTCATATTTTATCAATTTTAAGTCAAATTTGAGTTAATGTTTTTAATGAAAGAAATATTGGATAGCAAAAATAACCTTTGAAGATTGTCATGTTGTCTTATTGTATTTTTATCTATTTACATTTAGGCACATTTACAGTTGTAAAATAGAGTAAAATAAAAAAAATACAGAGTAAAATAAATTGAATGCAGAAAAACTAGCTAGTATTGTATAGTACTGTATGCAATTGACCCATATCGGTATCGGAATCGGCCGATAGTTGTTTGTTAACATCGGTTTCGGACAAAAAAAATCCTATCCGTGCATCCCTACTCTATACCCAAGGTTCCTTTAAAAGTCACTCTGAAGTCTGTTCATAGTGGGCTTTTAAATCTTAAAGAATATTATGGTTTGTTTTAGATGTAATGTAATGTGTATACAGGATTTAAGGTTCAAAAACGCTGTATTTTCCACGTAACGTGCTCTTTGCTCCGACTCTCTGAAACGCACTGATATTTTACAAAGCTCATGGCTCTGAAAAGCGAGGTGTGCTGTGATTGGCCAGTTCACCAGTGCGCAGTGATTGGTCGAATACTGCTAGCGTGTGACGGAAATGTAACGCCTCTTGCCATATTTGGAACATCAGGTTCCTCTTCAACTGTGCTGACAGGTACACCCACCTTACTTGCGTTTACATCTGGGCGGTGTTAGTCAAATCAGACCACCGACTGACGTGGATTTGTGGGGGTGTGGCTACACGAGGCGTTTCAGGCATTTTTGCAATTTTACGTGTCTAATACATGCATGGGTGACGTGTAACACACAAGAGACAAAGAAAAGCACCCCAGATGTGACCCCATTAAATGAGTATGAAAGAATTAAGTAAATTTAACTCAATGGTTGTGTTTGACTAATCTTAATGCAAAACATATGACTTTTGATCATGTCTACTTCACCAGTGTTGAGTGTGGATGACTCTGTTTAGCTCTTACGGTACTGTCATGTCTGGCGCTGGTCTGGCGCTCATTCAAATGGCTCTCGTGATACTGTGTTGTCATCAGTGTGAACTCACTGTTAATGTTTGAATGTGAGAATTGTGTTCAGTGTTTTGATTCATAATTGCAAAATGAGTGTGAAACAGATAATACTCACAGATTGAGTTGATCTGCACTGTAAAAAAACATCAACTGGAGCGACAGAAATATACCGTAAAATGACAGTTTTCCTGTAAATTTACAGGATATATAATAAATATTTGTTCCCATTTTTCTTGTAAATATGTTGTCTTTTTCTGTAATTTGACTGTATTTCAAAAATAAACTGTAAAAAATTCAATGAAATTTTTAAATGTAAAAAATCTGAAATTTTCTGGTGGGCACAGCTGGGGCGCCAGAAATAGACTTTAAATAACGTTTTTCCCTGTAAAATTACATTTACATTGAAAATCTGTAAAAAAATAACAGAAAAACTCTCCGTGCTATGACTGAATGATTTTTCTGTAAGTCAAGCAGCACTTTTAGTGTGTAAACAGCAGTTATTAAAACAACTGTATTTGTGTGTTTGTGTTGTTCAGGTGTGTTTGGTGGTGAAGTGAAGTCAGTGTCAGTGATGAAGGGAGAGAATGTTACTCTACACACTGATCTCACTCACATACAGAGACATGATCTGATAAGGTGGACATTTGGAGACACTGTCATCACATCAATCCACAGATCAGTCAATATTAATCCCACATATGATGAGACTGAGATATTCAGAGACAGACTGAAGATGAACAATCAGACTGGAGATCTCAACATCACACACATCACATCTCAACAATCTGGACTTTATCATCTAAAGATTGTATCCAGTAGTCAACGGATTACAAAGAGTTTCAGTCTTACTGTTAACAGTGAGTAGAGTTTTACTGTCATTTGAGTTTGTGAATCAAATACTCACCTTATGTCATGTTTCATGTTGACTTTCTCTTTGTAGCTGTACATGAATTCGATGGAAAATCGTTATGTTAACTAATATTTTGAAGTTGAATGAACTAAACATTTTAAGGCAGCCGAGTAACTTAATTTGTTTAAGTTAAAAAAACAAAAAAATGTACATTGCAATTAAGTCTCATGCTGACAGATACAGCATCACTTCACTTACTTTTTATTTATTGTATACTTTTATTTCCATGATTCTCTAATATTTTTCAGCTCATACCGCTGTCACTAAATCTAAACAAACTTCATCATCATCATCATCCTCATCATCACAGAGTCTCAGTATGTCAGGTAAACAGCTTTCCTGTAGCTCAGCATTGCGTTAACAACGCAATGGATCCCAGGGGATTGCACATACCAAGCAATGTAAGTCGCTTTGGATAAAAGCGTCTGCCAAATGCATCAATGTAAATGTAATGTTATGTAAACACATGTTCAAGGGTGTTCCTACAGTTGAATTAGATTTGCTTTGTACAACATTGCATATCAGTGACAGAAATCACACACGATTACAAATGAGGTTCTTTAGGACAAATTCAAAGTCATTCAACTTAATAGAGTTTTCTCTTGTCCAGCTTTAATCTGAATGAACTGAACTCATGGATTGTTGTTGTTGTGTCTCATTTAAGCAGCACATCTTCATACTCCATCAGGAGGAACACACTTACATTACATCATTCCTCTCTCTTGTGCTGTGGCTGCTGGATCTGTGATGATTGTAATTGCACTACTGAGAAAACGCAGAAAAACACGCAAAGGTAAATGACAAATCCTGAGATTTCAGGAGAAAGACTATATGAACATTGTCTAGAGAAGAGACTGCTCACACTGTTCTATCTGAAGCGTATATAAGCATGTTTTGACTGAGCGCTCTGTACTCGCTTGAAGAGACTCGGGCACAGTTTAGTTTAGCACAGTTACTCGGGCATGAAGGAATCGTGTGATCTCAAACTGTGCCGGAGC
Source organism: Triplophysa siluroides (assembly GCA_006030095.1). Taxonomy (NCBI): domain Eukaryota; kingdom Metazoa; phylum Chordata; class Actinopteri; order Cypriniformes; family Nemacheilidae; genus Triplophysa; species Triplophysa siluroides. The sequence goes on along the minus strand of VCII01000199.1, from coordinate 387,640 downwards.
ACAAAGTTAAAAAACATGTTTTTATTATCATGTATATTATTATTTATTTAGCCAATGCAGCCGTTTATTTACACAGAATGTCATGCACTATATTCAACAGTGTAAAGCTGTCTGTGTTGGGAAAGCATTTATTAGAATACCATTTATCTTTATTGTTATAGATCAAACCTGTGATGATGACATTATTTATGCTGACACAACTTTCCACAGACGAAAGAAACAGATACAAGTGAGATCATCACACACACACACACATGCACGCACGCACACACACACACATGCACACACAGAAGCACATATGTGCACAAACACACACATCATAGAAACTTTTTTCATTTTTTTTTTTTTATATTGTTCTGTACAATTTATAAGCTTTTTTGCCCATGAGGACCTCAATTTTGGTCCCCATGTGTAGGTGTGCATTCAGGTTTAGGTCCCCACCAGGATATAAAAACATGTACAGAAACACATACACTGTGATACAAACACACACTGTTCCAAAGAGAACAATATGAACCTTTGACCTTTAAATGCTTGATCCTTATCAAAACATGACAGCTAAAAATATTGTGAAGCAGCAATAATTCACACCTCACTTGCACCACATACAGCACCATACAGCATGATATACTTAAGAGATGAATATTTCTAAAAATAAACTCACTTCAGAATGGTTTTCTGTGAGATGACAGTCATTATAAGAAATATTTAGATCACATTTTATTCAATTTACTTATTTACAAAGCATAGAAAAAAGACACACATGACATAAACAGACACTAGCCCAGCTTCCCAAAGGCATACATGTAGGCTCATCATTTTGATCATATATACATAAGATGTATGGATTAATACACACACATATAATGTTAAGCCTGTTTTGTCTTCATGTTTGTGGTTCTCGCAGAGCGTTAAAGAAGAGGAGGAGGATGTCGTGTACGCACATGTCAACACCAGACAGTGATCGACTGTTTTGAAATCCATCTCTGATACACATTTTCAGCTTATTTGTGTTTCGTATTTAGATTTTATTCTTCGAAAAAGTGTTTTTTTACATATTACAGAAAGATTCATTAATATAGTACTTAAATCTTCTCAGAGCGCTAAATTGATGATTCTCAAGACACAGTGCCAGTCCTCTCTACATGCAAAGTACTGAAATGCGTGAACCACTAGGGGGCGACCTTGCGTCCAAAGATACATAAAAAAATATATAGAACATAATACAAAAATATATTGATTCAGAGTTTTCATTTTTTTATATTTAAATATATTTAATTATTGCTTGAGACTCAGATATCATGCAGTGATGTATGGTAATGACGTGCATATTAATTTGCCCGAAGTAGCCTACTGTTACATCCAGTCGTCCTCAACTTAAAATTGAGGTGTTTTAGGAAGGACTAAAGAAAAAAACAATACAACCATTAACAACTGCACAACAGACAAACTAAGGCAAGCACCAACTATCTGCTTGGGCTCCTCAGCCCTTTAATGCAGGCAGCCTTCAGGAAGTTTATGCTCAATGCACAAAAACATAAAAATGATGCAAATATATTAGAAAATAATATAAATGCAAAACAACATTTGGTAGACATAAAATACATTTCTACAATAGAAACAAACAAATGCACCAAGAATGCAAGTAAAAAACTGTAGATAAAGATCAAGTGCGACAGCAGAACTAAGACTAAGATGCTGTAAGGGGCTTCTTCTTAAGAGAACCATTTTAAAATAAGATTGAACCAACAACATATTTAGTCAAAGTTCCTCGTATGTTACTGTCTGAACCCACGCAGAAGCACTCATAAGGCAGGACCGGCACTGTATCTGAGTAACCAATAACTTGTAACAATATGTTGTTATTGCAAAAAGTGTCTTTCATGTTGTTCATTCTCGCTCTAATGCTCTTAGTAACATGGCCTTGTACTATCAGTACTATTTAGCGTGTTAGTGATATGTCGATTGCTCTGCTACCAGTAAGTCGGGATTGCACATGCTTACAAACACATAAATAGATTAATGCAATGTGAGGGATTTCTATAAAAGCATCTGCTAAACGCATAAATGTAAATGATTATGAGCCTGATTAATGCTGGAAGATCAGGAGTGACCTTGTTCTGTAAGAAAACACAAACAAAACCACAGCAGTTAACAAATCATGTGATCTCACATCTTCACGTGGTGTTGATCAGTATCTCTGGCCAGCACACATACATCTGGTTTAAATCTATTTGAGGTCTGCATTAACATCTGCAAGACATCTATAATACATAGTTTGCTCATCTGCAATACATCTCGCAGACGTCTGCTGTCGACGACCTATAGACATCTAGAAGACGTCTGTAAGATGTTTATGATTTAGAATGGATGTAAAGCTGCTCTTTCTAAGATCTTTAGCAGATGTTTTCACGCAGCTGATCTCCAGATCTTTAGCAGACGTATTACAGACGTTCAGACGCCTCCGAGACGTATTGCAGATGAGCAAACTATGTATTGCAGATGTAAATGCAGACGTCACAGATGTAAGCCAGATGGATTGTGCTATCTGGGTATGAATTACACCATACAAAAATATGTGACAACATGCACTTATCTGATATTCAGTTTAAATGCCAATGCACTGCTACAATAAACACATCTGTCTAACTATTTATTTACTCAAAGTTTACAAGTCCTGTTTGTGGTTTGACTCACCTTATATCAAATAAATTCTTCACCTGATAAACACACACACACACATCTGTTAGCAACAGCGCTGAAACTAAACACTGGTATGAATATGTAAGGTCATTGAATATGTTACTTACGTTTCCTGGAGCGCTTGTATATTATCAATGAAACCACCAGCAGCACCAGCAGCAGGACCCCTGCCAATACAGGACCAGTTATCATCCAGTGTGACCTCTGACTGGGTTCTGTCACGGCTAAAGAGAGACATGAATGTTATTCTGTGTAAATATCAGTGTAATACAGATCTTCATTTCCTATGTTTGCTTCCAGATTTGCATCGTTCTAGGTAGGGCTGCACCGATGCCATTTTTTAAAGACCGAGTACAAGTACAGATATTTGTTTTCTGGTACTCGCCATACTGATACCTATAAGTGATGCCTGTATAATGTACAATTATGTTAATAAACCAGTATCTTAATACAGTTTTTTTGTTGTTGTTGTTTTAAGGTCTACTTAAAATTAAGTATTTTTTTTAAATTAAGTTCTATTTTTTATGATAAGTAGCAAGATTTTTCTAGCACATTTACTAAAGTAAACAATATACTCTGTTGTCAAATAGTAAAAAATTCAAGGGGGGTGGTGTGGTAAAATGTGAGTGACTTGACTTGAGTCAACCGGACTTTTATTTTGACGGGACGCAACAGAGCGTTTGTTTAAGTTAACCAGACTTTTATATTGACGGTGTCATGAGGTACCTATCCCCTTTAGGACCTGAGTAATTCTATTGGGTGTAATTCTTACAAAATGACATTACGATACATTCTAAAATGACCATTAACATCTTTTACATGAAGTGCTTGCTATGCTAGTATGTATAAGAGGCTATAGGTAGTGAAATCAAACAAATCTCGTTCTTGCTGTTTTAGTTAGCTTACGTATCAACTTGCATAGCATAGAACTACGTGGTTAGCTAGCGGTTTCGAAAATAATCTAGCACTAACAGACCATTCACAAAAATGTGAATTTTTGTACCAGTCGGGGTCCTAAAGGGGACCGAATTGGAGGGGGGTCTCGATACCTCAAGACAACGGATCACCGCAAATGGTGTTTGTTTATGTGTTCGTGTCCTCGTGCTGTAAAACGCTGGTGATGAAAACCCCACAAGCACAATGCGTTCAGTACACGCAACTGCACACGCAAAACAAGCAGAATACATATTTAAACAGTATCTGAATATTTCGTTAGCTGTTCAGCGCTAATTTCTTGTTAGGAAATAATAAATTTGCCAGATTCCGTGCCTTCCTTGTTGTAACGTTACAGTAAATTCTGTTTTTATGCCTGGATTCTTCGATTGCGTCAGCGTTTTCTCAATGTCACTAGAAATGATGAATATTGATTCACTGCAGAAGGGGCTGTGTGCTGATGGACGCACAGGAGAATTAGGATTGAAATCTCTTAATCATTCCATGTCCTTCACATGTCACCGAGATAGATTCATTCAGCTCAATCTGTAACGCAAGTGCATTTCTCTCTGCAAACAAAGCAAAAAACACAAAAAACCTACTTTGCTCTGCAATTGTTTCCTGAAAGGAAGGACCTTCTATAAAATGAGGAACTGCTGTGGTAAGCCGTATAAAGATGAAAGATGAAATCATGTCACTGAAAGAGATGATTTGAAAGTTGGTTTAAATGAAGAACCGATCGAATGCAACTCTGGTGAAACTCCACGAGAAGTCAATTTGATTCTTCAGGAACTCAAGGCGCCTCCTGGAACGCCTTCAGCTCTAAAGAAGCAGAGATGAACTGACTGGAACTTGTTCAACAAGAGTGATTGAGAAACAGAGACACTATGAGAAACTAAGGGGAAAAGAAGAGACTGTAAACCCAGAAAATCAGACTTGAGGAGGAAGATATGCATAAGATCACCACAACCACAACATCGGAAATCACTCATACTCGTTTAGCTGAAGTCTCTGCAGCATCACGGCAGGAAGTGCAAACGGATGAAGAGGTGTCTGAAGAAACAAAGGCAGCTTCTATCTACAGAGCGTTAAAAGAACTGTAAAATGAGGACATAACTCCTGAAATGAAGGTGGAGGTAAAAAAAAAGAGCTGACCAGAACCATCCCTCTCTACGGCTTGGAGTTCACACGTGCTTCAGCTTCCAGGTGTGAGTAGAGACGACCGAATCTTAAGAAACTGAACTTCATGTGCAGACCGAAAAAAGTGAACAGGATGCGTCATTGGAACAGTTACAAATGTTGACGTCACTTATATGTGAGAAAATGTTCAGAAGAAAGCTGGAGCAGGCAGAGATGATGGTTTTCAACCAGCCCTGCCACGACTGGAGGAAAACGGAACGGAAACCAGAAAGGGAACGCCAAGTGGAGGGCAATGATCAGGACCTGACTGGAGCGCCAGTACCAATGCAAGACACGCTAAAGGTGAGGCATAGCTAAACTTGCATGAGTAAAGATCGGGGTTAGGGATGCGTGCCACTATTGGCACCAACGGCACGGCAACCACACGCAGATAAATCTTATATTGATTCCAGAATTGTTATTATTAATTGTATGTTTAGTCCAGTTTAAGCTCTTACTACAAATTATATATCAATAGTCGGCAGACTAATTTTGGGTCGTTTAACACGGTGGTGGGTTGCACCAACCATGATTCAAGTACAGAGTTTAGAGCTAATCTAGGGTTTGTTGATCCTAGTTTTATTTTAATTAAATTTGCGTTGCACCACTTAATTTTAGACAGAGATGAACAAATCGTGGATTAAAAATGTAATCTGTATTTAAACCGTCACATGCGATTAATTTTGTCCGCCATGATGGATTTTGCTGGTGTAGCTAAACAGCGACAGTGTTGCACTGTCATGTAAAAAGGAAATAAACAGCACGTGCATGTAAATGAAATGTAATCAAATGATAACTTAAATATAAACCTGATGATTTTTAAACAAGGATTAAGGTTTGGTGCAACATGATTATTAAATAAAGCTGGATTTAATCTAGATTTAAGACTAATCCTTGTTGGTGCAACCCACCCTGAATGGGAAAAGGAGGATCTTTAGCCGGCAAATATGGGTGTTTTTATGTTTAACATGTGAAATTTGGTTCATTTCCTAAATAAAAAACAGATCCCCTCTACATTGCTAAGCCAAAACAACTGTGTTTACATGGAAATAAATGTACAGAACCTGGCGTCACAAAAGCTCACGGGCGCCATCTTGTGCAACTACCCCATCGCGTTTACTTGTTTCGTTATAGCCGTCAACATTTTAATGCATATGGTCATAAGTAAGCACAGTGGCATAACTGTAGTGTACTATCTGTCGCTGTGTTCTATGTTTACTTTTTGTATTTTGTTATATACTCAAAATTTGTTCAGCACTTTGGCCGACAGCTGTTGTTTTTAAATGTGCTCTATAAATAAATATGACTAACTGACTGTAACGGCAGGCGGTCATGCATTTTGCACTCAGCGAGGCGTTTAGTATTATACTGTTGTGTGACATTTATGAGTCGCTGATTCTTGAGACACGACCCAAAACACGCCCAGCAACTATTCAATTGTAATAGTTCAAAATATTCAATTGTAAATGTTATGAGGTATTAATGATAAAATGCATTTAATACAAATTTTCATTATTATGTCAAATCTACGACAATTATTGTCTTCTTACCACCTCTAAAACAGTGTTTCCAAAGACAAGTGTTTGTTCACATGCAATAAATTGGATGGAAATGTTTGCAGAATAGATGTTTTTGTTTACATAATATCTGTGTGTACTGTGCATAATAATTATGTACATATAAATACACTCAAGTGCATTTACAATTTTAAGAAATAAACACTAGGGACAGATGTACAATTTATTTGCCGAAGGATAAAAATGAGTTTACCCAAAAATGAAATCAATGTTAGTTTACTTCCAAGATGTGCGTGGCATAATTTTTTCCAGAAGATATTTATGGAGATGGTTGAATTAATGAAAGTCTAAAACGCTAATACATGCAGCACAAAAACAATCCCTGCCCCTTGACGTTAAACTGCCGTTTTATAAAGCGAGTCAATTTATCTGCGCTATTATCAAAGATATTAATCGCATTTTCGGGTGAATTCCAATCGCATTCCTGTGCCCCCCAAATGATCATTTGAAGTGCAAGTTCTGGAGGGAGATGAACAGCTGTTTACGTAAATATAGCGGTTTAAATCATACATAATGAACGTAGTAATAAAAACAACATAGTTCCCTTCCGAGAGCGGTCTCTCAACATTCCGAGAGCGGTCTCTCAACCGCTATGGTAACTCTTCCATTCCCCACATTCCTGAAGTCTTATTGGAGAACGCCAGTACAAAAACTGCCCAACTGTCAAAAGACATTCAACAGAATGCAAATTCTGACAAAGCCCCTGGCACGTATAAATATGGTTCATAGCGCCAATACCTCAGAATCTTCTTTCACGCTGCCATCGTTGAAGTCGCAGCATGAGACTTCTTAACCGCATCCAATGACTGCATTCTGCCGTCTTTGTGCGGGTCCCATTGACCCGCCGGATACCCATGAGCACTGCAGTGCCTGCCTGGGCCTGGCTCATGCTGAGGCTGCCCTCTGCAAGTCCGAATTGTGTGTGTGCGGACATGATGGCGTGTGTCTTGAGGATCCGCAGGACACATCGCAGGTGGACTTTTTGGGTCGAGGCCACTGGTGGGCCCACACATTTCCCAAGGTAGCGGCGACGTGCCGTCGAGAACATTTGTCCGGTTTCCTCGCTCAAATCTAAATGATTTGAGTGTCCCGTGGTGCTCTGCAATATCTGATTTGGTTTCTATGGCAATGACAGGGAGCATGGAGCAAACCGATCGATGACATCGCGACTCCACAGCACAATGCTCAGTGTGTCGCTCTAGCAGTGTGGTGATGTCATACGCTGATCAATCTGAGCCGAACACGGCTCATTTTTCTTACAATATGATGATGTGTAGCTGCTGCACTGTATTAATCAAGTCTAATGGTTAACACAATACAGTTAAAACAGTGCTCCGGGTGTATGTGTGTTCACCACTTGCTATGCGTGTTTTCACTACTCTCTGGATGGGTTAAACGCAGAGGTCACATTTCGGGTATGGGCACCATATCTGACTAATAGGTCACTTTCACTGAAGTGTATTAAACTGGTAGGCGTGGCTTTTTTATTCAGTGCGCAAATAACAAACTTTTCTCACAAGTAATAAAAAGCCTGGAAGGTGTTTGGTGTGAACCCAGCATTAGTGGCAAAATGACTCCCAGCTGTAGTCAATACTGTGCGCGAGCGATCTGCTTTGATTTGGGGCTTTGTTATTTCCCCTCGCATGTGTTGATTTATGCGTTTTTGTGTTCAAGTTAGAGATTTGCAATTTCTACAGGTTCACTTTACGCGAGCGTTTTCAGTCTGCTTTGCGCGCTGTGTTTACACGCTTGTGTAGTTTTGTCCAATTTCTACGCCATAGTGCATCCCTACAATAAACTGTGGCATAGAGAGCTTATCGGATCATCTCAATCAGAGAACCATTCGATCACAGTCTAGCAACACAATGCTTTACTCACCACTGACCGTCACATTGAATGTCTTGAATTGATTCTGTGAGCTGCTGATGATCTCAAGCTTATAAAGTCCAGTGTCTGTGGTTCTGACATCACTGATGGTGAGAGATGCCGTCTGACCGTCCATCTTCAGTCTGTCTCTGAACCGCTCATCGTTGTTTCCAGGTATTGAGACGCTATGTGGGCTTCTATCCAATCTTGCGATGAATGTTGTTTCATTATTAAACAACCACAGCATCATGAATGCAGCATGTGTTTCATCAGGTTTAATGGGCAGATTGACCGATTCTCCCTCTTTCACCGACACTGGAACTTCATTAGCACCAAACGCACCTGCACACACAAACACACACAATACATTTGATCAATTATATTGAATTTAGCTGCCAATGCCTCTGTAGTATGTTTTGTTTTGGTGCTGTATAGACTGTTCTGTTACACAGTAATGAGGTCAGAAAGATGGGTTAGTTATTTCCCAGTCACTGATACACACGTGGTTTACGAGGACTCTACATAGTAATGATGTATATACTGTACGAGCTCTCTATTCTAGTCTTTTAGCATGTTTGAAGTTTTCAAATTAACACCATTTACTTAAAACATGGACCACTGACTGATATGGTGGGTCTCCACAATTTATAGAAACCTGAACGTAAACACTATTTTTACTGCTGACAAACATACACAAATACCGACATACGAACCTTAAAAAAAGCACACGCAGCGTATTCTTGTACGTTAGCTCGTATGCTACATGGGCCTTAGCACAACAACACACGTTCATGGTGAAATACTATAATCCTATAAAATACTCTCACTCACCGGTCAGTAGCACTGAGAGAGCAAAGATCAATGAATGATCCGACATGTGTAAAAATGTACAACTACTACTATTTTAAATACAAATTAGTGTTAAATCTTAGTGTACAAGCGGAAGTTGTCCATTTGGTCAACTTGATGGGATGCAGCTACCTCCACTGGGCATGCGCACTTCAATACCGCGTCAATTTTGTCACGCTGAAAACAGTTGATTATTTTTTTATGTTATGGTTGTGGGGTATGTGTAGCCGTTAGCTAATGTAATTTATTGTCACTATGTGGCGAGATTTTGCATCACTTCCGGGGTTAGCTGTATCCCTTCTAGCAACAAGATCCGACGGCGGATGACATCAAAGTACCGCGAGAGCGATTCGAAAGTTAACTTTTTACGGTTTGTCGAATCGCTCTCGCGGTACTTTGATGTCATCCGCCTGTCGGATCTTGCGGCGTCGCATCAAGTCGGAAGTAACGTAGCAATAAACTTTTAGTAGCACTTTTAGTAATACTAAACCATCCATAGAAAGAAAAGCAAAGAAGGAGGACATCGTGTCCTTAACGTGCCTCGGTGATAGAAAACATTATGATGGATAAACACTGGATGTAGAAGAGGAAGGTCAGCTGATACAGATACTCTTTATAGGGAGATGGGGGGGTCTGTAATACTTCAATCGGAGAACCCGTAATGGCGAATAAAACCCATTGATGTCCATTAAAAAAACTAGCATCTGGTCTGAGATCAGGGCGTTAGCATTAGCCGTTACGCTTTTTGCCTAAAGGTTGCAGGTTTGCATTCTGGCTTTGGCTGATATCATGCATCTGTCACGCGGTGCAAGTGAGTGAATAGCCAATCAGAACACCGCATTGCCCTATGACGCAAAATGCATCGTTCTGCTTCACTACACTGGACGCAAGGCGGCGGTTTCTGTTTATTTGTTTGTGATATATGTTCCCTAGTTTAAATGATACTTAACTCATATGCATTGTTGGGCAAGTTACCTCCAAAATGTAATAAATGATAAATGACTAGTAACTGTCTTTAAAAAGTAATTAGTTACATTACACTGTTACTGTCAGTTTGCGTTACTTTAATGCAAATAACCACAAAAGTATGACAACCCTGCTGAAAAAAACCCACCACAGAAATTCTAATGGTTTCCATTATAACTCCGTTGGGAACCATTAGGTTTCATTAAATATCTTTTTTGTAGCGTGTTTGGACATAATTTGAGTATGATTTAATGGCCTCGTCAACGGAACCCAACACATACCAGTGGAGACTTTAGTTTCCATTACAATCAATACAATTTCCATCACAACCACTAAATCCAGTGGAATTTATGTGATGGTTTATATCGCTTTAGTGTACGCATTCTTAAATTGTAAAAGTTAGTTTATTGCTGCTCATTGTACATCCAGTGGAGGGCGATGTGTTAATGCTTAATGATTGTGCTCATCAATGTCACTTTTTACTCGGCCGTCCAACCACAGCGCAGGAGGGGCGGGACAATTGACGCATCAACCAATTGGCAAATAGCTGTAGGCTTCGACCGTATGTCTGTCTACAATGCCTTAAGACAATACAAGAATTAATACTTTAGGATTCGAGTGTCAATGTCTGTATCAAGCAATATCCCTGGACTTCCACAATATATAAAAAAATGTTCATTAAACTTACTATCTGCGATGCTATGACTAGTTTGACAATATTTAAGTTTACTTTATACTCGTGCGTAGGACCTACGCCGCCTGTACTCCGTAGGCTACGCGCCGTTTTTCATTTATACAACCCGAATTCCGGAAAAGTTGGGACGTTTTTTATTTGAATAAAATTAAAACTAAAATACTTTCAAATCACATGAGCCAGTATTTTATTCACAATAGAACATAGATAAGATACCTGGACTCTTCTATGACGAAGCCATGCTGTTGTAATAGCTGCAGTATGTGGTGTTGCATTGTCCTGCAGACATCGTTTGGAGGGAAGTATATGTTGCTCTAAAACCTTTATATTTAAAGCCCGAAGAACGCGGCGTCTGTGATTTCCAACAAGAATGTCAAATTTGGACTCGTCTGAACATAGAACACTCTTCCACTTTGAAATAGTCCATTTTAAATGAGCCTTGGCCCACAGGACACGACGGCGCTTCTGGACCATGTTCACATATGGCTTCCTTTTTGCATGATAGAGCTTTAGTTGGCATCTGCTGATGGCACGGTGGATTGTGTTCACCGACTGTGGTTTCTGGAAGTATTCCTAGGCCCATTTACTAATGTCATTGACACAATCATGCCGATGAGTGATGCAGTGTCGCCTGAGGGTCCGAAGACCACGGGCATCCAATAAAGGTCTCCGGCCTTTCCCTTAAGCACAGAGATTTCTCCAGTTTCTCTGAATCTTTTGATGATGTTATGCACTGTGGATGATGAGATTTGCAAAGCCTTTGCAGTTTGACGTTGAGGAACATTGTTTTTAAAGTCTTCCACAATCTTTTTACGCAGTCTATCACAGATTGGAGAGCCTGTGCCCATCTTTACTTCCGAGAGACTCCTTCTATAAGACATCCCTTTATAGCTCATCATGTTACACAACTGATATCAATTAACTTAGTCACTAGATGTTCTCCCAGCTGAATCTTTTCAAAACTGCTTGCTTTTTTAGCCATTTGTTGCCCCCGTGCCAACTTTTTTGAGACCTGTAGCAGGCATTACATTTTAAATTTCTTATTCAGGTCGTTCAGCTTCCAGGACACTTTTGAACACTATTGAAGGAGTTCCCGTCTATTCAGGGCTACTTCTGGCTGTTTGTCTTCATTATTTAGTCTAAGTAATCCATAAATAATCATTTTTTAAATAAAAAAGTGTCTCGATGATCACAAGACACAATGCATGATGGGAATTGGAGTCCTTCACTAAAACACGGATAGAAACACAGAGCAAAATGGCGCCCTCAAGTGGAGACCAGAGGCGCCAGCAACAGTGTGTCACAATATGTCTACAAAAGTAATTTCAAACATTTTTGCAAACACCTTCAGATTAATTCAGATGTTTTTAGATTATTAAAAACATTTCAATATTTCTATATATTTTTCCATGCACATGAAGAGTGAGGTTATATTTCCATTAGGATGTGACGGACTGACACATGTCTGACATAACCGACACAGAGACAAACTGCCTGCATGTTGTGTTTGTTGAATGTTGAATCAGCGTAGATGTTTTGTTTTTCATGACTTTGATCTGTAACAATAATGACAGAAGATGTTTTATCTGTCGGAACATCACTTCATATCGCAAAAATATTGCAAATATACATTGCTGAATGTAATATAGGATATTCTGTGCGAATAAACTACCGAATTAACCAGAACATTCATTATCCCAAAAAATACTTTTTAATTTATCTGAAATAATTATTTATTTACCCTGTTGTTGTTTGCTTCTTCTGCAGATGAAGAACATCAGAAGTGCAGATACAATCATCACAGATCCAGCAGCACAAGAGATCACAACTATATGAACCAAATGTGTTCCTCCTCCTGAAGTATCAACATCTAATGTTGGAATAATAAACAACAACAAGCACCTTTACTGTAAGAGTGAACACATCTGATCTGTAAATCTGAGTTCATCTCATTCAGAGAATTCTCACCTTCATCATGTTCATGGATGTCTTGTTGGTCAAATTCTGAAGAGAACAAAAAGCCTAAACCGTCAGAGGCACATGGTAATGATGGGTCGCAAATTTCTAGTTCTAAAATGTTTCACATTTTCCACACCAACATTTCAAAAATATATAAAATTATAAATGCAGATATAACTGACATCGACCTGTTCCTTATCTAGTGTTAATTTGTGATTTAAATGAATATTTAGGGCATTACACGTTTCAAAATCAGATATAAAATAAATAAAAAATAAAGAAGATTCTTTTTTAAAATATCAAGTACAAGCTTTATTGTAAATAATAAAAGTTATTTATGCTATCTTATCTTATTATTTTAATAAAATGTAAAGCTTGTGTTACTTCATCTTTAAGAGATTAAAAAAGAGTAAAAAAAAAAAAGAGAATTTACTTATTTTATTTTTTCTATTAATCAATAATTGACTTAATGGACAGGCAACTATAGACCGTTTCATCAGACTCTGATCCCCAATTCACTTCCGGTTTGTGTTTTGCTACTGTCCAATAATACTATAATAAAACTATTTATGTTTTGATCAATGTATGTTATTGTTATACTGTATAATAATTGAATTAAAAAACGATTTGATGAATTTTGTTGAATGTCAATTTTATTACATAAACGATTTGTTGCATGGGTCCTGTAGTTCGGTCGCGTTGAAAGAAACCGTACGCTACACTGACGTCTAGCGGCTGAGCTTGGTATCGCAGTCTAAAGTTACATTCTTATGATTGTATGTATGGACTGTCATTACTGTTTCCACCACCATGTGCCTTCAGTGGCTCAGTACCAGTGAGACATAACATTAAAGATAATATCATATCAAAATGATAGTAACTGTTAAGTTTTAAGATAAACGCTTATTCTGAAAGTGTCACTCATCTCTTATCAACACTTATCAGTGTAATCAGAGTCATTTGCATCCTTTGCACGGTTTGGACAAATAAAGGAAAATAGCGTTTTGTTTTAACGTGATCATTTGACCCAAAAAGTTATTAGTTGTCTAGTTTTGATGAAAAACCAGAGGACCACACAAGATCATAATTTAAGGCTTTATGTGAGAATAAAAAGATAATAAAACTACTCACCATGAACAGTAAGACTGAATCTCTTTAATGTCTCCTCATCTCCTCTGAGAATACTGAGTGTATAAAGTCCAGAGTGTTGAGATGTGATGTGTGTGATGGTGAGATCTCCAGTCTGATTGTTCATCTTCAGTCTCTGAATATCTCAGTCTCATCATATGTGGGATTAATATCGACTGATCTCTTGATTCTGCCGATGAGGATGTTTTTAAACCTCCACTCGATGACATCATCTGTCTGTATGTGAGTGACATCAGTGTGTAGAGTAACAGAATGTCCCTCCATCACTGACACTGACGTCACTTCAACACCAAACACACAAACAGAGACAGTCGGTCAGTGATGGATTCATGTGTTAAATCCTTGTTGTTGTGTTAAAGTGAGTATTAGATTGGGCACTGGTGCATTATTTGTGCCTGATAAAATAGTTAAACGTCAATAACTGTGATTTCTAGAAAGTTTATTCTCTGAAAGATGCACATAAAGACACCACATGTTGTTCACTCTGCGCTTAACGCCAGGTAATCTTCATTCTACACCCCACTATTAACCCCGAGTATAGAGCCACTGATCTATGAATGACTGGACAGACCTCGTGTGACAAACGCAGTTATAAACGCTGGAGAAACATTTGATTTAACAAAACATAGCCTACAAATATCATTGTGGATGTGGATGCAGGTCAATAAACATATGAGGAAATAAAATACAAGCTTTACAGCTTGTTCAGAGAAATAATGCTGACTGTGCACATTCAAAGTCACGAGGCCTTATTTCTAAACATTTACACCCGTGCCATTACACTGATTTATATACGCCACTATTCTGCCCAAAATGATCATAACATAGCAAGTAACATCCAAAGTAACAGTCATTAGGAGGCAAATATATCATAACGTCATAATCGTGATGGTACGATTGTAAACATGATCATAACAATGCTTTAAATGATAGAAATATATGAAGAATTTAGTTCCAAAATGAGATAACTCTGTAACTGTATTTTTTCTAGTTATTATGACTTAAATCAAAACAAACCAACTGCAGTTTGAATTGTATTAATTGGAATGAACAATAAAAAACAGATAAAAAAAGGAGTTATCTCATTTTGGAACCAAACTCTTAATGTGTTATCTGTGCTTTTACGCCCATTTGACACTTATCAAAGACAGTCGTGTGTCAAACGACTTCTGAAGCTTATTTTACTTGAAATGAGCTAATATTTTTGAAATCCCTTATTTTGTTTGTTTGTTTGTTTGTTTGTTGTATTATTGCAATAAACAGTGCAATATTACAGCAAAAAGTTACATTAAAGAAAGAAAGGGACAGAAAAAAATATAAAACATAAGTCACCAGCGTAGCAAGAAAAAAATACATTTTAAGGGATTAAGGATGATTATAAGGTTATAGTTTTCATTTAGATTTCCTGCTAGCTAGATTCACAGCCCTAATGTCGGTATTCTGGTTCAGTGCCTTTTGTTTTGTATCGCCTTCGAGTCTCATGCTGTTACTGTCATCCACCCTGTTAACACTCATGTTGCAGTCATCTATCGTCCCCCAGGTCAGCTTGGACTTTTCTTGGAGGAGTTGGATACGCTTCTGTCATCCTTCCCCGAGGATGCTACTCCTTGGAGACTTCAACATCCACCTGGAAAAACCTCAGGATGCCGACTTCAACAACCTGACTGCGTCGTTACCCCGCTGCACATTTCGGATCATTTCCTAATCACTCTTGATCTCGACCTAACCTCTCCAGACACTAAACATCCTTCCCCACTGGTCACATTCCGGCGCAACCTATGATCACTCTCTCACTCCCGCTTATCCTCTGCGGTCTCTGCCACGCTCTCTCCTTCTGAACAGCTCTCTCTCTCTTTAATGCCAACACTGCCAACCACACGCTCTGCTCCACACTAACCTCCTGCTTAGACAGCTTATGCCCTCTTACATCTAGGCCATCTTGTGCATCCCCTTCTGCCCCCTGGTTATCTGATGTTCTCCGTGTTCTTACTTTTTATTTAGTTTTACTTACATTTCTGTGATTCTCTAATATTTTGCAGCTCATACCGCTGTCACTAAATCTATACAAACTTCATCATCACAGAGTCTCAGTTTGTCAGGTAAACACATGGGGTGTTTTAGGGTCGGAAGGGATGGGGGGGTGACATGGAGAAAATGATTCACACACACACGTTTGAACCACATTGAATAATCCTGCACTTGAATAAACACTTGAATTATATCAACGTGATGAAGACGTCTTGTGCTCTTGTTTATCATTCCAGCAGAATTTCATTCTACTCAACAACAAAGTTTCCACTCACTTTACAAAGTTGTGGCGACTTGTGTTGTTGGATTTCTGATGACCGTAGCTGTAGTTTGTATCTTCTGGATCAACAGGAAGCCCAGAAAAGCACAAGGACAAGGTAAATGACGACTGAAAAACTATAAACATTGTTCAGGGGACTCAAAAACATATAGATTTGATAAGGGACTGCATCAGATAAGACTTGTAATATGATGTCGGAAGCGTTTAGATGTTTGTGTTGGAAAATGTAAGTTTAAAACGCTCAACACTCAATCAAACCCATCAATATCTGACTTTCCTTCTGACTGTTAAATGCTTCTCACATCCCATAATTTTCACCATTGAGTTTTTTCTCTTTTCTGTTTTCTTACAGGAATCTAAAATGAAAGATTACACATATTACAGCATTGCAAATAATTCAACTCAAGTGTTACCAAAGGAAACGTGTTTCTTTTATTTTTTTATTGAATTTAGCATTAAAAAACAGTTTTGTATTTTTACCTTTACATTTATATTTTGAAACCCACAAAAGTATAACTGAAATGCAGTCGTGTGAATGTCTGCTACAGTGTTGTGTTATTTAAGAAACTACGAAAGAGTATTAGGGCCAAGCAATACAAAAATAACAAAACCATGTCGAGATTAAAGTCCTTATAAATCAAGATCAAACCCGCAGTTTTTCGAGAAAAAAAGTTGAAATAAATTGCTCCATTGCGTAGTACTGATAGAGGACATGGCAGAGTTAGATCACTTAGTTAAGCTGTACTTAAGTAACAAAGAAATACTATTAACTTTAGCTAATTATAACAGAATAGTACTTAGCATTCGAACGTTAAAGAGAATTTGCAAGCGGCTGGGTCTCTTTAGAAGAAAAAACCAGTCTAGTTTGCGCGATGTACTGTCTTTTGACCAACATGAAATGACAACCAGTGGACAAATGCAAGGTTATCGATGGCTTCACAAACGTGCGATTCATCGAGGACTCGTGGTTTCCCAGGATAATATAAGATGAATCTTGTTGATCCTCAAGGTGTGGAATATCGCCGAACGAGACGTTTGAGATGACGGCAGTACAGGTGTGCAGGTCCAAAGCACTCTGGCACATGGACAGCTATGATAAACTAAAACCGTACGGCCTTGCCATTAATGGTTATATAGATGGTTACAGTCGTTTTATTCTTTGGATGGAGGCGTAGCCAGTTACATTATACAAAGGGTTAGGAGCACAAGGAGGATCCGCGTGGACATGGGCACCGAGAACGGTAGTGTGGCGGCAATGCAAAGACTTTTACGATGGAACCATATGATAACCCCCAGTTATCAGAACAGAAAGTGTTCACAACAAAAATGTGTCTAAAGGTTATATAAGTCAAACAACAGATCACCATTGGAATCATTGATTTATTAATATAACATGAAATTTAGTGCAATTTATCAGTTTAGTGCAAAGGAGACATTCATAATTAGTATTAATGCGTTTGACTAACTTGCCAGACCATAACATTGTTTCGTCCTCCACTGATTTTCATTAAGCTTCTAGAAGCTGCATTGTGTTGAACTTTTGATGTAATCGTGAGTTAAGAGTCACTGTTTGCTGAATTTGCATTACATTGAGATTATACAGACATACTGAATCAAAAGTATCTGCAGCACATGTGTAGACGTCATAATTTAACAGAAATCACAGAGACATTTCACTATAGATTATAGTGATAAATGATCAATTACCACTACAAATGCAGTATCAATGAAAACAAAACAATACAAAAATAAATGATGTTAATAAATAAATGAAGAATAGAGCGATTCGTGTGATGAAGTGGAAAAAAGAGAAAAGATTAAGTTTCACAAGTTTAAAAGAACAATTTTATTTTGCAATAAAACATTTTTAATGCTTTATTAGTGTTTCCAGAGGCCACTAAGCTCTTTAAATATATTAGACATCTTTGCATTTGAGTTGGGATTTGGTGCATTTGCTGCAATGCAAAGGAAATCCTCTAGATGGCGCCAGACTGCAGTACAGAATTTTTTATTTTTAAAGGATTGTGTATAAGATAATGTTGACTCACCTCATATATTACATATATTACGTAAGCATCGAAACACCTAAAGACACAAACACACATTTAAATCTGTTCTTAATAATCACATGTAATACATTTTGTTGTCCTTATGCTGTCCCAATTGCTTCCATTGTTTACCCCGCCTGGATAAAAGCGTCTGCCAAATGCATAAATATAAGTGTATTTACATCAGGGTCAACACTGACCACTAACTGACACACAGATGATCTCAGTGTCAGGTTTTACACATAGCGATGAGAAACAAGAACAAAATCACACATTTGAAAACCACATCTCTCCGCCTCCTGTTCACTTTAGTCACGATAAGACAAGGAGACGTTTCTGCATTAATGCAACACTTCCACTGAGTTTTGGATTATTTTTGTGTATTTTTGAGTCTTTTAGAGAGTTTTATTTCACAGCATCTCAATAGAAAATGCTTTACACATCTCTTGCGTTGTGCTTGTGGACTCTGAGCGGTAAGTTGACTTTGTTTCTATATTTAAAGGGTTCAGATCCAAAAGGCTCTTAAAGCCAATTTAAAAAAAGAGATTATAATGTTAAGTGAATGCTCTCCACACATAATATACGTCACTCAAATAATTTAGCTTCAAAACGTGCTAAATACCACACATTGGCCGGTGAGAAACATCCGGTATTGATGGAACTGAATCTAGGAGCTTAAAAGACATGACGTCTGGTGGATTTAGAGGGTTTTGCATCTGAACTCTTCGTTTGTTTCTGTAATAATGTTGAGTTTAACACTTTATCAACACATTACACATATTCATCTCAAACTAACACACAAAAAAGAAATATATTAAGACATTCAAAATAAATTCAAAAACTTTTGTAGCAGAATCTGTATGAAATGCAAGTAGTCCAGAGATCACAGAGACGGACAGCCCTTGATACAAAAGTGAACTAATATCAGCTGCTTTAAGAAGTTATATTTGCACTTTATAGTTTTCAAGTGATTCTTTAGAGAAGGTGATGAAACCAGCATTAAAACCAAACGCTTGAAAAAACTCTCTCAATAAAGATGCGACACAGAAGTGTTTTAAAAAACGATCTTGTGGGTTTTATTTCACAATTTATTTCATGTTGATCACACTTTTCTACAAATTGCCTACGTACAATTTCCTCTTCTCTTTACACCAAACTCTACACAAACATTCACACATCTCTTGCAGAAGCAAACACTTAATTCAACCCGTGGTGTGACATCAGGTATGAAGAGACACATGAGTGTGATGGATGCATCCATAAATTCATCATGCACATGAGATTACTTGTCACTTCATTTAAAAAATAAATAAATAATGCAAATGTTTTCAAACCACTCGATGACATCATCTGTCTGTATGTGAGTGAGATTAGTGTGTAGAGTAACAGAATGTCCCTCCATCACTGACACTGACTTCACTTCATCACCAAACACACCTGAACAACACAAACACATTCACATGATTATAAATGCAGTGAAGCTTGCGGCATAAACAAAACAACTGTCTGGATTTACTAAAGACACGCTGGAAGATGTGGACACAGTTGTTTTTGTAATAAATGATTTTGTCATTCATCTTGTGTGCAGGATGTCGGCTTTATGGATGCGGTCATCGGTCCACCCAGAGCCTTCACACCCTGATGCTACACTGCTGCTGTGAGGGAATAAAGTGTTTGCTTCTGCAAGAGATGCATGTTTGTGGTTAAATGTGTGTAGAGAGAGAAGAGGAAACCGTATGTTAACATATGTAAAGTCTGATGCTCTTAACACAACGTATAATAAGTCGTAAAGTGAAATCCACAGCGTGAATTGAGATCTTACAAATGATGTATTTATAGGGATGGCAAGTGAATCCGTTTATACGCACAGACATGAATCACACACCAGGAAGAAGCAAAGAAGATTTGCTCTAAACTCTTTTGTGTACAAAAATCCACACGGAGTGTCTTCTGTACTGAGAACATCTTGAGCTTTTGGCTTTCATCACTTTCACTGAAGAATAAAAATCGTCTGTAAGCTAAACTTAAAGTGTTTGACCAGCCGTTATAAGTTTAGTTTTGTGTCGTCCGTCCAAAGTTTTGTGGACTTTCATAACAGCTTGAATTGATTCTAAAGGATGTTGTCAAATGTAAAACATGACTTTTATAATGAGTTTTTTTGTAAGATCTAATAAGATTGTGTGTTTATGTTTAGTCTAAAGTCACTATGTAATGTGTTGTTCACATCATACTGTGATCGCTCCACACGGGACTACAATAACTACATAAAAGTCTGAGAAAGACTAAACGTGATCCAAACACAAGAGAGGTGTTGCATGATGTTTCAAAGCACTTTTATGTCACATTTTGTCTAAAGTTGACAGGAGGAGGTGGAGGGGTGTGGTTTCTTGTGTGTGTTTGTGTGTCCACATGTGTGTGAACTACTTGTGAAGACATTGTACTGGTCCTTGCGAAATAAAAAGGCCCATAATTCAGTCACATGGTGTTTTTCATCTAATGTCTTAGACATGTTTGTGTGATTACATGGTTTAGGTGTTGGGGTAGAATGAATCATACGCCCCTGATATAAAATCAATGGTAGTTGGGTGTGGTGTGAATGCGTCTCATGAAGAAGGATCCTCTGGAGGTGATGCTGAGAGGAGAATGATGATCATCACAGACAACACCTCTCATGAGGTGTCATTTTAGCTGAAGACTGATCCCACCCCGGTACAACAATAAGTGGTGCAGTCCGTCATCTACTGCAGTGAGACCGTACAATACACCCCTGTTTTCGTTTTGCATGTTTTTATTGTGGTAGAATACCCCACTGGAAACATGCCGCAATGTGTTTTTTAAACAGATAATGGATAATCATATATAATTGATTGATTTGTATAAGTGTCATGCAGCTCGAACTCAAAACCTCCTATTCAGACAGCCCATTAAAACAGCATTTGTTCTTACTACCGGGCAAGTTATTTCCTCACGACAGGGTGTGTATTTAATATTCCCAGTTCTACTTAGCCGTTTTAACTCATGATTATCACCATGTTTAAGCAATAAATAACAATGTTCGTTACGTATATTTGGATCTTTGTTTTACGTGAGGATAAATGTGTGCGTTTGCCCGTGCTCTGCAGCACCCCGTGAGTCTGCGCATGCGCAGAGAGAACCCTTTTCGACTCATTTTCGGGTCTTATGATTTGAGCGGCCTGGGCTTCAGTATCAGCACCATGGACAGCAACGGGACGTTGACTCGCGAGAGTTTGAGGGCAGAAGGCTCGTTTGAGATGGCCAAATCTCACCGGTGATCAGCGCGAGATGCATGCCGATAAGAAATGTGTCCGAGTTACGTCCGCCTTGCTCTGATGTCATGCTGACGTGTGTCAAAAAACTCTCGCGACGTCCAGGCGGCTGTATCGGATTCTTCAGTCCGGCGCAGTTGCTCTCCACCGACTGCGCTGATCAAAAGCATGATGGGAAACGACTTGCTGACGACACAACTTAATGCTCATTGGTAAGAACGTCCGGTGGTTTTTAAGAAGTTCACAATTTACAGTGGTTTATATAGTTTTATTTAAATGTGATAATGAAAACGCCTAGGTAAAATCGTATACATTTACATTTATATATTTACGTTTATGCATTTGGCAGACGCTTTTATCCATAGCGACTTACATTGCTTTATTCTATACATTTTACATAGGTATTTGCAATCCCCTGGGATCGAACCCACAACCTTACCACTGAGCTACAGGAAAGCTATAAAGGGATGTTTAAATAAGTAGCCTAATTAGGGCATGTGCTTCATTTTAATTATTTCTTGTTTAAGGTCCTATTTGTTGTCATTTTTACTTTATTGTATTTTATGTTGGTGTAAATCTTGTACATTGTAATTTTCATACAATATTATTTCATGAAATAAATAAGCTAATCCATCAAAAACAAATGCTACATGCACACATATAATTATATTATATTACACTGTACAGCATCTTAACATGATGTGTTGCTTGCTTCTTACACCATGTAGGCGACATACCTCCACATGCCTTTTAGAAAGTCTGAAATGACCTTGAAAGTCAGAAGGACTGTACTGTACAAATTGACCACTTAACAAAATTACGAATTCTATGGAGGTTCCTAGCAAAAAGCCAAACATTTGTTATTATGGCCACTGTGCCTTATTGTTGCCTTTTATTTTGACTAGTTGCAAGTTGCAAGCTGCAACATACATAGTACCTCTCAGTGTTGTGTGTAACTAGTTACTAGTTACTGTAATTTAACAACTTTTCCCTTGAAATAGTAAAGTAAGGGATTACTCAAATTTTTTCTGTAATTTAACTACAGTTACTTCAGATGTACTTAAACTAAGTACTTTGTGTAATAAAAATGTGAGCAATAGTGGAATTGACATCAAAATTCAAAGTCTAACTTTTCATCATCATAATACACTTAATGCATTTAGTTAACATCTTCATTCATTTATTTTATCTAAAGCTATACAAAAGAGAGATTAATCTTAAGACTGCAATAATCACGAAAACATGCCAGTAATACAACGTTTCCATGAAGGTTTAAAGTTACAATCAAGCATTCACTGACATTAACATACACTGTTAAAAGAATCTGTCATTTTTACAGATCTGGTATGTATTTTTTAAAATACAGTCAAAACCCGTAAAATTACAGAAAAAGTCTGGGAAAGAGACTGGGAAAGTGTAATTTTACAGGGAAACCCCGTCATTTTCTGTTTTTCAGTTTGCGGAAAAGGACCAAGGTTGTTTTTTTGGATTTTCTTTACAGTGTATGTTTAATAAGACATCAAACTTATTTAAAAAGTGGAGATTTAAACATAATGCCACAGTAAGAGGATTTCATATGGAGTGGACATGTGAGTTTTAAAGATGTCTATGATCATCTTTCTCTTTAAAATCAATATGAACATATTTTGGAAAAGAAAACAATCCTTGGTTTTACTACAAATAAAAGACTACTATAGTAAAAAGCATTAAATTTTTTGTTTTACTTCAACTATAGTAAAACCCTGTTAGATCACTATAATTTCTGCAGCAGTCATTGTTTATTATGGTGCCCGGAGAACCAAATAAGAGACATAAGAAGTGCTACTCCATAGATTTATAATCTTGAGGACTGATTTGAGGTGGTGAGGGTTAGGAGACAGTTCATTTCTCCTCAGTTATCAGAACAGACAGTGAACACAAAACCAAAATGTGTCTAAAGGTTTTATTAGCCACACAACAGATCACCTTTGGAATCATTGATTTCTTATTATAACATGAAATTTACCAGTTTAGTGCAAAAGAGACATTCATAATTAGTATTAATCCTTCATCATTTAAGTAACTTGCATATAATAACATTGTTCCGTCCTCCCCTGATTTTCATTAAACTTCTAGAAGCTGCATAGTGTTGAACTTTTGATGCAATCGTGTGTTAAGAGTCACTGTTTGCTGGATTTGCGTTACATACATTAGTACACAAGTTTTACAAGTTCAAAAGAACAAATTTTATTTTACAATAAAAAATATTTTTAATGCTGTACTAGTTTTTCCAGAGAGCCCACTGAGCTTTTTAAATATATAAGACATCTTTGCATTTGAGTTGGGATTTGGTATAATTTGATGAAATGCAAAGGAAATCCTCTAGATGGCGACAGACTGCAGTACAGTATGCTAATATTGCAGGTCCAGTGTGTCTTTTATCTCCTAATATTGTTGGAAGTCAAATGTTACCTCTTTATTTTCTCCATCTTTGTTCTGTAAGGAAACACAGACAGAATCACAGGATCATGTGATGGGATCTCACATCTTCTTTGGCCAAATGAATAAACTGTCAACTGTATGAACTACACCATATAAAATGTGCACCAACCTTACATTTATGAAATAATTTGAGAACACAGTTTAAACTTTCTAAAACAAACTAATGCGCTGCTACAAAAAACACATTTGTCTAATCAGATAATACATCAAATAAATTGTTATTCGGGATTTAAAATGTAATTGTACAGAATTATACTGTAATTTTTTTACGTACGATTTTCAAGTGTTTTTTAAATATGCTAAAAAAATATACCGAAAAAGACGTGACAATACTGTAATTTTACAATATATTACTGCCTCCCCTGCAGGAAATTTTTTAAAAAAATCATGCATTTTTTATAGTATATTTTAAATATGATAAAAAAATATGTCAACAAGAAAGACGGCAAATTAACAAGAGAAACATGAAAAGCAAATCATTTTACGTGACAAAACAGTTACCAGCTGCACCAGCTGTCGAAAAATATTTTTTTATGGGATTGTATATAAAATAATGTTGTGGTCTGACTCACCTCATACATTACAAACGCATTGAATCACCTAAAAACACAAACACACACATTTAAATCTGTTCTTAATAATCACATGTAATAAAGTCAGTGAATATGTTACCTACCACTCTTGCAGTACTTATTATATATGTAAACATGACTATACTCCCGAACAGCAGAAGAAATACTGCGGCTTTAATCCAGGGTGATGTCTGACTCGTTTCTGGAAATGGAAAGGGAAACAGAAGAAGTGAGATCGTGTGCACATACAAAGAGGAAGAAACAGAAACAGACCAAAAAAGGTCAAATCTAAATTTTTGAAATATTTGAGAACTCTGGAAAACATTGTTCACTCACCAGTGACGACAACATTGAATCTCTTGTATGAAATCCCAGACCTGCTGCTGATCTGTAGTTTATAAAGTCCAGAGTCTTTGGTTCCGACATCAGTGACGTTGAGAGATCCCGTCATATCCACATAAAGTCTGTTTCTGAATCTGTTATAATCGTTTCCAGGTATTGAGGTCTGACGTGTTTCTCTGTCGATCTTTGCAATAAATGTTTCTTCATCATTGAAAATCCAAACAGATCTGCAGCTTTCTGTATTTCATCAGGTTTAATGTGTAGAGTCACAAAATCGCCTTCAATCGCTGACAATCTCACAAAACCATCAGCACCTGCACAACACAAACACAAACTGATATTCAAAACTATAAAATAAATGACATACACACAGGTTTGTTTTTATACATTGTTTCCATGAACCATTTAATTACAGAATGTAAACCTGTAGGACTATATTCTCTGTTTGTACATGTTGTACGTTTTCAGATAAACATCATCTCTGACAAACACTCACAAAACCTGCTTACACACTGACATGCACTTTTATACAGAATGACATCGACGCAACATTCCTCCTTCAATTCAGCACAGATGCTTCAGGCCCCTAACAGACAAGCAACAACATCAACACACATTCAACATGTCCATTAAAATACTCACCAGCCAGAAATACTGAAAGAGCAAAGATAAACAAAAGATCCGTCATGTCTCAAGAGTCTTTGAAATAAGAATGAGTGCGTTCACATGAAGAAGATACAACACCAAGACTAAAAAAAGGAGGAATTAAGAATAAGGTTTTTCAAAGAAAGAGGAATTAGTACAATCCTCTATTCACCCACACTACTCATCCTCCTGGGTGAGGAGGGGAACAAGTTTGCTTGTTTCAAACACCTGGAAATTCACTCCTTGCAGCAACTCCTCAATTACATTTTTTATCCAAACCGACTTACAGATAGTTCAGGGAGTAATAAGCGATATGTCGTACAGGAGCAATAAAACAATAGAGGCTAATACAAAGTTACTAGTTTCAACAAAGGCTAGACCACTACCTGTTGAGAGAAACCCTCATTTCTTGGCAGGGTTCAGCTTGAGGTGATGCTCTTTCATCCAAGCTGAGATGTCTTCTAGCCAGGCTGTAATGCGAGATACTACAGTGGTATCGTCTGGGTGAAACGAGATGTAAATCTGGGTGTCGTCAGCATAACAGTGATACGAGAAAATGCATGCACACATGATGGGTCCCAAGGATGTTGTGTAGATGGAGAAAAGGAATGGTCCGAACACCGATCCCTGAGGGACCCCAGTGATCATGTGGTGAACAGTGGACAGCGAGCTCCTCCATGACACCCTGAAGGATCTGCCTGAGAGGTAGGATTTACACCAGCACGGAGGAGAGCCTGAGACTCCTGGCGATGGCAGGGTTGACCGCAATATCTGGTGATTGATAGTGTCAAATGCTGCAGAAAGGTCTAGCAAAATCATGACTGAGGATTAAGATTCCGCCTTGGCTATCCGCAGTGTTTCTGTGACCAATAGCAGGGCAGTCTCAGTTGGTTTGTTTTGAAGCCAGACTGCTTGTCATCCAGTTGTTTATTCTCGGATAGGTACGAAGAAACCTGGTCAATTAATATACATTGTTGCTCCAACCTCACACAGTTCACAGCAGGCTTTTTGTTCAAAAAGCCCCATTGAAAAGCTCTCAAAAAACGCATCTCTTGAGTTCAAATGCAATATGCTGAATTTACATTAAAGATTTCGAAGTTGTGGTGATAGTTCATTGGTAATGAACGTGTTGTATTCCTGTTTGTAAAAAATATTTCATCATTATCGAGTAGTTTCAACCCTTCAGTACTTTTAAGGTTGGATGAGTGCCAATGCGTGCATGATGATATTTTCTGTGCCCCCCCCCAAAGTACCACCCCATGAAAAATCCCTGGCTCTGGCACTGTTTTAAGGACCTTAAAAATCACAAAATAATTGTACAATTTTTGCTAGATATTTAACCTGACTATCATTCTCGATCCTCTAACCAAAGATTTCACGGCTGTTTTGTGGACATGACTCAATCTGTTCTTTCATTGAACAGACAAGTTTCCAAACAAGGCTATGAGAGCAGATTACAAATCCTTAAAAATTTAAAGGCACTTCTATGCTATTATATATTAATGATATTTTGAGCAATTCTCTATTGGCAACCGCATCCCCTTTATGGTTTTCTCGTTCCTCATAATGTCTTTTTTTCGCTTTCTCCCCCCCCCCGCCAGTTTTATACACACAACGAAGCACACTTTCACTTAAGTATCATGGTATTGAGGTTTCATCTCCATGTCATGGCCTATCGGGCCTTGGTCTATTGGCGCGGCCGATCGAGGCCTCCATCTCCATGTTGCAGCCTATCAAGGCTTTCTTCACCATGTAATGGTGAAGCCAAGTCCTTCACTGTCCCATCCGTGCTCCTGCTACTCAAAGGTCTAGCTAAATCCTCTACCAAACAAGCGGATAAACGCCTAATCATCACCTTGTCCATATTACATAGATTTATTATCTCTGTGTGTCACGGTCCGTTTTTCTGAAGAGGCATTCATCTCCATGTGCCACCTATCGAGGCTTTAGTGACTATTTTATGGCCTATCGAGGCCTTTGTCAGTTGTTGCGGCCTATCTTGGTTATTCCGAATAGTCCTCTACTAGCAACTGTACTACCTTTTATGGCTATTCCACTCCCTAACAGTCTCCCAAAGTGCAATTTGTTGTCCATATGACAAAGGTTCACTTAAGCACTTACGCAAGTATTATGAAGCTTTCACTCATGGTGAGGTGGATTTTACGATCGATGTCTGACTAACAATACTATTCTTAATCTCTGTTCTGGTGGGTATAAATTTCTTCCTTCAATTATTTGGGGGTAGGCTCCGCTCCAGCAGCAAAGCCCTTTCTACAATTACGCCTAAGAACCTTATACTACCATAGTTGCACCTTCTGCCAATCAGTTGTCTAATAAATGTTTATTGTCACCTATTCTTGCCTCCCGAGTCTTTCCGGAAGAACTGGTAGGAAGTGGTGTGGGTTAGGAACAGACAGTTAATTTTCCTCCAGTTATCAGAAAAGAAAGTGTACACAACCATAATGTGTCATGATTCTGTCCTTCTTGTCTTAAGTTCTGTGGACAGACTCGTGACAGTACCATGTCTATTGTGCTTGTTGTGTTATGTGTGGAGACACGTGGCTTTTGTTGTTACTTTGTGTTACGTGTCCTCCTGTCGTGTCTCTTAGCCCCCCCCCTTGTTTACGTAATCTCGCCCTTAGTGTTTGATTCCTGTCACCTGCCCGTCAGCAGCCCTATGTGATTATCACTTAGAGATAGTTACCCCATTGTATGTCCTTGTGATCTCTTTTCCTTTGCCATTTCCTTGTGTACAGTTCATATGGATTTATTCCTTCCTCTCGTTCCCTAGTTCCAGTCTTGCCTTTTTCAAGTGGACTTTGTTTTCGTCGTTTGTACATCTTTTGTTTTGCCCCTCGTGGGATGATGTCCCCATCGTGGGTTTTGATTGAATAAAGTCTTTGTGTTTTTACTGGACTGTCTGCTATTGGGTTCTTCTGCCAGTATGATGACAAATGTGTCTAAAGGTTATATTAGTCAAACAACAGATCACCTTTGGAATCATTTATTTATTATTATAATGTAACATTTAGTGCAATTTCTCAGTTTAGTGCAATTTTTCAGTTTAGTGCAAAAGAGACATTCATAATTAGTATTAATGCATTTAAGTAATTTGCATACAATAACAATCGTGTGTTTAGAGTCACTGTTTGCTGAATTTGTATTAAATTAACATTCGTACCGACATACTGAATCAAAAGTATCTGCAGCACATGTGTAGACCTCATAATTTAATAGAATTCACAGAGACATTTCACTATAGATTATACTGATAAATGATCAATTATCACTTCAAATGCAGTATCAATGAAATAAAACATTACAAAAATACATATTGTTAATAAATAAATAAATGAAGAATAGAGCGATTCATTTGATGAAATGGAAAAAGAGAAAAGGTTAAAAGTTTCACAAGTTCAAAAGAACAAATTTCATTTTACAATAAAACATTTTTAATGATGTATTAGTTTTTCCAGAGAGCCCACTAAGCTTTTTAAATATATAAGACATCTTTGCATTTGTGTTGGGACTTGGTGCATTTGCTGCAATGCAAAGGAAATCCTCTAGATGGTTACAGACTGCAGTGTAGTGTGCTATTGCAGGTCCAGTGTGTCTTTTATCTCCTATTAATGTTGGAGGTCAAATGTTACCTCTTTATTTTCTCCATCTTTTTTCTGTTAGGAAACACATACAGAATCACAGGATCATGTGATGGGATCTCACATCTTCTTTGGCCAAATGAATAAACTGTCAACTGTATGAACTACACCATATAAAATGTGCACCAACCTTACATTTATGAACAAATATGAGAACACAGTTTAAACTTTCTTAAACAAGCCAATGAGCTGCTACAGAAAACACATTTGTCTAATCAGATAAAACATCAAATAATTAGTTTTCCTGCGTTATGCAGTAAACATTTAATTGTACAAAAGTTTACCGTAATTTTTCGGTAACGTTCGATTTTCACATATTTTTTAAATATGGTAAACAAAAGACAGCAAAATACAAAGGTTCACGTGACAAAACTATAATTTTACAATATTTTACTGCCATGCATTTTTTACAGTATATTTTTTGAAATACTGTAAAAAAAGATGTCAAATTACAAAAAAGACGGCAAATTAACAAGAGAAATATGAAAAGCAAATCATTTTGCGTGACAAAATAGTTACCAGATGCACCAGCTGTCAGAAAATGATTGTGTATAGATTGTGTATAAGATAATGTTGTGGTCTGACTCACCTCATACATTACGTAAGCATCGAATCATCTAAAAACACAAACACACACATTTAAATCTGTTCTTAATAATCACATGTAATAAAGTCAGTGAATATGTTACTTACTCTTTTTGCAGCTTCTATTATTGATACAACCAGCAGCAAATTTACAAACAGTAGTAATAATATCTGTGCAGCTATCATCCAGGGGGACATCTCACTTTCTGGAAATGGAAACAGAAGAAGTAAGATCGCGTGCACAACATACAGTTGATAAAAAAGAGGAAGAAACAGAAACAGGGCAGAAAAAGGCAAAATCAAATTTTTTGAAACCCTTAGAGAACTTGACTCTGAAAAACATTGTTCACTCACCACTGACGGTCACATAAAATCTCTTGTATGAAATCCCAGAACTGCTGCCGATCTGTAGTTTATAAAGTCCAGAGTCTGTGGTTCTGACGTCAGTGATGGTGAGAGATCCCGTCTGATCGTCCAGCTTCAGTCTGTTTCTGAATCTCTCATCATTGTTTCCAGGTATTGAGGTCTGATGTGTTTCTGTCTGTGATCTTTTTAAAAACTGTTTCTTCATCATTAAACATCCAGAGCAGATCTGCAGCTTTCGGTATTTCACCGGGATTAATGCGTAGAGTCACAGAATCTCTTTCGATCGCTGACAGTCTCACAACACCATCAGCACCTACACATCACAAACACAAACTGATATTCAAAACAATAAAATGGTAACACTTTACATTAAGGTTCACTTCATGAAGCATTTATTAATGTGTTCATTGTTGATTAATAAGTCATTTACATATGCATTACAAAGCAGTTATAACTGCATGAATAAAAAGGGGATTCTAACAAAATAAAGAAAACCAACATAAAACCCTAAAGTGTCAGATCTGACAACCTATAATGCAAATAACTTCAAGATAATAATGAATCTGCTTTCGAGTAAAATAAATAATGGATAAATACTTTGTACCCTGGTCTGTATGAATACTGGATTCTGATTGGCTGGAAGGTGCGCATTAAAATCCTTTAACACACGGGTAGCTCTAATTACATTTAAAATTAACTGTTAGGTAAAAAATAACACTTTAAACATCAATAAAAGCTTTAACTTGGGAAATAACCATGGTATAAGTGGGATAATCCACGGTTAGCCATGCATTATAGGATTTTATTGCACGACGTGGAGGCGAAGAACCACCTGACGCAAAGCGGATTATCCCTTACTTATTAAGCATTTATAACATGTAAGTTACAACTGCTTCATAATGCATTTGTAAATGACTTATTCATCATTAATTTACACATTTCTAAATGCATAATAAAGGGAACATTAATGTAAAGTATCACCAAAAAAATAAATGAGATACACACAGGTTTGTTTTTATAAATTGTTTCCATGAACAATTTAATTACAGAATGTAAACCTGTAGGACTATATTCTCTGTTTGTGCTTCTCACATGTTGTACGTTTTCAAATAAAAATTATCTTAGACAAACACCCACAAAATTTGCTAACACTGACATGCACTTTTATGAAGAATGACATCGACTGGTTTATTTTCTGCACGACAGACGGACATCAACACACATTCAACACGTCCATTAAAATACTCACCAGCCAGAAATACTGAAAGGGCAAAGATGAATAAGTGATCCGTCATGTCTGAAGAGTCTTTGAAATGTGCGTTCACGGGAAGAAGATACAACACCAAGTTTCAAAAAAGGAGGAATTAAGAATTAGGCTTTTCAAAGAAAGAGGAATTAGTGGCACTGCACCTCCGTCGGCCCTTTCCTCACCAACACTACTCATGCTTCCGGGCGAGGAGATGAAACAGGTTTGCCTGTTTCCAACACCTGGAAATTCACTCCTCTGTCTTTTTCTTCCAGCAACTGCTCATTCGAATACCATGCAATCACCAGTACGCCCCATGGCTCGAAAAGGATGTAACAAAAACGGGGACACACAAGAAAAGTGCAAGAAATTAACAGAATTTATTAACAAAATGCAACTATACATAAGAAAAACAATGGAGCATGAAATAGTGAGGAATCAGTGGTGATAAGTTGAAAGTGTAACGAATCAAAATATTAAATGTAAAATGTATAAAGTAACCGAAGTCATGATAGAACCATGATAGAACGTAATCTGTCATGGTTTCACCTCTCCTTGTCAGGTATTTCTTGGTTTAGAGGTGGAATCATACAGAATCCTTTGTTTCATGTGGGAGAGAGACGATTTCTTCTCTCTCTGGTCTGCGTCATCGTTCCTACCCTCCTGTTTCCTAGTTTGTGTTAATTAGTTAATCCCCTGCACCTGTTCCCTCTTGATTTGCTCCCTTTAAAACATCCTCGTGTTCATTGTCTTGTGCTCGTTCATTGTACTTGTACCCGTTTGTACATGTTGCTGTCGACTTACCTGTTCCTGTTACCTTGGTCCTGTTCCCTCGTCTTAGTAAGTGTAGTTTAGTGTTTGTTTCCAGTGTTTGTTTTATAGTCTAGTTAGTCAGCGTTCTTGTCCTTGTTAAAGTTTATATTTTTATCCTGTCCTGTTTTCCCCCTCGTGGGTTTTTGTTTTGCCTGTTTGTTTAGTCTTGTTATTTGTATAATAAATACCATTGTTAACCCCTTCACCTCTTGTCGTCCTGCCTCTGCCTGCAATTGGGTTCTCCTGCCATGTCTACCCCAGAAAATCATGACAGTAATCATTAACGTTCAGTCCATATGAAAGTGCGATAGCTTCCTTAAGCAATACAAACACTGGTGACCTTTTTACACACAGCTGCACAATTCATGGGGCTCGTGGTGAGGAGCCGGGGTGGTGGAGGGATGCTTGGAGATTCTAGAGAGAATGCAGGTAAGACGGCTTGTCTATTTGTAGAAAGCTTCTCTTGTGCTGATAGGGTAGATGCTGACCAGCCGGGATGATGATCTGCTAATGCTCCTCCCAAACTTATTTCGAAGTTCGATAAGTCGATAAATAAAAGTCTTGCATGTGTCCCTTTTCCATCCAAATGTCTTAAAAGCAAATTAAGCAGTGCAACCAAAGCATCCATCACCCCTCTAGTGGACCTATATGAAAATTGCATGGGATCCAGAGAATGTTCAGTCTGCCTCAGGATCTCAGACCTGACCAAGATTTTAGGACCACTGCCTTTTTGACCTGGGACAAGCACTGGCACATGTTGTGTCTGTAGTGACTTATTGTAGATATTATGAAATACCGTTGTACATGATTTGAGTAGCCATCCACAAATGTTATCAGGACCAGGGTGTCATGATCCTGTCCCTCCTGTCAGTAGTTTCCTGGTTTTGTTGACAGGGTCATGGCAGTACCAGGCGTGTTTGTAAGGTTATGTGTGGAGACACGTGGCCTTTGTTTTGACTTTGTGTCCTCCGGTCGTGTCTTTTGCCCCTGCCCGTTTGTTCTCCGCTATTCTCATCCCAATAGTGTTTGATTCCTGTCACCTGCCCGTCACCTTCCCTGTTCAATCATCCCTCGTTGGTGTTCCACGTTTTTTACCCCCAGTTCTCTCTGTCCCGAGCCGTTTCTTTTTGTGCCTTCGTCTTGCTACCGTGTATTGGTCCTGTGAGTTCAACCTCTCGTCCAATTTTCCCTAGCCTTGTCCCGCCTACCGTTTGTTTTTAGTTTTTACGAGTACTTTTTACCATCGTGTTTTTTTTTCTTCAGTTTTTTGTGCTAATAAAGTTTTGTTGCTCCTGGGTTCTGTCTGAAAATCATGACACAGGGCTTTTGTGCACCTTTACTGAAAAATACTCCTTTTCAACACCCTCCAGATCAACGTTAAATACAGTTTATCTATAATACTGCATTTCATTACTTAAAAAAAGTTATCAAAACGACAACATCTAACATAACACGTGTGCTGCTGGTTGAATTGTTAAGGCCTGCTATCGTTTTCAGGCCTACTAAAAGTTATTCAACATTTCTCATCCTTCTTCTCTCTTCTCTGTCCCCCTCCACCTCCCGCCAATACCTCGCTGACTGCTGATGGCACGATGTTGCACTGACGTCATAATACAGGACTCACATCCGAGTCTTGTGGGTTTGCAAAGCTCTTCGTCAATAAACTGTATGCTGTCTAGTGTTCATCTGAGGAAACTGCAGGGAAATTGATTTCACATTCTGTCTCTGCAGTTCCTGTTTAAAAATCCTTTCAAATGGTCAGTGATTTCTTTGCCCCCATGTATTGGACACTCTCACTGGACACACACACAAACACACACGTGCACAGACACACTTCTGTTTCTGTATGTTTTGTGGGGACTTTTTCATTGCACAAACAGTACATTGGATCGGTTCCAATGTAATGTTTAGTAATGTATTTATTTGATTAATGTATGATGCAATGTAAGCGGCTTTGGATAAAAGCGTCTGTCAAATGACTAAATGTAAGTGTCTTTACATCAGGGTGACCACTGACCACTAAAAGACACACACAGATGATCTCAGTGTCAGGTTTTACACACAGCGATGAGAAACAAGCACAAAATCACACATTTGAAACCACATCTCTCCGCCTCCTGTTCACTTTAGTCACGATAAGACAAGGAGACGTTTCTTTAAGTGCTTTGAAACAGCATTAATGAAACACTTCTGTTGAGTTTTGGATTATTTTTGTGTATTTTTGAATCTTTTATAGAGTTTTATTTCACAGCATCACAACAGAAAATGCTTCACACATCTCTTGTGTTGTGCTTGTGGACTCTGAACGGTAAGTTGACTTTATTTCTATATTTGCTTCTGTAATAATGTAGTGCGAGAACAACACATTACATATTAGTTTCAGACTAAACGTAAAATTCAAGCAGAAATGTCAAACTAATGCAAGAGTCCTCCATCAAGTTCACATCACAAACACAGACGACCTCTGACACAAAACAAGCTCTTGAACTGGACTTTGATTCGTGTTCTTTAGAGAAAGTGATGAAAACCAAAAGCTCTGAAGGTTCTTCTGAAAGTTGCTTTTGAAGGTTCTGAGTGTGGATTTGTGCGCACAGAAGGAGTTCAATTTCTTTTTTAATAGCGACCTCATGATCCTGATGAAACTTCAACATGTTCTTATGAACTCTATCAACTTCTTCACCCGAATGAACAATAATAACTAGTCAAACCGCATGAACAGATCAGTCGAAGTCTTTCTATGTTTCTCTTCATATCACTTTAAAAACAACATTTCATGGTTAATTTTACAGCATGTTGGGTTAAAACATCACACGTTTCAAACACTTGCGTACAATTTCCTCTTCTCTTTAGACGTAAGTCTACACAACCACAAACAACATGCAAACATTCACACATCTCTTGCAGAAACAAACACTTCTTCAACAACTACTCGTGGTGTAACGTCTGAAGGGTGAGCGTGTTCATGTGGGCCCGGGTGGACCGAGGCCTTCATCTGTAAAGCTCACATCATCAAGCCTCACGACTTTAAAATAATAAATATTGATAAAAAATATTGATTGACTATTAATAGTCTTCTGCCGTGTGTTATTTATTGTGTTCATTTGTTATTTTTGGTGATGGTGGTCTAGTGGCTTCAGCTCAGACTCAATGAAAGCCAAAGCAAACCAAAGTGAGACGAACGCCTCTTCTTCCTCTCACACCTTAAACTCGTTCTTCAACGTTGACTTCATTTGGCTTTGGTCCATGTTGTGTTTCAATCAAACATCTTTTCAGTGGTCTCGGTCTACTTGTCTGGTGTGCACCAGGGTTCAGATGGCAGTGTTCACTTTCACTCATATAAACTGTGTTTATAGAGCAGAGTTTTGCTTTACAATTGTAAAATGAGTGTTAAACAGAAAATGATGATGAAAGTGATTTTAAAGTAGCACTTATAGCAGCGGTTTCTGGACAGGGTTTAAGTCCCAGACTAACTTAAATGATAGAAATGTCTTGATTTAAATCAACATGCACTGACACATCTGTAAATATATCAATACCATTGTGATGTCTCAAGATGCCCAGTAATGTTTTTTTGTAAAGTTGGTTTTAAAATAACTTAAATATCCTCATTTGAACTAAGGTCTAGTCCTGATTTAAACTAATCCCTGTCCGGGAAACCACCACTTAATGTGTAACTGATCATAAAACTCATCGTGTGAATGTGTTTGTGTTGTTCAGGTGTGTTTGGTGGTGAAGTGAAGTCAGTGTAAGTGATGGAGGGAGAGAATGTTACTCTACACACTGATGTCACTCACATACAGACACATGATGAGATCGAGTGGAGGTTTGAAAACATCCGCATCACCAGAATCATGAGATCAGTCAATATTAATCTCACATATGATGAGACTGAGATATTCAGAGACAGACTGAAGATGAACAATCAGACTGGAGATCTCAACATCACACACATCACATCTCAACACTCTGGACGTTATCAACTAAAAATGAAAATTGGAAATTATCAGACAGTCAAGAGAATTCAGTCTCAGTGTTTATTGTGAGTAGAGTTTTACTGCATAATTTGAACACATTTTTCTGGGTTGAGTTTGTAAATTAAATCTGTAATTTTTCACCTTATGAGACGGTTAGTCCCAGTCCTTGATTCTGATCTGTATTGTTTGGTGACCACTTTATTAAAGTGCAAGAGTCTAGCGCTCATGAATAAATCACTCCACTTGGAGTCGTGCCGGCCTAACAACACCCTTCAGCTGTGAGTTATTCACAATAATTATTATTGTTGACTTATTTCATCACATCATAATCCACGTTGACATCATGAAGTCTCACAGTGACAGATAAAGCATCAGTTTTATTAACTGTTGATCTTTTTATATTTCTGTGATTCTCTAATATCTTTCAGCTCATACTACTGTCAGTGTATCTGCACAAACTTCATCATCATCATCATCATCATCACAGAGTCCCAGTGTGTCAGGTAAACACATGTTCATGGGTGTTATAGTGTTGGAAGTGATGGGGTGGGGACATGGAGAAAATTATTCACACACACTTTTGAACCTCATTGAATAATCCTCAACTTGCTAAACACATGAATTATATCAACATATATCAACATGATGAAAACTTGTGCTCTTGTTTATCATTCCAGGAGAATTTAATTTTACTCAACAACATAGTTTCCACTCACTTTATAAAGTTTTGACTGGTGTTGTTGGATTTCTGATGATTGTAGCCGTAGTTTTAATCATCTGGATCAACAGGAAGCCCAGAAAAACACACGGACAAGGTAAACGACGACTGAAATACTCAGCGGACTCAAGAAATGTTGTTTGATAATGGACTGCATCAGATATGTCATAAGTAATATGATGTCAGAAGCGTTTATATGATGTTTGTGTTGGAACATTTAAGCTCAAAATGCTCAAAACCATCAATATCTGGATTTTTTTCTGACTGTTAAATGCTTCTCCCATCCCATAATTTCCACGATTGAGTTTTTTCTCTTTTCTGTTTTCTTACAGGAATCTAAAATGAAAGATTACGCATATAACAGCATTTCAAATAATTCAACTCCAGTGTTACCAAAGGAAACGTGTTTCTTTAATTGTTTTATTGAATTTAGCCTTAAAAAAGAACTTTGTATTCTTACTTACCAATTATTATTCATTACATTTATATTTTGAAACCCACGAAAGTATGATTGAAATGCAGTTGTGTGAATGTCTGCTGTCAGTGTTGTGTTAGTTTGACCTCTAGTGGTGAGACGATGAAACTGCAGCACATGTCAGACAATAAAACGTGTCCTTCAACTGTAAAATTCTGTGTTGTAATATCTTACATTTTTTTACATTTATAATAAACTGTGATGCTTGACACAACACCAGGTTATTGGAGAGGAATTATTATACCGTTACATATACTATAATTCTAACAAATCAAATTAACTAGAGTTTTCTCTGAGAAGAATCATTTGGATCATATTTGTGCTCATTGATAACATCGGCAAACAATAGACCATTAGATCATCGTCAAATATACTGTGTGTTTGTATACACTTTTAATGAAAATATATCATGGTTTTGTTGTAGTAAACACATTTTTTATGCATTCACTATCATTCCTTTTATTACGAATATGCGGTACCATAGCTATAGTAATCATGTCTGTTGGTTTTATTTGTAGTAAAATCATGGCTATTTTTTCAAAAAGGCTGTCTAGACACCAAACCACCTGTCTGATATCATGCTGTGCTCACCAGAACATCCTGGTACTTTGAGAATACTCATTATATGATTTGGGATGTATACTATTATTGAAAACTTTAAGACGGATAGTATGCATGAGAGTCAGAAGACCATTGCAGAGCTCATCACATCTACCACACTACAGATGCATCTTCACAGGTGTCAGATTAGCTTCTTGTTTATGGTTTCCTGTGAAACATTTCAACAGTGCAGAAACTCAATTTATTCTTCAGTTGACTTTCTCCTACATCTGAGTAAAGATTTCACATTAAATATAGTATAAAGCATTTTTAAAATACACCTGCTTTTTTTCTTTATCTGCTCTTCTGATGGGTTTATAGCAGAGAACATCATTACACAACTATTGTGCGGCTGTACCAGACAGTGAGACAGAACGATCTGAAGTCTCCATGAATCACGTGACACGGGGGAATGTTGAACTTCTGTTGTCTCATCTCTCTCTCTCTCAACGGCTCTGACTTCAGCTCTGCTCTTTTATCTGCTGTTAAATGCATCTCACATCCCATCATTCAGTTTTTCTCTTTTGTGTTTTCTTCCAGGAGTCTGAAATGACGGAGGTGCTTTACACACATTACAGCAAACTCCTCTGTTACCTGACCGATGATGTGTTGACCACAGCAAGAGTTTCATTTCATTTTTGTTTCATGTCATTTATTGAGTTTATGTCACTGAATGGAATTGTTCTTGTGCTTTTAGTACTGAATTCACCTTTTGCCACATTTCAACACACGGCCTTTCTATTCCATTTTATTTATAACATTACAAACAGTTGTGTATTTAGTTTCCATGAAAGATTAATAACATTTCTGTCATAAAGTCATGTGATCCATTCTGTGGATCTTTTTATTCTGTAGATCTGTGTCGTCAGTGTTGTCTTGTTATTGTGACCTCTAGTGGTGAGATGATGAAACTGCAGTTGACTGTATTGGTTAATGTTGATTTTATTACACTGCAGTATCGTTCTTGTAAATAAAAACTATAACACAATTGATTTTATTGTGCATCTGTGTTTATGATTAAAACGCTGTAGTTGTTGTGCAAAAATAAGATTCTTCCTCCTGATGTTGATGTGTAGATGAAGTAAGTCAGTACACTTATAAACTCTGCTGGGTTCAGTTGTGTGTTTCTTCTATTTAAATGTGTGTACTGATGCTTTACTCAAGGATCAATGTATAGATAGATGTGCTTCTGAAACAAAATGAACAAATAAAAGAATAAAATCAAAGCATTATAGCTGTAATTAAACTAATAAAATATTTAATAAAATTAAAACAAATAGACATAAAAATTCTATAAAAGGTGTTTGTTGTATGTATATTTTATACACGAAATAATGTTGTCTAACCGGTGATAGAGACATGAGGGGGCGTGGCTTTACACAGCAGTGGGCATGAGATCTGGGCGGGGAATTCCAAAAGGGGAGTGGCCTCACCCCAATGCGTCTGTCTGACAAGCTACTTACGTCTCAATGACTGACAAACTGGTTTTAATGCAAAGAGAATAATGTCTGTCACCTCTAAGATAAATCTTTACACAAACCTGTTGACATAATAAAGATTAAAAACAAAACATGATTTGTGATATTTCCCAGCATGCTTTGCTTTGTCTTGTTTCAGTATATAGAAACACTTGTTAGTGATGAATGTTCATTTATCTTTGAGATTTAGAGAGTTTGTGATGTTTTGTGTTCTCCATTGTTCAGAAGTAATAGTGACATTTACAATTTTAACTTCTGAGCTCTGTTAAATTAAAATCTTCAAGATGACCAAAACATGTATGTCATGCTTACGAAAGTATTTTTACTGATGTCACTAAATGAAAATCAGAAATTTTAATGTAGGCCTATAAAAATCATGCGTTTGACATAAATAGTCACGGTTAGCGTGGAGAGAACACAATTGCAGGCGGCGTTTGCAGACACAAAGACTTTTATTAAAATAATGACAAAAACACCCACGACGGGGAAAACTTTACTAATGCAGTTTAAAAAACAAAGACTTCCTACGAGGGGCGAAAACCAAGTGTGCAAATGTTTACATTATGGTGACCAATGACCACTAACAGACACACACAGATGATCTCAGTCTCAGGTTTTACTCAGTGACGAGAAACAAGCACAAAATCACACATTTGAAAACCACATCTCTCCGCCTCCTGTTCACTTTAGTCACGATAAGACAAGGAGACGTTTCTTTAAGTGCTTTAAAACAGCATTAATGCAACAATGCCATTGAGTTTTGGATTATTTTTTTGTATTTTTAGTCTTTTAGAGAGTTGCTTTTTCACAGCATCTCAACAGAAAATGCTTCACACATCTCTTGTGTTGTGCTTGTGGACTCTGAGCGGTAAGTTCACTTTATTTCTATATTTGCTTCCGTGATATTGTGTAGTGCGTGAACAACACATAACATATTAGTTTCAGACTAAACGTAAAAACACAGGAAATCACATAAAGCAGATATATATTTCACCTTGCACATGCTTCAAAAAATGTAAGCAAAAATCTATAACCAATGCGAGAGTCTTCGATCAAGTTCCCATCACAAACACCGACTACCTCTGACACAAAAACAAGCTCTTGAACTGGATTTTGATTTGTATTCTTTACATCAGAAGGTTCCTCAGAAAGTTGCTTTTGAAGGTGCCGAGTGTGGATTTGTGCGCACAAAAGGAGTTCAATAACCTCTGGATCCTGATGAAACTTCAACGTGTACTCATTTACTCTTAGCCGGAATGAACAATAATAACTAGACAAACCGCATGAACAGACCAGTCGAACTCTTTCTATGTTGTCTTCGTATCACTTTAAAAACAACACATCGTTCTTTCCTGCAGCACTTTTATTTTAAAACTATGTTTAAAGATCTCATTTCCCGCTCATTTTATGTTGAGTTAAAAACATCACATGTTACAAACGATTACGTCCAATTTCCTCTTCTCTTTACACGTAGGTCTACACAACCACAAACACAAACAACATGCAAACATTCACACATCTCTTGCAGAAGCAAACACTTTATTTAACAACTAGCTGTGGTGTACCGTCTGAAGGGTGAGCAGGTTCACATGGGCCCGGGTGCCGAGGCCTGCATCCGTAAAGCGCACATCATCCACTAGTCTCACGACTTTAAAATAAAAAATATCGATTAAAAATATTGATTGACTATAAATAGCATCATGCAGCGTGTTATTTCTTCTGTACATTTGTTGTTTTTGGTGATGGCGGTGTAATGGCTTCAGCTCAGCCTCCATGAAAGCCAAAGCAAACCAAAGTTTCTCGTCCTCTTCTTCCTCTCGCACCTTTAACTCATTCTTCAACACTGGTTTCATTTGTTCTCTAGTATGTTTATAGTGAGGTTTAAAGATAAACTACAGGAGTCGACTTCTGTCTGATGAATGCAGTGCAATGCTCAGTGTGTATGTAGGATCGTATTTTTATCAGATGACAACTTGTGGAGACCTCATGAAATGTTTAAAGCTGTCAAAACAGTTCCTCTGTTACATGCACAAACAAGAATCTAATAAACACTCATGTTACACTAGCATATAGTGGGGCTTTTAGAGTTGCATCACTTCCTGTTCGTAGTTTTTTAGATGTCTTTGGTCCGTGTTGTGTTCAGATTTCAAACCGTCTTTTCTGCCGTCTCTGGCCATTGTTTGATGTGCACAGGGTTCATATGATGGCCTTCACATTCACTCAACGAAACTGTGCTTATAGAGAAATCACATCAGAGTTTATTCCAATTGAAGCAAACAAGTGTGAACACACCCTTAGTGTGAGAGCTGTCTTTAGAGATGTGCTTTACCAGTGTTGAGTGAGTGTAAAACATAGATAATAGATTTGATCGGATCTGGTCTGATGGTCCAGTGAATGATACTGTGAAAGCACTAATAAAAATAACTGTCATTGTGTGTTTGTGTTTGTGTTGTTCAGGTGTGTTTGGTGGTGAAGTGAAGTCAGTGTCAGTGATGAAGGGACATTCTGTTACTCTACACACTGATCTCACTCACATACAGACATCTGATGTCATCGAGTGGAGGTTTAAAAACATCCTCATCATCGCCAGAATCAAGAGATCAGTCAATATTAATCCCACATATGATGAGACTGAGAGATTCAGAGACAGACTGAAGATGAACAATCAGACTGGAGATCTCACCATCACACACATCACATCTCAACACTCTGGACATTATTCACTACGTGTTACAATAGGAACTCAACAGACAGTTACGAATTTCAGTCTTTCTGTTGATGGTGAGTAGATTTACTGTGTAATTTTAACTGTGATATTTCAAATAAATTCTTAATATTTTAAATATATTTCATTACACAGCAT
This sequence comes from Triplophysa siluroides, assembly GCA_006030095.1. Taxonomy (NCBI): domain Eukaryota; kingdom Metazoa; phylum Chordata; class Actinopteri; order Cypriniformes; family Nemacheilidae; genus Triplophysa; species Triplophysa siluroides. The sequence continues at coordinate 345,305 of VCII01000199.1, read as the reverse complement.
TTTACGTTGACTTTCTTTATTAGCATTCACAGTCACAATAACGTCTCACACTGACAAATAAGGTTGAACTTTTATTATTAATGCATTTATGTTTCTGTGATTCTCTAATATTTTTCAGCTCCCAGTACTGTCAGTGTCAGTGAGTCTACACGAACTCCATCATCACCATCCTCATCACCACCATCATCATCACCACCATCATCATCACCATCATCAAAGAATTCAGGTGTGTCAGGTAAACACGTGTTGATATTTCTGTGAGTCTCTAATATTTTCCACATATGGAAATACTCCCCCACACACCCCCTCAGAAGATCAGGAGATTCAGAATACTGCTGTGGCATAAATATGGGTTGTACAGCGTTTCACGGTGCAATAAATTACACTTTGAGTCGATTTCAAAACCATCGTTTATACGTGACATCTTTGTGAAGATATTGGGTGTTCCCACGTGAAAAGGTGTTTTATATATCTTTCAGAATTAAGTCATAACAGTTATTGTATTATCTCATCAGCTTGTCAAGTACATGAATGCTGTCAGTTATGTGTGAACAATCTGAATGAACTGAACTCTTACACATGTGTTGTTGTGTTTCATTGCGGCAGTAGATGTTGATCCTCCAACCTCAGATAATAGAACACTCATCTCTTGTGCTGTTGCTGTCGGATCTCTGCTGATTTTAACTTTTCTGATCATCTACATTTGCAAAAAACACACAGACACACATGAAGAAGGTAAATGACACTGACTTTCTGTCAAGAGAAGGAGAGCTATGACGTTTTCAAGAGAAAGAGGAGGGGCGTAGAGCAATATTTACATGATAATTTGAAGAGTTTATTTCCAAAATGATTTTTTTTTCAAAACTCATATATTTTTTATTGTGAATTCCAATTAATATTAATCAAACTGCAGTTGGTTTGTTTGGATTTACGCCTTAATAACTCAAAAAATACACGATGAAAACATGATTAAAAACATGATAACACAATCAGTGTTTGGTGTAACTAGTTACCAAGTATTTATTCACTGTAATTTAATTACTTTTCCCTTGAAAAAGTAAAGTAAGGGACTATTCTTATTTTTTCTTTAATTTTAATTAGTTACTTCTGATGTAATTACACTACATACTTCTTGAATATATGAGTGTGCAATAGTGGAATTTACATCAAAATTCAAGGTCTACCTTTAAGATCTAAATCAAAATCTGTAGAAATCCGATTTCACATGTGTCTTTATTGTTCCAGTTCAGACCCGTGAGGACGTCACTTACGCTGAAACAACATTCTACAAACGAGACAAACACATAAAAGTAAGTGTGAATGATCATTTACTCGTATCACAAAAATACAATAAAATATTTGCTGTAATTTACATATATAACTATAATACTAGCAAATCAAATCAACTAGAGTTTTATGTGAGATGAATCATTTGGATCATATTTGCACACATCGATAACATCAGCAAACAATAAAACATAATTATATTTATAAAAATATACATCTTCAAATATACTGTCTGTTTGTTATGGTTTTGTTGTAGTAACCACATTTTTGATGTATTCACTATCATTTATTTTATTACGAATATCACGTTTACCGTGTGGTTTTACTTGTAATCATGTCTGTTGGTTTTATTTTTAGTAAAATCAAGGTCATTTTTCAAAAAGTCTGTCTAGACAGAAAGAAAACCACCTGCCTGATATCATCTTGCGCTAACCAGAACATCCGGGTACTTTGAGAATACTCATTTCAACATACTATGATTTGGGATGTATACTATTTTTGAATACTTTAGCACGGATCCTATGCATGAGAGTCATAAAACCATTGCAGAGCTCATAACACATCTACAGATGCATCTTCACAGGTGTCAGATTAGCTTCGTGTTTATGGTTTCCTGTGAAACATTTCAACAGTGCAGAGTTGACTTTCTTCTGAACATCTGAGTACACATTATATATATATTATAAAGCATTTTTAAAATACACCTGCTTTTCTACTATTTTTGTTTTTCTCACAGAGAGTTAAAGAAGAGGATGATGAGGTGGTGTACGCTGATGTCAACACGAGACGTTGACCTTTCAACACTGTTGTCCTCTGTACACACAAACAACACAAGCTGCATTAAGCCCCTTCACCACCAGGAGGCGTCGTTTCTCTCAAAGATGACTTAAGGAGCTTATCACAATAACATAAATAACTGTAAATACTTCAATGACAGATTCAATTAGTGTAAAAATGTATGTTTTAATTAGTTGATATATTTGAATATTATTTGGGACTCACCACAAATGCGAGGAAAAAACCTAGTATCCTGAAGAATGTATTTTTGTAATATTTTGTTTATTAATTTGTATTTCGTCTTGTTGTTGTACCATCAACAAATACTATTTCCTATAAATATTTTAACCTTCAATTAGTTTCCTTGATGTTTTTCATATGGAATATTGCATCTCGCTGTATGTTGTTTGTTGAAAATGTACTGCTCAGATGAATGTTTTCAATTCAGTTCAAGTTTATTTGTATAGAGCTTTTCCCATTAATTTAGCCGAAGCTTTTATCCAAAGCTACACAACATGGGATTGATCTAAAGAAGGAAATAAGTGCCAGTTATACAACATTTCAGACACAATGTTCATATCCAATCCAATACACAGATCATTTAAATAAGAGAGATGTAGTGAAAAGATTTTTTTTTATTGTAAGACAAAGTTACGTGTTCCCAGAAGAAGTGAGCTTTCAGGTGTGTCTTCATTTTTGCTTTATGGAATTGGAAAGTTATTCCACCAGCAAGAAACTGTGAACAAAAATGTCTCTGAAAGTGATGGTTTAACATCAGCTTTACAGAAAGGCATGTTAGGATCAGCATGTGATAAGGATAATTACAATTATACGCGTTTAATAGGGCAATATACATCATAAATGTAAATACATTTTTAAAGTGGTAATCGAAATATAAATCCACAGAAGGATGATTTCATATGAAGTGGACATGTGTCTTACTAGAATTGAGTATTGAACATGTCCTTTACATATGACACTTAAACAACGAGAACCTATTAAGGAAATGAAAATGATCTATGGTTTACTTCAATCATAATTAAACTATAGGTACTATAGTAAGACAATGGAAAATGTCTGTGGTTTTACGACAAATACCATAGTTAAGCTGAAGCAAATGGTTTATTTGATAAGATTTTATAAATAATATTCGTATTTTAAAATGACTTGTTTATAATAACATTGCCCCATCTGCTCCCAATTTCCATCAAGCTTCTTGTTGGTTTTATTCAAAAGTAACAGGAATTACAGGAATGGAGGTTAGAATCCACAAGGATTTAATTATAGACAGACATCAAGTAACCAAAACATAATAAATTACTGACACTAACAATAACACAACAGTAATAAAAACAGAAAACAATGTGACAGTGTCATGAAAATGATTCTATGGTGTAGTGTTAGGTGTTGCATATTCTTCTGGGAGGCAAAAAGTAAAAGAGGCTAAACGAAAGAAGAAAAGCTTCAAGAAAAGGCATCTTCTGACTTACATTATGCTATGCTGTATTATCTGTGTTTTTATGCGACCCATGAAGCAGTTTTTCTGAATCTGAAACCGAGTGGATCAGGTCATCTGAAGCGGTGCGATTGAGTCGATTCATGAGACTTTAGTGTTTGAGATCAACATTTTTCACATTTTGTATTCAGTGAAAATGAGATAGTAGTGTTGGAAGTCTTCTGTTCATTTGCGTCACCTCTTTATTTTCTCCACCGTTGCTCTGTAAGAAAGCACAGACAGAATAAATCATGTGATCGCACATCTAAAGATCGTGTTGATCGGTATCTTTGACCAAACGCATGAAACTGTAAACGTTATTAAAATGTGTGACAAAATGCACCAAACTGATATTTATTACATTTATGCATTTGGCAGACGCTTTAATCCAAAGCGACTTACATTGCATTATCCTATACATTTATACATAGGTATTTGCAATCCCCTGGGATCCAACCCACAACCGTGTGCTGTTAACGCATTGCTCTTACTACTGAGCTACAGGAAAGCTAATTTATAAACATATATGAGAACACAGATTAAACGTCCCACAACTCGCATGCTAATTCACATCAGCAGAAAACAGATTATTGACTCAAAGTCAATACTGAAAAAGACAATTGAACCCATGTGACAACAGTCCCTATAGAGTGGTGCAGAGATGACGTATTTTTCTATGTACATAGTGTATAGTTCTATGTACACATAATACATAAGACACTGTTGTGGTCTGACTCACCTCGTGTATTAAATCAAATCAGCACCTAACAAACAAACCAACAAACAAACACTTTAGTCAGCAGTGCTGAATCTAAACACTGATAATATTAATCTGTTCTTAATAATCACATCTAATCAAGTCATTGAATATGTTACTTACTTTTCCTGAGGCGCTTGTATATTATCAATGAAACCACCAGCAGCACCAGTAGCAGGACCACCGCTATTACTGGACCAGTTATCATCCAGTGTGACCTCTGATCTGTCACCAAACAGAAATATGAGAGTTAGTATTAGTGTACTAACACATGATACAGATCCTCATCGACTACATTTGTAGTAGTCATTCTAAACATATGTATTATTATTAACCTAAAGTGATCAACCAATCACAGAAAACAATAACATTTCCAAACACAAAAACATATATATCGGGAGTGATTCCTTAGAGAAAAGACACATGACTGTCACTTGTTTTTCACATTTGATCACATTTAAAAACCCATGTGCAACCCGTGGTGATATGTTCTTCACATGTCACTGCAAGACGTGGTTTGAAAGTTGAATTTAAAATATGCGAGAGGTCAGTCTGATTCTTCAGGTGCTCCTCAAAAGAAGCAGAGATGAACCGACTCAAGCTCGATCAACAAACGGCAGCGAGAAACAGAAGAGACACGAGTTTCAGGAGAAGAGGAAGTCGGCCACACTGAAGCGTCCAGAGGATCTACAGCATCACCACAAGAGGAAGACGTGGAAACAGATGGAGAGGCGTCTGATGAAACTGAACCAGATTACATCAACAGAGCGGTGAAAAAACGTTAGATGAAGCCGCATCTCACCTAGATGAAGGAACTTTTTAGTTTAAAGAGGTGAAAAGGAAAGCTGACAACAAACCAGCCCTCTCACACCCAATGAAAACCATCTCTGCGGCAAAATATGCAGAATGACGAAAAGAAGAACACAGCAGACGCCGGAGAACAACAAGAGAGAAAGGTGGAGTCTGGACTGAGCACAGAGGAATAAGATAGAAAATGAGAACAAGAAATGTTTGGTCTCAGAATGGATCTACATTTGTGGGATATTTTCAGGGTTGTGAAAGCATTCGTCTTGTTACGATCCCACCGTCGGAGTTAGAGCTGCGCGATTAATCGTTAAAAGATCGCGGTCTCGTTTGAACACTCACACGATCTCATCAATGAAGATCAACTTTTCTCGTGTGTCTATTAACTTACACCTCGGACTAAAATCATAACGCTTCAACATGTGCTGGCGCAGAAGGAGAAAGCATTATTATCATAAGGTATGTAACGACGTCAAGCACACACTATCATTACTTCTGTGTCAAATGATCACAGACGTACTTGGATTAAAGCAGAGAGTTGCCAACTCACACATATGAGACGCGTTTACAAGCTCCTACTCTGCCCAGATTAATCTCACACCACATAACAGAGAAACATATAGAGTAAATACAGCCTGACAACAGGACTGCTCTTATGAATGTCTTTCAGGGTTGTGTTACATTGTTCTGATTATGGTATGGCTGTAGGTTAACCTTGAAATACGTAACAATTTTGAAGCAAAGTCCTACATATTACATACCTAAATAAACTTTTTTGTCAGAACCTCTAGTAAATTATGTATCACTTTAAATCATCATTCAGAATTGTAAAAGAATCGCAATCTCTATTTGAAACAGAAGAATAGGGATTCTCAATTTATCAGAACCGTGCAGCTCTAGTCGGAGTGTCTTTAAACCCCTCCGGTTTTAAAGGAAATGGGGAACTACTTTCATCCGCCACGAATCCAAGCCCAGCGTAACAGTTAAACCTCCGCTACTAAGACCAAACAATCACTTCTTTTAAATTTGTGCTGTGCTGAGAGAGACTTTTAAAAGGCAACTCGCCAAGAATGTGTTAATCCCATTTCTATTATCTTGATCGAGACCCTCGCATCATTTTTAAACAAAGAGTGCAGACACTGTGAATAAATTGCGAGAGACACCGCCATCACTGACAGCGTTCCAACGATCATGGTGTTTGTACTCCACCTAGTGGCCATTTTCCAGTATTGAAGTTTGCGCAGTGTTGAGATTTAGATCTCATTCATCTTACAGCAGATGCCTAGTTTCGGTTCACAACGCGAACAATCTTTGTAAGGAGAGAGATATGCCTGTAAGTTTATTTACTATGTGTTAACATAATATTGATATAGCTTCACAGAAATAAACATTCTGAAAAGGATAAACGGCTTTGTGTGTTTGTTTGCAAGCAATCTAAGTTCTTCAGAGTAGCGCAGTTGTGAGGACAGTATAGTCCGAGTTAGTTTAGTGGCGGAGTGATACAAAAAGTCAGTGAAGCGGTTCAACGGTCAGTTCCCGTGATGATCCTGGTGGAATATCTCACGGCTATCAGCCAATCAGATGCGAGAACCAGAGAGAACTGATGTATAAATATATATATACGGCCCGTGACTGTGACTAACAAGGTGAAGTACCGATTGATTTTTTAAGTAATTGGTGAGAGGTTGAGAGAGGTTGGTGAGGTTGGTGAAATCAAGGGTAGCGTCATTTCTGCCAGGTCACCATAGTGAAGCTTGCATCAGCCGATCACATCAGGTGCAGCTAATCCACGTTTAGCAATAGTCAGACAACGCATACTAGACTGTGTCCTATTTAAGTTGCCTTTCTTGGCTCCTCATTGGCTGTTGAATCGTGCTGCGCTCAAACCCACCTCCATCCCCAACTCCTCCACATCCGACTGCCTCTGTCGGGCCCAGTCTGTTAGCATCACAAACTGTTCTGGGTTTTTTCCAGGGTCACAAGGCTGCATGGTAAGGGTTTGCCCAGAACCTTTTCCTTTCGCCAACTTGAAACATTGCTGTTATATAAATATGTGACGGCAGTGGTCCTGACAGAACTGCACATCGATCGATCAATCATATCAGAGAAAAATAATGTCAGTGTAATATATAAACTGATTCATTCTTTTTGGCTTTGATGATTCTCTGTGATAGGTTTTCAACTACCTCAATGGATGAATGTCAGATAGACAGAGAGATCCAGCCTTGGCGGTTTAGCACATGTAAAAACAATGCTCATGAAAAACTAGTGTCGAGAGAAACCTACACAATCGCAGGTTTGCAACTGTTATTTTTAATCATGATTTACTCACCATTGAGAGTAACATTGAATCTCTTGTGTCTAATGTCAGAACTGCCGCTGATCTGTAGCCGATAAACTCCAGTGTTTGTACTTCTGACGTCACTGATCGTGAGAGATGCCGTCTGAGGATCCAGCTTCAGTTTGTTTCTGAACCGCTCGTCATCTTTGTTTCCAGGTACAGAACTCTTGTTTATTTCTGTGTCGATTTTTGCAATGAATGTTGTTTCATCGTTAAAAAACCACAGCAGTTCATCAGCGTTCTGTATTTCTTCAGGATTAATGTGTAGTTTGACAGATTCTCCCTCTTCCACTGACAATGAAACGTCATCAGCACCAAACACACCTGCAGAACACAAACACAAACTCTTTTTTACATATACAGTATATGGTGAATAAATCACAGCTGCAGGGTTAAGCATGACGCAAAGAAATGTATTCAAGCTAAAGCACTAGCCTCAAGTACCTTCCCAGATAGCACAGGTACATCTGTAAGACGTCTGCTAAAGATCTGGAAAACATCTGCTGTGTATAAACATCTGATAAACGTCTTAGATAAGGCAGTTTTACATCAATTTAAAATAAGACATATTCTAGATGTCTATATGATTTATAACATCTGACAATAGACGTCTCAGAGATGTATTACAGATGAGCAAACAATCAAGAAAATATGTCTTGCAGATGTAAATGACATCAAACAGACATCTCCCAGACGTATAGAGTTACGGTTACCACACAATGCAAATATTAAAGACCGAAAATATGCATCAATGCAATTTTCATTATATAGAATCGCTTGAAAGCATTTTTATGCTCGAGAAAAGAATCCCTTGGAATATATAATTTAGGTTGCTAAGGTCGCGTAGTGATACACAAAGGTGCAGGGGTCTTAGCTGTCCTTTATTGTGACTCAAGGACTGGAACTAAGCGTTTTTATAAATAAATATAGGCTTTAGCTGTGTCTCGTTTGAGAAGGCTGCGTCGTCCGGAGGTCTCATTTGAAGGCTGCTACATCATCGAGGCTGTCTCGATTCATAAAAGCAGGTGGGACACTCCGAACGCACCCTTCTAATGCGACCTACTTTCACGAGAATTCGGAGGACACGTGAGGTGTATCCTTCGTGCTAGAGATCACCCACAATTCTTTGCGTTGGCCGCCGTCTGTTATTTAAATAAACTGCAGCAGCTGCACCTTCAATCAAATATGTGGAGCTTAAATAATAACAGTTTACAAATGTGTGTCACGTTTTTTAAATCTTAGCAGGCGGATGTAGTAAATAGGTTTAAAAGCGTTTAGTGATTTTTAAACTTTTTAAAACAGGAAGGGAAAGAATTTTATATTTGTTTAACTCTTTTGGCGTTGTTTAGGTTAGAAGTAACCAACTTTATACCTGTTAAAATCGTGTAGAAATAATTGTAATTAATTTGAGAGGTGTGCGAGTGCGACGTGTTGTCATAGCAACGTGGTACTTCCTGTTTCCTTTTCTGCCAGTATGTCCTACGAAGGATGTCTCGTTTAATTCTAAGTTAAGGGTCCTCCGTATACCGCATCCTTTAGAGGATGATTCCTCCGGAGGACACAAGGACGCAGCCTTACGAAACGAGACACGGCTTAAATGTCTCTTTTTTTCTCTGTCTCTCTGTGTTCTGTTGAGTTCTGCTACCTATCAGCAAGCAACACTCGTGTTTTTAACTAGTAAAAGCATGATTCATTTACGTAAGCCGTGTTGTTTTGAAAACGAAACCGAAAGTATGTAGCCTACAATATCTGTATGGCTGTATATCTAAAAAAATACAGATCTATCATGACTCTGGGCGGTGTTCTGACATTTGGTCACGTTAAATTGTGCTAACCTCACACCAACTTCAGGTTTGGATGGTCTTATAGTTAGCATTAGCCTAGCGGGTAGCACAAATCGACAGAAACATCGCACCCAAAACCTTTGATAAACCCTCACAAAACCTGCTTACACGCCAACATACGCTTTTATAATTATAACATTTATTACACTTATTGTTACTGGTTTCTGTTGCCATTTGTGCGGGAAAGACATGCGCGAGGAATCACGCGCAACACAACTTAGCATTTTCATTTATCGCTTTACCTCAGGGCCCAACAACATATTAAACACGTCTCACTCACCGGCCAAGAGCACCGAAAGAGTAAAGATTAATAAATGACCCGTCATGATCACAAAGTATTTAAAAATACAAGAATTACTGGGTCCAAAATCTTAGCATGTTAACATCAGTATCCCGGAAGTCCCCTGTTAGTGTTCACTGTTCCGGTTTAGATTCGGGCGAAATCCCAAATCGGTTTATGCGCCCTCAAAGGACACTTCGGGAAAGCGAAACAAAAACTTGTTTCGGGTAAATATAACATTGCGTTGTTTTCATTGCTCCATTCGCGAGTGTATTTTAAAGGGTCACATCGTGAGACACAAGTCCTTCTGGAGTTACACCGGGAGTTTAAGGGAGTAGGGCATAGGGATGATCACTTCCGATTACCATTCGCCCCATCCATGAGAGCTAAATACTGATACTACAACTCACCGCTAGAGGGCAGCGTGCTGATGACATCAAAGTACCGCGAGAGCGATTCGAAACCCAACTCTCTATGGTTATTCGAATGCCTCTCGCGATACTTTGATGTCATCCGCCTGTCGGATCTTGCGGCGCCGCATCGAGTCGAACGAGCCTTTACTGACAGCTTGCTGCAGCACAAACTTTTTTGACGTCATTTGGCATTAACTGTTGCTAGCCTTGGCTAATTTGTATAAGCCATAAACGTTATTCTTAATGTTTATACTCCTTATGAGTATAATAAGGAGGATGAATACTATACAATATTATACACACTTTCTTTTATTAGTAAGTTTATCAATGATAATCAGTTTGCAAGTGTGTTTGTGGTTGGGGATATGAACGCGGATTTTACGGGTAAATGTTTAGTGTTTGCTAAGCATATCTTCCAATTTCTTTACCTATGGATAGTTATACTTACATTAGTGAAGCCTGGCACAACTTCCTGGCTTGACCACTGTATTAGCACTCCTGATGCTCACTCTACTCTACAATCAATGAACATTCTTAATGAGGCCTCCACCTCTGATCATGTAGCATTTGTGATGACTTTTGATGTTGGACATCTGCCTGAGATGAATTATGAGTTTAAGAGGGCTGGTTAAAGTAGACTGGACTAAACTTAAGAAACATGATATTTCAATATATCAGAGGAAAACTGATTCTTATGAATGAGGTGGTTTTACCCAGAGAGGCAATCTCGTGTACAGATGTGAATTGTACTGGAAGTTCTCATGGTATAGCTTTGTGTGATATGTATGATGATTTTGTGGGAGCTGTGTATGAGGCCAGTAGACCATATTTTACATGTGTTGATAAGAAATACAATACGAAGCCCGGGTGGAAAAAGCATGTGTCTGGATGTCATATTAAAGCCAAGGAAGCATTTAAATCATGGAATGTCTGTCAAGTATTCACAGAAGAGATTTAAGTCGTTTTTTGAATGTTGTGAGAGATGTGGTTGAACAGCGAGTTAGGAAGAATGTTCCACCAGGAAGGAGTTTTGAAGAAGAGTGAGCGGGAAAACAATTTACTGCCCTTATGAGAAGAAAATACAAGACGCTGCTGGTTTGCTGAACACAGGGATCTTGATGGGGTGTAGGAGGGTGTGAAAGTAAGCCGGTGCAGATCCAGTGATAGTCCTGTAGGCAAGCATTAGTGACTTGAATCTGATACGGGCTTCAACCGGTAGCCAGTGAAGAGAGATGAAAAGGGGAGTCACGTGAGCCCTTTTGAGCTGTTGGAAGACGAGGCGTGCTGCTGCGTTCTGAACCAGCTGGAGCGGTTTGATAGCCTTTGCAGGAAGACCAGCAAGGAGAGCATTGCAGTAGTCCAACCTTGAGATGACCTGGGCCTGGACAAGAAGTTGTGCCGCATGCTCAGTCAGATAGGGTCAAATCTTGCGGAAACACAAGTAGTTCTGTCTTTGCAGGGTGAAACGAGATGTAGATCTGGGTGTCGTCAGCATAACAGTGATACGAGAGGCCGTGTGCCAATATGATGGGTCTCAACGATGTCGTGTAGATGGAAAAAAGCAGTGGACCAAGCACAGATCCCTGAGGGACCCCAGTGATCATGTGGTGAGCAGTGGACAGCGAGCCCCTCCATGACACCCTGAAGGATCTGCCAGAGAGGTAAGATTTGAACCAGCGGAGATGAGTGCCTGAGATTCCTAGGGAATCTATTCTGCCTTGTTTAATTGTGTAATGAATGATCCATATGAAGTGGCAAAGGTTTCTTGTTCTGATAAGGTTAGCATTACAATTAATGAAGTTCATAAAGCAATAATGCAGTTTAAAGGTAGGAAAGCTAGTGGCTTGGGTCAAATTACTGCTGAACATTTGAAGTTTGCGAGCCCTACGGTGGCAGGTCTTCTTGCCATTTGCTTTAATGGCTTGATAGCACATGGGTCTATGTTTTCGGTAGCCCTGTTGCCTGTTATAAAGGATAAAGCTGGCAAGGTGGGAAGTTTGGATAACTATAGGCCAATTGTGCTAGCCAGTGTGTTATCTAAAGTTTTGGAAATAATTTTATTAGATCGATTAGGGGAATATCTTGGTACCACAGACAACCAATTTGGCTTTAAGGCGCAGCTTAGTACTGATTTGTGTATATATGCCCTGAAATAAATATAAGACACGTATAAAAGAAAAGTTCCTCTATTATAGTTGGTCTTTATTGATGCTTCCAACGCGTTAGAGTTAATCGTCAAAAGCTGTTTGGTAAACTAAGACAAAGGGGTGTGCCTATTAGCATACTAAGGGCGTTTTCGGATTGGGCTCGTTTGCTGTGGTCCGAACTTGAGTGCGATTGTTCCCGGCGTCCCGCAGCGTTGGTTTGGTTTTAGACTCAACTTAATCAGGCAGCGAGGTATGCCACAGTAACTGTGGTTACCGTGTTTAAAGTCTGGTTCCTATCAAGAACACAAGACGCACAGAATGCATGAAAGTACCCGGATGTTTTCTTGATATCAAGGATGCATTGAACTTACTTGCACACATGTTTGTGCATAACAAACCTGCTTGAAGTCCCAGAAGTCATTGTGGCTTGTACATCAGAGTTCGTTCTTCCAAGGGAGCCTGGCAAGACCGCTGTGCATGAGAACACAAGTCCGTTCTTTGCAATTGAGAAACAGCCCAAGGTTATTGCTGTAGCCGTGGTTTTGCTACAGTAACTTTGTTTGTTAACCGTGGTAAACCCATGTTCATTTTTGTAATGCATAGATAGCACGCTACGCTGTTTGACACTCGGGGCAACGAGCAAAAGTACACATGTACAACTTCTATTATTAAGTATCTGACAGCTTGTCATTTTTAAATGTATTTAATTTATTAAATTATTATACTACTCCCATAGTGGGAAAAAACAATGGTAGTTAAAAGCGCCCTAGAACTGTTTGCTGTCCTACATTCTTCAAAATGTCTTCTTTTGTGTTCAACAGAATAAAAAAAGATAAAGTAGCTTTTCATGGGAGTCAATGGGTGTTGAGATCTGTTTGCACTGCAAAAAAATATGAAATTTCAGTGAATTTGTGCTTAAAACAAGCAAAACAAATCTGCCAATGGGGTAAGAAAAATAATTTTGAATTGAGTGACTAAGAAAAAGGTCAACCTGAACTCAAGATTCATTTTCTTACCCCATTGGCAGATTTTTTGCTTGTTTTAGTTACAAATTTACTGAAATTCAAAAGATTTTGACTAATAACCAGACTTATTTTCTTAGGTCATTTTGCTCATCAAGAAAATGTATCTTGATTCAAAAAAAACAAAAAAAGACTAAGCAAGACAGTCATTTTTTGCTGTGTGGTTATAGGGATTCTTCCAAATATCTTTCTCTGTGTTTATCAGAAAAAATACATTTATGCAGATTTGGAACAACTTGAAGGTGAAGAAATGATGACAGAATTTTCATTTTTGGGTGAAGTATCACTTTAAGACTGCACTTGGGGAGTCATTTCTTCATTAAGTGTTGTTTTACTTAATAGTATCGTTTTCATTATGAAACACTTGTTAGTGTTAATGTTCATTTATCTTTGAGATTTGGAGGAGTTTGTTATGTTTTTGAGTTTTGTGGGCTCCATTGTTCAGAAGTATTGGGTGACGTTTTTTAATATGAACTTCTGAGCTCTGTTATATGAATATCTTCTTCAAGATGACCAGAACATGTATGTCATGGTAACGAAAACATATTTTTGATGAGGTCGTTAAGTGATCATCTGAAATGTTAATGTGTTAAAATCATGTATGTTTAACAAATGTAAATTGGGCAACTTCAACAAAAGTAAATTATCTTGAGTAAACATAACTTTATTGTGTCCAACCCATGTACATATTATGTCAATCCAGCAGATTTTTTGTACATGTTTCTCAAGAGACAACTACTGCATTTTGTTATTTCTACACTATATTTGTGGGAACAATGAGGTGTTCCTCATAACAGTTAAACCGCACACAAACACACACACACACACGTCTGACACCCACAGCTCTCCTCCTCCTGTGAACTTCAGTCAGTATAAAACATGAAGTTTCTTTAAGTGATGTGAATGTGACGCTTTGACTGTGTTCAGATCACATCAAGTGTTTCTCAGGGTTATTCAAGAACGTATTAATCATGTTTCACAAATCACATGTTTTCTCTTTCTGCTTGTGGCTGGTTGGTAAGTTTACATCCTTTCTTTTGTTATGTGAGCCGATGTTTAAATGAATTCAACCATAGAATTTAAATCTCACTTAATAATCTTATACCTGCTGTATTCTTTATTTCTCCAATCATTTTACTACTAAGGTTTGACATTTTCTCAACTTTTTCTACTGTAATTGTGTAATGTGGCGGTCACATCATTCATCTCTCAATCGGTAACTGTGTTTGTGTTGTTCAGGTGTGTTTGGTGATGAAGTGAAGTCAGTGTCAGTGATGGAGGGACATTCTGTTACTCTACACACTGATCTCACTCACATACAGAGATATGATGTGATGGAGTGGAGGTTTAGAAACATCCTCATCACCAGAATCAACAGATCACTCAATATTAATCCTCTGTATTATTATAATGAGACTGAGATATTTAGAGACAGACTGAAGATGGACACTCAGACTGGAGATCTCACCATCACACACGTCACATCTCAACACTCTGGACTTTATTTATTCAGAATTTATAATGAATATGTATTCAATGTCCTGAAGAGCATCACAGTTACTGTTCATGGTGAGTTGTGTTTTTGTGTGTTTTGTTTTATTTATTAGGTCTTCACAATCACAATCTGACAAATAAAGCATCACTTTTATTAAATGTTGATTTGTTTATATTTCTGTGATTCTTTAATATTTTTCAGTTCGAGCTGCTGTCAGTATCAGTGAATCTACACAAACATCATCATCCTCACCATCATCATCCTCTCCATCATCATCATCTCCATCATCATCATCATCGCCAGGTGTGTCAAGTAACCACATGATCATACACAAGTTCCAAACTACAAGTAGGCCTACTATAAAATGTGCTTATGACACTTACTTTAGAAAACGTTCAGAAACAAGATATCAATTAATAATCCACATATCAGAGTCAGTGAGACCAGACCAGTGTCCATTTATGATTCACTGTGACCTCTCAAATCGGATCTTTTGCTTTTCGAATAAGATCTTCTTGAATTGTTTCTGTAAAAAAATACAGGAATGCCAATATATTTGATATATTGATAATAATATTTTTTATTTTGCCTGGAACTTTAAAATGGTCTAAATCCTTTAGTGTTCTGAACCAAGTGGTCATATTCACTGTAAAAACTATAAAAAAATAACAGATTTTATTTGCCAGTACATTATCCATTAATATGTGTTCATTCATGCTAAAACACAACACAATGAAATGTAACATTTTAAATACAGTTGATCAGCTGTAAAAATGTTATAATATATATATATAGAAAATATTCCTTTACATTAATAAAGTACATTGTGTCCTGTATTTACAGATTTATATAAAGCATGGATTTACATTTACATGAAGTCTGACTAACATGATGTTTAAACCAATGTTCGGTCATTACTTATGCTAAAGCAAGATCAGCTGTTGTGTGTCAGTCATATGTCCACCTTAACTAGAATATATTTGTGTAGTTTCATACTTTTTACACTTGACATGACATTCATGTGTCAGTATTTGTGCATGTTTGATGATTTGGGGGTTTTGTGCTATTTATACATAAATCCATTTTCTCTGAATGAACAGATGATAAATCCCCAGGAGGATATTACATCATTCCTCTCTCTTGTGTCGCTGCTGTTGGATTTCTGATGGTTGTAACCGCACTTCTGATCTTTTGCATCTGCAGAAAACACACAAACACACAACATCAACAAGGTATATGACCTGTTTAAAATAAATTTTTATAATGAATGTTCTGGCTGATGCAGAAGTTTACTAACATAGAATGTCATATCAAACTTTCTCGGGTCAATCAACTGATATATAACATGATTATATCTCCTGCCGCTAAAGCATCTGTACAAATCTTATTTTTAAAGACTTCTGATAAAGAATGAGAGTTTTATTGTTGATTTATCTAACACAGATCATTGTTGTTACAGAAGAGAAACGTGAAGAAGAGATCACATGCGCTGATACATCATTCTCCACACACGACACCAATACAAAGGTAAAGTCATTCTTTACACTCAATTCGCTCATATTTTCATTTATCTCATATAATTTTTCTAACCCATCGTTAAAAATATCGGTCAAATATGGACATTTTCAAATGTCATTTAATGCAACAGATTTGTCTTTTACGCTGAGCTAACTTTATTTCTACTATTGTAGTCAATGGTGACCTAGAATTGGTAGTTGCTAACATTATACCAAAAATCTTTCTTTGTGTTCAACAGAACCGAGACATTTCTACAGGTTTGGAACTCGATAGCAATAATTCATGACAAAATTTTCCTTTTCGGGTGAAGCGTCCCTTTAATGTGATCCGGATTCTCCTTTTCCGCTCAATATTCTTTTCCTAATGACTGATTGTGTTAATGTTACATTCACGCTAATATGAATTATCCTTAGAAAGAGCCATCAGTAAAAGACTAGCAACGGAACAACCAGAGAAATTGTTTTTTAAATGCACTTTAAGCTTAAGAAACAGATATTGTTGTATAGTGTGTGTCTGGATTATTGTTGGTGTAATGCGTTTTACAATTTAAAAAAAATCATGTTTTTTTATTGTGCATTTGAATCTTTCTTTGTTATTTCCAGGCACTGAGCTTGTTTGGTCTTCTTTATGGATTTTTGCTATAGATGATTCATTACCATTTAATGTCCACAGTAGTTTCTCAGCTCCCTGTATTTCATCAGGTTTAATGTGTAGAGTTACAGAATGTCCCTCCATCACTGACATCTCTTCATATGTATCACCAAACACACCTGAACAACACAAACACAAAACTATGTATTAATACAAGTAGACAATTTTAAAAATAACAACCAGATGAAACACCCTATAACCAGCAAAAACACATTAGCAACATACAAACATAAACATATATAAATACCTTTGATGTTAAGCACAGAACTATAAATGTTTGTCCAATCATTGCATTGGTCAATATGATGTCCTACTTGCCATCCAAACTATCGCTCTGTCCAAAACCTTTTATTACTGTAGTATGTGCTAAAAGTACGTTTTTGTTATGAAAACGTATACGCTAAAACATATAGGCCTTTATTTTTTCATATCAAAAACACTAGCAGAAACGTCCCAATACACCCGTTTATTCCTATGTAATGTTTACTGTATACAAGAGGTGTATAGTACTTGTGTATTTTACTCTTAGGGATCAAATATCTTTACTTTTGTTTACTAGTGTTTTACTTTGGAAATGTTTTACTTCCATACATTATAAAGCATGGCATATTCATTACTTTTTACTCAATTACATTTGAAAACTAAATGGCAATTTTTACATTTAAAAAAGGACATTAAAAAACAAAGTACTTTCTTTCCTTTACTCTAAAATCGTTTTACTTAAGTAAAAGTAAGATAGTAGATTTTATTTTTTAAGTACACTATACATGTATATGCTGTAGTGAAGTATAATCTCCCCAAAGGAAAAACACTAAAATAAATAAAGATACTAGATAAATGTACTTAAGTAAATTACTCGAGTCTTAACACCTCTGATAATTACATTGAATTATTCAGTGATGCTTCTCTTATTAAATAGTATTGATGAAGTGGAGCGTTACTAAACTCCGCCCTCTAGCGGTGAGCTGTGTGTAATAACCGCCGTTTTGAGTTTCCACGATCTACAACCGGGTAGTTTTTGTGAATATAACGTTACGCATTTCAACACATTATGGTTTGGGACACAGTCACTCCAATGTCGAACACTATAAGGGCAGATAGTATGCGAACTGGGCGCAGGTAAGTTATGTATTTGATAGCTCCTCTCACCGTGCTCGTGCAGACGAACTTCCGGTTTTGAAGAAGGAGGCGTGGCTTTGAGGAGCAGCGCGCTCTGTGGAGGCCTCAAATTATTATCTATTTAGTTATCTATTTTTCTTCTATTAGTATCTTGACTGTAATAGTATTAAAACAATATCCAGTGGGAGATTGCCATATTTGTGTTTTGTACAGTGTTTTACTGTAATGTTTTTCTGTTTCCGGTGCAGAAACGGGGTTACAACAGAGTTAATAGACACGAAACAGCCCCATTAAAACACTCACCGGCGGCCAGGTGCATTAACACAAGTGATACTAGTAAACGATTCATCACTTGATGGCGTCCTCCAGTTACACACACAGATTACACAACGATACTCGTGCATCGACTGTACAAGTTTGATCAAGTCACGTGATCTATGCAAACGAGGCTACGTCATATTCCACAAACGTACACAAACTCATACCGAACTTTTATTTTTTATTTATTATTCAGTGTCTGCCATCTAATATCAACTGGTATCTTTAATTAATATGTTAAATAAAAATATATTTCAAATGATAACAAACGCGTATGTAGATTCTTTGTTCATATATATAATGCGTTATTTGTTATACTCGGGTCATAGGTGAGCTTTGGGATGTCTGTGGGAAGAAGTTCTTTGTTTCTCAGACAGTCAGGACTGTTAAGTATTAAGGAGACAGTACATTGAGGTGTGTTTCTTGAACAAAATACAAAAAGAAAGCGCTCTAGTGCCTTTTTTATATCAGATCAATAATCAGTCGTTCTATGCGTGTCCACAAGATGGCGCCATTGCCGCATTTCTGCTTACTGATCACGGAGAGGAATGTGATCAAGTATGGAAATAACAAGCTGAACTATTGACATATTTCATTTAGTTTGCGTGTATTAAATTAAATATCTATAATGATAGATATGTGCACATATAAAAACTGAAAATGTAATCTTCATGAATTGATAAATTGAAGTCATCTTTATCCCACGCAAACCTATTGTGTTGCAGTTTTCTGGACTATAAATCCCACAGTTAAAAGTCTTGAGCAGTAAATATGTTTAGGTGTTTCTGAACGGGTCAAATGTTCCACAGGAAACTGAAACTAATATGACAGAAAAGCTGTGAAGATGTTTGTGATAGTTTAACGGTTGTCATGTGTTGTGATGGCCTTCATCTCTTCTGTTCGCTCGTCAGACTTCATCAGTGGATTCATAAATCTTCATTATAGGCCATTCTCAAAACTCAATCCAATGAATCAAGTTCATCTGCTCTCAAATGCTTCTCAACCTTGCGTTTCTCTATTTTGCTTTGAAGTATCTTTCAGCCTGTCGTTTTTAAATTTATTATAAAAATATCATTATTGTAATCATGGCGCCGTAATAAACGAACACTGAAGATGTGGCTTTGGACCCCACGATCTCCAGGGGGCGCATGGTCTCTGGACGCTGATGACTTTTGTCAGTTTAAGTTATTTCAGAGAAAACTGTGCATTTGTTTTTTGTGGAGGGGCACCAACACATTTGAGCTCGTCTGTGTTTGTGAGAACAATGATGTGTTCCTCATAACAGTTGAACCGCACGCACGCACACACTACACACACACGCACACGCACACACACACACACACACACACACAACACACACACACACACACACACACACACACACACACACACACACACACACACACACACACACACACAACACACACAACACACACACACACACACACACACACACACACAAACACACACACACACACGCACACGCACACTAACACACACACACAAACACACACACACGTCTGACACCCACAGCTCTCCTCCTGTGAACTTCAGTCAGTATAAAACATGAAGTTTCTTTAAGTGATGTGAATGTGACGCTTTGACTGTGTTCAGATCACATCAAGTGTTTCTCAGGGTTATTCAAGAACGTATTAATCATGTTTCACACATCACATGTTTTCTCTTTCTGCTTGTGGCTGGTTGGTAAGTTTACATCCTTTCTTTTGTTTTGTTTTATGTGAGCCATTGTTTCAATTATTTCAAGCCTTTTTAAAGATAAAACGTAAATCTTGCTTGTCCAATAAATTTGCTACTAAGGTTTTGCAGGTTTTATACAAAGTTTCCATGGGAATGATGTACTGTAGCTGGCACAAATAAAGATGATGTAATTGTGTTTGTGTTGTTCAGGTGTGTTTGGTGATGAAGTGAAGTCAGTGTCAGTGATGGAGGGAGAGAATGTTACTCTACACACTGATGTTACTGAACTACAGAGACATGATGTGATCGTGTGGAGGTTTAAAGACATCCGCATCGCCAGTATCAACAGATCACTCAATATTAATCCCACATATAATAAGACTGAGATATTCAGAGACAGACTGAAGATGAACAATCAGACTGGAGATCTCACCATCACACACGTCACATCTCAACACTCTGGACCTTATCAACTCAGAATTAATATTGCAGGTGAACCCAAAGTCAAGAAGAGCATCACAGTCACTGTTAATGGTGAGTAGCATGTGTGTGTGTTCACTGTTTTATTGGTCTTCAGAATCACAAACTCTTACAATCTGACAAAGCATCACTTTTCTTGACTGTTGATTTATTTACATTTCTGTGATTCTTTAATATTTTTCACCTCGCACAGCTGTCAGTGCCATTGAATCTACACAAACTCCATTATCCTCATATTCATCATCAGAGAGTTCAGGTGTGTCAGGTAAACATATGTTCATATTCACAAGTCTGATATTTACATTCCCTTTCGAGGGAACTCTACACTGCGTCAAGACTACTCTGTGAAACTAACGCAGGATTTATAGCCGCGAGGCGATGACGTCATGAGTGACGCTGATACCGGAAGGTATAAATAGTAGACGGAAGCAATGCAAATCAGCTTCTGCCATTTCAGCAAAGTCCTCTGTGTGTGGATGTGTCTTGTTTGTTGTCTTACCAAGATGTCTAAGTTATTTTTGGTTAAATAAGTCAGACAATGAGTAGACAAATGACCTTTAAGCCGAGTGCTACTCCCTGCCCTCGTTTCATTACGAATGGGGTTCATTACCAACTCTGTGTTGAGTGTTTGGGAGTGAAACATGCTGATGCAGCTCTTGAGGGGGCTGGGGGTGTTGCTGGGGGTGTTGCTGGGGGTGCTGAGACTGCTTCTGCCTTTTTACAGCCCCCCAGTTCCATGGCGCCTGGAAGGGGTTCAGGAGCCTGCATGGCGGCTTCTCCCACCACATCCAGGAGCCCAATGCACTGCTCTAGCTCGGAAGAGTTCACACACCCAAAGTCAATATCAAGAGGTTGACTCCCTTAGAACACTTCTTCCATGAATGGGGAAAACTTCCAAATCTCACACCATGGCTCCTCTCCACGATAGGAAAGGGTAACAGGATTCAGTTCGCTGTCCGTCCTCCATTATTCAAAGGGGTTCTCCGCCGAGGTGGTACCCGAACCATCTCGGGTTTTTAGAAAAGGAAGCGTTGTCTTTCTTGGTGAAAGGGGCTATAGAGTATGTCTCCCCCCACAAGAGTCCTACAGGTTTTTACAGCCGGTACTTCATAGTTCCGAAGAAGGATGGAGGGCTGAGACCCATTTTAGATCTGAGACATCTCAACAAACCTTGAGGAGATACAAACTCAAGATGCTCACTGTTCCTATTATTGTGGCCGGATTCAGATCAGGGGGCTGGTTCACCACGATAGATTTGAAAGATGCATACTTCCACTTATATATCCTTCCTCAACATCTGAAGTTTCCCAGGTTCTGTTTCGGGGGCAAAGCTTACAAATATTGAGTTCTTCCGTTCGGCCTGAATCTCTCCCCATGCACCTTCACGAAACGGATGGATTCAGCCCTTTCTCTACTGAGACTTCAAGGGATTTGCATACTAAATTACATAGACGACTGGTTAATATTAGCTCAGTCTCACGAGATGGCGGAGATCTCGTCCTCGACCATATGAAGCGTCTGGGGTTACGGCTCAATGCCAAAAAGAGCAACTAAACGCCCCAACACGTACATTTCTTGGGGTAGTATGGGATTCGGACACGATGCAGCCACAGTTGTCTCCAGTATCAAGTTGGGTCATGCGTACACCGTCAAGCATTTTCAGAGAATGTTGGGGCTTATGGCGGCATTGTCCAACGTGTTTCCTTTTGGCCTCCTGCATATGAGATCCTTACAGTGGTGGCTAGAAAGCAAAGGGTTTTCCCCAAGAGGCAACACGTTTCATATGATCTTGGTTACCCTCGTTCCTATCTCAGGGAACTATGGTTACAGTCGTAACCTGAGATGTTTTCATGAATTCAACGCAGTTCCAACTTTAAAATACAGTTGAGCAGCTGTAAGAATGTACACAGAAATGTGAAAATGAATGCAGTACATTTACAGAATGTTATACACTGTAGATTTACATTTACATGAAGTCTGACTTTAATGTTCAAACTAATGTAAGGTCATTCCTTATGCTAAAGCAAGATCAGCTGTTGTGTCAGCTATATATATATATATAAACTTTTTTTATATATATATTTGTGTAGTTTCACACTTTTTACATTTTAAATGACATTCGTGTATCCGTATCCGTATTTGTGCATGTCTTGATGATTTTTTTTAGTACTTCTAATCCATCAACATATTTCAGGTGAGTTTTCTCTGAATGAATTGAGGTGTATCGTTACAGCAAAAGATCCTAAACAAACAAATGGACAACCGGATTCTAAATTCCTCTCTCTTGTGCCGCTGTTGTATTTCTGGTGGTTGTAGCTGCACTTCTGATCATCTGCAAGAAACAAAGAAACAAACAACAACAGGGTACATTTTAAATAGTTAACAAAATTGCTGATGCGGAAGTATAATTACACAAAATGTCTCATATTTTATCCAGTCTCCTAAAGACTTTCATCTTGGGTTAATGGACTGTCGTGCCGTTAAAGCATCTGTACAAATCTTATTTTTGAAGACTTCTAATGAAGAATGAGAGTTTGTTGGTTTATCTGTAATCTTTCAGTATTGTTACAGATCAGACCCGTGAAGACGAGATCACATACACTGATCCAACATTCTACAAACACAACAGCACAACAGAGGTAAAGCAAATCTAATACTTTACCCACAATTCACCCATATTTGTATGTATGATCCAAGCCATCATTGGGTAAAATATGGACATTTTCAAGATTCATTTAATGCAACAGATTTGACTTTTACTCAACCATGACAGATAATGACAATCAACACAAAAACCTAGAAGACAAATTGTATTTATTATTCAAACAAGTTGTGTACTATGGTATAAAAATAACTGAGATGTAAGATTGGAAGTCATTCAGTTTCACGCCTCTCTTTGAGATCTGCTTATTTTTCCAAAAAAACTGCTGCACTTGGACAAGCAAAAGCGTGTGCGTCTGTTGCAGGCGTTAAAAAAACTGTTTATGTAAATATAATTGTTGGCGTGGATTTTCGCATGCTATATCCTTATAAAGACACAAAGCAGAGTATAACAAGAATATAGACCGTTTCATCCCGAGTTAACTTGCGGTTTGTGTTGGGTAGTGTCGAATAATATAGCTATTTTATATTTAATTTATGTTAATATTCATTTATGTCATCATTTTATTGGTGAGGGCAAAAGCTGACTACAAAGACATACGAGTGAATGGTGGAGCTTCAGTTTTCTGGATAAAAACACAGCATCGTTTTCATTTCTCAACTTATTTCAATACTTTTCTATTTAGGTGGCCTACAGAAATGTTTTGACTCCACTTAAAGATGGTTGATGACTTGAAATGTATTTATTGGCATACGGAACCGTTAAAACTCAGGTTTGTCAAGCAATCATTTAGGCTTAATAACTGTGTACACATCGCAAATGTGAAATAATTTAAGGTATATTAAATGCAAACCGTTTTTTTAAGCTCCTACTGTGCTTCGTATGATTTTTGATTGATTTTCTGTGTTTGTGTTTCTCACAGAGCGAGGACGAGGTGGTCTATTCAGGTGTTGTCACAAGACGTTGATCTGTTCTGATACGACTCTGTTTGCTCAATATTGTTGTCAAATTATATTTTATAGATTTGATTCTATAAAACGCAAATGTAGATTTGATCAGAACGCTGATGTTGTGTCAACTGGGATTTGAACCTGTAACACAGTGCTGTACCAATTGATACAAGAACATCAGCAGTCTTTTATTATCATTAGTCACATATATCATTCATTTTAATACTCACAAACAAAAAACATTGAATTCATTTTGTAAATGGTTATTGTTATTCTGTGCTTAAGTTGAGGTGTTTTGTTTTGAAATAAATGAGCATCACAAAGGCATAAACAGTCATGTTTTACTTATTTATAAATTAAACATTCATTCTTATACAAAGAGGCGAAGTTTGGTAGTCTTGGATTTATGTTCGTTCGGATTTGTTCAATTATGGTTTGGGACATAGTCACTCTAATGTTGAATACTATAAGGGCAGATAGTAAGTGAACTGGGTTGCAGGCATGGGCGTAAATCTCATATAACAGTAGGGGGGACAATAAACATACAATTTCCGGACATACAAAAAAAAAAGCCGGATGCTGCGCCGGACTGGACACCCACTGGAGCACTGGCTGAGACGCCGTCTGGAGTGCAGGCTTGACCGGACTGGGTGCCGGCTGGACCGGAACAGGTGCCGGCCGGATCGGAGTTGTGGATGGTGCCGGCGGCATAGAAATCGATCCCCCTTTCGCTTCTTCGGCCGGGGCACTGAGTGCATGTCCGGCTGCAGAGAAGTGGTTGGGGGCTTAGTAAGCTCCGCGCCGGAGGAGTTGGACGGGGAGTCCCACGACTCCTTCTCCCACACCTTCCTCGGAGACTGGGAGGTGGGTGGGATGGGCTGGTGGAACAAAAGGGAAGGTGGCGCTGAGGTTCCCAGGGAGATTGTGCCCAGGGAACACCACTCCAGGATCACCGCCAGCGGAGACAGGTGGGTGGATTGGACTGAAACCGTAGACCTTGTTCGGCTTGAGGCATGCTGCCACAAGATATCGAAGTCCAGTGGTTTCAGCCTTATCTCTGCCGGCGACAGAGGATCCCTGAGGCCGCGGTTAAATAGAACCGCCAGCTCCTCCTCTCCAAAAAACCCCTCCTCTGCAGCACTCAGGAATTCCTCCAGGTAGTCCTCAATGTGGGAATTCCTGTGGCGAATGCCACAGAGGTGGTGAGCCTGGCGGGGTCGTCCAGCTCGCATGCTGCCTGCTGGGTTCAACTTTGGTCGGTTCATTCTGTCACAATACAGTGTGCAAGAACCCAAATGCAGGCAGGTGAAGGTAACAAGGAGACTTTTATTAAATAAAGCAAAACAAAACCCACGATGGGGCAAAACAGAGACTCATACTTACAAAACTTTCCACGTGGGGAACAAAAACAAAACAGCTAAAAATAAGTTCAAAACACGAAATCCACAGACAGAACTTACAGGCAAGAAACACACTTGATGCTGGAAACAGGAACAGAGTAATCCCTATAACATCATAGGGCAGGGTTCCTCAAATCTTACCCTGGAGGGCCGAAGCACTGCAGAGATTAGCTCCAACCCCGATCAAACTTGCCTACCTGTGATTGTCTCATGATCCAGAACACCTTGATTAGCTTGCTCAGGTGTGTTCAGGGCTGGAGCAAAACTCTGCAGTGCTCCGGCCCTCCAGGGTAAGATTTGAGGAACCCTGATGTAGGGTAAGGCGGGGCGAGACCAGAAAAGAGGTGTGAGGAAACAGAGGAACTAAATAGGGACATGATAACGAGGGGAGATTGCACAGGGACGGAGACCGGCAGGTGACAAGACTAAACATTAAACGGGCAGAAAATGATACAGGTGACGAACATTAAACACTAACGGGTAACAAGGGGGCGGAGCTAAACGAAAAACAGGAGGACACGCGGCGAATTATCAATACATACCGCCACGTGTATCCACATAGAACAAAACATACACACAAGACATGGTACTGTAACAACCCTGTTTAAGAAATCTAAGAACAGAAAGTACAGGATCGTCACAGTTCTATGTCCACAAGATGGTCTGGATTACCAGATTTCTGATTATTGATCACGGAGAGGAATGTGATCAACAAGTTAGAAAATAACAAGCTGATCTATTGACATATATATTTCATTTAGTTTGAGTGTATTATATGAGATACCTCAAGTAGCCTACATAATGTATCCCACATATAAAAATGCACATTTTACAGTCACTGTTTTGCATTACGACAGTTTCTTCTTGAAATCGCCGTATGGCCTAGTAGTAAACATAAAGACCTTAAGATTGAAAGCTGATGTACAAAACCCTTCCAGCTTTAACACAACTTTGTTTAAAAATAGCTCAATTCAGTGTGAAAACCACAGACTTGGCAACACGGCCAGCATCTGTTCAGTTCACCTCCTGCACTTTCTGAAGACACGCGAGCGTCCGATGAAACGAAAAAATATATTTTTTAATTGAAGTAGATTCATTAAATATGAATAGTAATAAAATGCAGATATAAGCACATTTTCAATGATCACAGACCTGAATACAAGAACACAAACACTTCTGCAAGCATATACTCTGAAGCTCAAAATACAATTCACACTTTTGTTAAAAATACATCAGCAGCAGTTTCACACATGATCTCATAAATCGAACACAAACAGACGTACAGCAGACACACAAACTACTGCAGTCATCTCAACACAGTTAACATGTGTGTTCATATATATTTCACATTCATATTGCTCATATGTGAGCATTAACATCTGTGTTTATTATATGAGTTTAGTGGCCCAGTTAAACCAGTTTATTACAAGAGTCTCCACATGCTTTTCATCCTACACAAGCCACACCTCTCCACCTCCTGTTCACTTGAGTCAACATATAACATTACATGTCAAGTGATTGATTGTAACAGTTCAGCTCACTTTTAATCTTTTCACGTGTTCATTTTTCACAAGATTCTGAAAATGCTTCTCACATTAGTTGTGTTGTCTCTGTGCTCGTGGCTGGTTGGTAAGTTGAAATTGTTTCTGTGTTATTTTAATGTAAGCCACAAGTTTTATTATATAGATTATATAGATATATTTATGTCCATATGTTATGTTGGTGAGGACAACGGAGCACCGTAAGGCCATGTTTCCCTCTTTTTATTTGGCGGTCAGGAGTTATCTGTGGTGAATAAGGTGAGAAGTGACATGTAAGTATTGTCCAGTTAATGGAAAAATCGTACTTTCTACATCATATTTGATATATCAGGCATGGGAGAACTGGCCTTCTGGTATACAGGGCCATGTCTAAACGTGTGCCAGGATGTGAACGGAGGGGAACACCAACTCACACAGGCCCTGCGTTCCATTTCGAAGGGCTCATCCCTATGTCCTAAAACGATCTAATTGTTTACCCTCCGGAGTGAGAGCTTTGAAGGGTTAAAGGGTGTAGGGGACCAAACAACTGTTTCTTGAAGTGGCCTTCTACGTCATCATCCCTTGCCCATAAGGAGGCGGCGTCACCACGCAAAGAATCTGCGCAAAGAATCACGGGAGCCCGAAGTGACCATCAGTTGTTCCCTTCGAAATCTTTCATTCTGAAGGGCCCTTAGAAGTGGCCAGTTATGAGCACTTTGGTTTGGGACGACACTTCAGTATGGCGGCCATGATTGTTGTCCTTCGGAGGGTGACATGTCCCAGTTGGAACGCAGGGCGCGTCTGTGTATCCCCGATAATGGTGGACTTTTAGTTTTTATGTCTTAGTTCCTGTTTCCTGTCTAGTGTTGTAGTTTTTTGTAGTTCTTTGGTTCATTGGTTTGTGTCATGATCAGTTTCAGGTGTGTCTTGTTAGGCCTGTGTATTTAAAGCGACAACGAGCCGTTTTTTGTGTATGGTTCCACCATGTGGTTGATAAGCGCAATTGTCGGTTATAAATGGCGTAAATATTGCCGCTGTATGAGCCTCCATGTGGGCAGCGCAATGCACTGAATTTGTTGACTAGGCAGAAACCCTTGTTACTTCATAAACTGTGCATAAAGCACTCTTTTATAGGGTTTTACTACTGGGCTATACTAATAGTTCAAACTTGATTCTGAGGTAGCACTTTGTTAGCCCTTAGCGCATAGCGTGCTAGCTACAATAGCAGCTAACGCTAGCTACATCACACATTTGCAGTCACCCAAAACACAGCGCGTGGACATGAATGTGTTTAGTAACCAACGCAAATCATTTTCTGTAGTTATATTTTGGGAAACACACTCGTGACCAGTTATTGTGCTTTATAGATGCAGTCACTAACTTACACTCGACTCGCTATGGGAATAGTGCCTAGCACAGTAGGCTAACTATAGATACCGATAACATTAGTCTACGTGCATGAACTAAGGAATCAGCTACTTTTGACGATAAAACATTTATTGTGGTTTGTAGTCATCATTTACAAGCATAACACTAAATTCGTGATGAGGATCATGCTACGTAAGCTATTGAGACCCAGGAACATTACATTGTCTCTAGTCTACCTTACGGTTATAAATTGTGAACCAGTAACGTTAGTGCGCCAATAAACAACCTGAGCACAGCCAAAGTACTAATAAACTCAAAAGTACCGGACAGTAAGAAAAAAATGTACATATAAGACTTTCAAATCCAGTCACGTTAGCAGGAAGGCTAACGTTGGGTCTCCATCCGTTTTGCAAGCCGTCGCCCAGTCCCTCAGATATTGATTCGTTTCCGATCATTCTCTCTCTCTTTCCTCTTTGTTTTATTTTCTGGCTCTGCCAGGATGATGGTTTGGAGTCTTGCGTATCACATTTAATCATGTAGAAGAGTCTAAACTAATACTCACTACAATGACTTGTTTTATGTTGACAGCTATAAAACATTAATATGTCACTGAACTACAGTCTCTGTTATTGAACGACTCTCTCTGTGTTGTTCAGGTGTGTTTGGTGATGAAGTGAAGTCAGTGTCAGTGATGGAGGGACATTCTGTTACTCTACACACTGATGTCACTGAACTACAGAGACATGATGTCATCGTGTGGAGGTTTAAAGACATCCGCATCACCAGAATCAAGAGATCATACAACATCAATCCCACATATGATGATAATGATGAGACTGAGAGATTCAGAGACAGACTGAAGATGAACAATCAGACTGGAGATCTCACCATCACACACATCACATCTCAACACTCTGGACATTATCAACTCGATATTCTTAGTGGATATATTAGGACAGACAAGACATTCAGTCTTACTGTTCATGGTGAGAAGAGTTTTATATCATCCATGTTCAATTGAGCTCTTCATGTTTATAATGACAATAAACAATGCCATAGAAGAACCATTTTTGGCTGTATTGATCATCTGCAGAATCTTTCTGTTCAGACTATAAAAATGAAAGACGTGGTATTTATTGATTGAAAATTTTATTTAAAGCCTCCCATGTGCTACTTAATACGTGCCCTGCCCCTTTAAAGGTCTCTGCACGGCCCTGATTTGTAAAATAGCTTGTAATTGACATTTTCATTTAAACCACATTTAAACACTAGAGTATGAACAGGCAGATGTCATTTATATTTTGTATATTTTTTAAATGTTTCACATATGGGAAAATAAACATTTAGATACAGAAACATATTGCATTGCCATTTTGCATACGATTCATTATGATTCCCGTTATGAATACGTGTTGCTTTTGTGCTCTTTAGACTCTGACAAACATCCAATTGATCAACATGATGAAGGTGAGAATTCTCTGAATGAAATGAATTCAGATTTACAGATCAGATGTGTTCACTCTTAAAACTAAAAGTGTGTTATTGTTGTTTATTATTACAGCAGCAGATGTTCATTCACCTGAAGGAGGAACACTTTTGGTTCATATAGTTGTGATCTCTTGTGCTGCTGCTGTTGGGTTTCTGATGATTGTATCTGCACTTGTGATGTTCTTCATCTGCAGAAAACACGCAAACACACACAACAACAACAACAACAACAACAGGGTAAATAATGACAACTGATGATCAGAGATACTGTCAGAGGAGAGAAAAGAAACATTGTTCTGTGTGTGTGCATTTATTTAAAATACATATTGTCTTTATTTGATAAATATTTGATAATGAATCTTATAGCTGATGCAGTAGTTTATTCACACAGAATGTCATGTATAATATTTAAGCATGTAAAGACTGTTGGGAAACTGATATAGGCCTATCAAGTGAAGGTCTCACAGATAAAACATGTTCACGTGTCATTATTGTTCCAGATTATTATGAAAACCAAATCATCTGCTCTGATTCAACATTCACCAAACACAACACACAGGTAAAGGATCTGTTTCAGATCGACTGATCTATCCTCTCTACCTCTTCTCTCTGTGTCACTTCTCTCAGACAGGTGTCACTCATGTTGATTTACAACCCTACACACATACCTGTAGCTTCCTTTCTATATGTTTATATATATATCTGCAGTGCATCTGCTCATCATGACTGCGTCAGATATGTCATATGATGTCACTGTTTCATCAGAGTTTCTGGAGAGATCTCAGGTCCTGCTGTCCTCTATGGCTCAGTGCTGTCTTACACATCTGACATCACAGATTTACTGTTTGAACTCATGCGACAGAAAAGCTGTGAAGAGCTTTATGTGCGTGTGACAGTTGTCATCTGTTGTCATCTTCTGTGTTTTGTGTTTTTAGGAATCTGAAATGACGAAGGTGGTTTATACATATTACAGCATTAAAGAAGATCAAACTCCTCTGTTACCTGTTATGGATTGACTACAACAACAACAAGTTTGATATTATTCACTGATTTTGTTCAGTTTGTTGTCCCAACACTGAATGTATCTTATTGTTGTTTTATTGTTGTGCTGTCAGTACTGAAATCTGTCTTTCACCACAGCTGGATTAAAACTGATAAACACATCTGGACTTTCTATTTCATCAAATTTAATCAGCAGTAAAAACAGCGATATATTTTATTTTCCATTCAGTATTAATTACATTTCTATCAAAAAAACGTATTGTAAACGGTCATGTAAATATCCTGCTGTCTGTGCTGTGTGGTTGTGACCTCTAGTGGTGAAATGATGAAACTGCAGCAGATGTGGGACAGAAAAACATGAACACTTCTGTCAAACCAGCTATATTTATTAAGTAAACATTTTCAAAACTGTTTCAACCCGATGGTTGAGTAAAAACAACCCTAGGGTCATTTTTAACCCAGAAGTGTGTTCTCTCCCATATTTACCCAGACATGGGTTAAAAACCACTGCATTATTAGAGTGTAAACTTATTCAACACTTTATGGGCATTAATAAATAATTTTGTTATATCAGTCAGTATCAATCGTTATTAAATCAAACAATTATTAAGTTACAATCTTCATGTGTTCAAATGTAAATTTAGCTATAAATTAAAGCGTTGTAGTTTGTTTGTTCTTTAAATCAACAACTAGTCATTCTATAGATGTCCACAAGATGCCGCCATATCACCGCATTCTGAAGACTGAACACAATAAAGTTAATACAGAGACACAAAGTGAGTTCAAACAGTGATTGAGGTCAGTAAGATCATACAGACAGAAGAACATCAGAACACATTCATACTGTTTATGAGTTACATCTCTTCTATCATCTATATGCAGAATGGATATATGAAGAATTAAAGAATATATATAACATCTATGTTTTTCAGCTTTTGGTGTTTTTTACAGTCGCTAGGACACATTTCTTAATACTTTGGTGACACAACAGAAGTCTGTGTGAACTAAACTGTGGATCATTTATCAGTGCGTTGGCACAACATACATTTATTGACTACTTTCAAATTCTATGAAATCTTTTCTTGTTTCAACAAAAGTTAAACTCTCTCTCTCTCTCTCTCTCTCTCTCTCTCTCTCTCTCTCTCTCTCTCTTTCGTTTTCTCTCTCTCTTTATGAAGTCTGCATTTACATCTGCTACCCATAGTTTGCTCATCTGCAATACGTCTTGTGTGCTGTCAGATGTCATGTAGACCTCTAGGAGACGTCTGTAAAATGTTTTATTATTTAAAATGGACATAAAACGTCTCTTTTAAAGATGTTTAGCAGACGCATTACAGACGAAGGTTTGCTACCTGGGATGCTACACCTCCACCTGGTTACTCTGTAGCATCACGTGACAAGAATTTTATAATAAACCTTATTCAAGACAGAATAGTATTCATGTATAATATAAAGAAATCAATGATTATTTCAGTAAATTATCGGGCATTTTGGCTTCAATCAATGATTCCCAGATGTTTACATTCTTTGGGGGTTTGTAATCACGGTGGCAGAATGAAATCAATAATTGTGTAATTCGTTTCTAATAAAAAATCCATAATAATTCACCTCAATATCGTCACATCTACTGCAGTTTCCTCATCTCACCACTAGAGGTCACAATCACATCGCGCTCAGATTCATCTGCGCTTCTGTTATGGGCGACAAACATCAGAACTCTGCCGTAAACACTTTACTTATCCTTAAATATTCTGAACCACACGATGAGCTCTTTTCTCTGTCTGGGTTTGAAGTTTGACCCTTTGACCCTCACAATAAATATGAACAAAACTCACTTAGATCAAAATATAAATGAAAAATAATAAACATGAATGTTGCTATGATATTTAAAAATGTTACTGAAACATGTTTCATCCTCCACTGAGACCATTTGAAAGAAAGAGAAGCACAAGAAAGAAAGAAAGAAAGAAGGAAAGAAAGAAAGAAAGAAAGAAAGAAGGAAAGAAGGAAAGAAAGAAAGAAAAAAAAAGAAGGAAAGAAAGAAAGAAAGAAAGAAAGAAAAAAAAGAAGGAAAGAAAGAAAGAAAGAAGGAAAGAAAGAAAGAAAGAAAGAAAGAGAAGCAAAACACAAAATGTAGACAGAACAGAGTTACAGTGCAGCACGTGTCTTCTGTCAGATCCAAAGCGCCTTTGGGCATAAATCATGAACATTATGTGTCTCTCTCTCTCACTGACGGACATGTTTACACCACATGTTCACAGACTGTGTGCCGCACACATTTACATTTACTGTTCCAATCGACCCGTTAATAAACTTCTGTGCTCATGTATTTAGTGGAGGGTACAGTGAGCACATGTCTTAAAATAATCACATTAGCGCCATTTTATGGCTCTTTTTGTTCTCTGGTTCATTTTTAAATGACGTGGTGCGCAGCATCCTTCGCAGAGATCACGTGACATGGTCTGACGGGTACAGTGCGTCTGTATCACTGATCTCAGACCGTCTGAAAGCCCATCAGAGAAACATCACCATGAAGAAACTCTTAATACTCTTCTGTTCTTTGCTTCTGAACGGTGAGTGACATTTATTGTATTGATTTAATAGAAACGATTTCACTTTAAGTCGGAAAAGGAAACTGCGCATTTGTTGTTGGTTAATCCTAAAGTTTTCTCATGGATTTGAATATAAACTAATAATATTGTTTGTATGCTGTAGAAACACATCTTGGGTGAAATGTGTAACATGATTGTGTTCATAAAAACACTTCATACACATGTTTAGTCGTTGTGGTGTTTAAGTTCAGGATGTGGGTTTTGGCAGTGGACCAATAAGGGCATCAGGAAGATGTTGCGCATTTCTGTCTTTTGTGAACACAAATGTATTGATTGCAGTTTTTACATCATAACAATAATGATGCAAAATTATGAATGTAATGCAATTGTGTTTATGAGTGTATGTGACACAGGTTTTGGGTGCGGTTCCTCAAACACAGGGAAGGGAAAATAATACTAGACATTTTTTCAGACTTTTATATTACTGCATACTTGAACAACGCTTTTGACCTTCAAAATCAACTGAGAGAATCGAGAAGTAATACATTTACAGTAACTAATTACTTATAAGGAATAACATAAGAAATTACAAAAATCTAATTTCCATCAAAGTGTAAAAAAATGTATAACATTATTTTGTGAACATTTTCTAAAACAAGTGATTTTGCATAAGCTTGGACTGGACGTATAACACACAGACTATATGAGTCACTTCTGGTGGAATTATGGCACAGATTTGGTTGAGTTGTGACTAAAAAGAAGTGAAACAGATTTAGACGGACATTCACTTTCTTAAGCAGAGGAAGTTAAGGGTAGTTCTCTGTCAAAGGAAATATGCTGACTGTGTGTTTGAGATCTGTGTGATATTACTCTTACATTGAACTGTTTAATGCCGATAAACTACTCATGAATAAAGCTCTAATACTGCAGTGGATACACGTGAGATGAAATGAGGCATATGTCATTTGAACTGACCAATCAGAAGATCCCAGTGTGGTGTGACATTTACAAAACCTCCGTCATGTACTTTGTTTGTTTCATCTTTGCCAGTTTGAGTTTAACTTGAGAGAATAATGACTAACTGCTGTATTTTCAATATTACAGTCAGTCTGCAAATATACAAATAATGGCACAGTTTATTATTCTACAGTATAACACTGAACTGTGAACACAAAACTACACATTTGTTTAAAATGTTAAACACCGTGAACATCACTGTGATCCAGTGTCCAGTGAAATGACACATGAGAGACTGAACTACACACAGACGTCACATCCACAGACCGCTGACTGAACGTCTGATGATGTCACACTTAACTGGAAGCACTTCAGCAGATTTGAAGTCGTCCTCTGATTGGCTGAATTCTGTAATGTCTTTTACTGTTTAACCGCTTCATCTGTGGGTCATGTGACCTCTTGGGCGGTCTTTGGCCATTGAAAGCGGCCGTTGTTGCCAGAGCTTCAGTATGAAGACTAGAACTACAGTCACATGAGCTGCTTGTGTAAATACAGCCTTACTGTAGACAACTGAATAAATAACTGTATTTATTATCTGAACACTGTAATATCAACACAATGATCAAGCTGAACACAGCTCACACATTCATCACACATTTAACAACACAGTGTTGTACAAGATTATATTTGATTAAATAACAGTTTGTGTTTGTGTTCCTCAGGTGTGTTTGGTGATGTAGATGAAGTGTCAGTGAAAAATGGAGATTCTGTCACACTAAAGATCAAACCTGAGGATATAAATGGAGCTACTGACCTGGTGTGGAAGTTCAATGTCACAAATATAGCAAAGATTGATTTACAGGGGAAAAATACGCCACCGGTATATCCTAATGAGAGATTTAAAAAACAGACTGAATCTGGAGCGTCAGACTGGATCTCTCACCATCACAAACATCAGATCTGAACACTCTGGAGAAATCAACTGGAGATCATAGGCAGCGGAGTAATCAAATACAAAAGATGCAGAGTTTCTGTCATTGGTGAGTAACTCAAGTCTTTTAATGTCGTCATTATCTGCATTCAGTGTATTAAAACAGTTTATATGTTCTGGAATGATCAAGTTTCATTGTTACGAACAATTATTTAGATGTTTTATGTGTTGAAGATGTAAAATTCATCTTTATTTTATAAGACACAGTATATTTGTCAACATCAGAACATATAAACAAACTAACACCAGCATTGTAAGAATTTTGCAGTAAAATATCCAAAAACCACTAGGCTAGTGTTATATATTTGTAGTTACAATACCTTAAATGTTTCTAACTACTTGTAAATCGTGAGAAAATCGTCATTCTAAACAGTGCCACGGGGCTCTGTGGTCGCCTGTCAATGGCGTCACATCCACTGAAATGTTATACATCACACTTTTGCAATGAATAAATAAATAACATTTAGATTTTTTTTTAAGAATAAATAAATAATAAGATAATACATACTGTAAATAAGAATAAATAATATTGTTGATAAAATCATAAACTGTGTTCCATTTAATTATTTTAAACAACATGTTCAATGTTACACTTAGTCTAGCTTTTTTCCGGCATTGTTTTAGTTTTTCTTAATGCCCTTTTCTGCAAGACACTGAGCTATGAGTTGAGTTTTTCATTTCTCTCGCTATGCTAATGTTTCAGAAACCACATGTCTGTATAAATTCAGTTAATATTCCTCAAAGCAAACCTAACGCTAGTACACGTAAACATAAAACTAAATTCGAATCAAATTTTTTTGTAATCTATTCATTAGCTACTGTTATCATCCGTCAAAACTTGACGTGCTGTTCACTTTCCCAGTGTGCGAAGTGGGAATGAAGTTAGCGCATGTGCTGACGGCACATACTGTTGACGCTGTTTGGATAGTTTGACCTACTGACCAATCACCGCTGCGGACAGTAAGATGTATGTGGGACTGTTGTATTCTTAAGACTCTTATCACCACAAAACAAACATTGCGTTAAACTGTCTGAACACTTAATGGTATGTGTGATTTACAGAGAAACCTTCAAAGGATTAACATTCTCTCTTCCAAAATGTTACATGAGCAAAGTTGACTTTATTAATATTTCCCCAAAACGTTTAGCTTTTTGGATGAAAATTCGGTCGCACTTTATTTTAAGGTCCAATTCTCGCTATTAACAAACCATTAACTATGACTTTTGCCTCAACAAACTCCTAATTTGTTGCTTATTAATAGTTAGTCAGGTAGTTGTTAGGTTTAGTTATTGGGTCGGATTATGGATGTAGAATATGGTCATCCAGAATATGTGCTTTATAAGTACTAATTAACTGCCAATAATAGGGATGCTAATAAGCAACTAGGTAATATTAATTTTTTTTAACATGAAATACCCGCAGACGTTTCCACGATCAGGGTGATTTCTGCGTCATCGAGTTATGATGTGAGATGTATAATGAACTCGCGATTTGTATATCAAAGTGTTATGACTTTTCACAAAGGAGACGAAAACTCAAAGTGCAGGTAAATGGATCATTTATTGAATAGTCCAACAAGTATTAAACAGTCCTCCAGACACCACCAAACCAGTCCACAGAAACCACGGGAGTAGGCGGGGAGAACACTCGACCCGACGAGACTCACAGAAGCGAGCACAGGACCAGTCTGGGAGATCTTACCCCGTGGAGTGAGAGCATGAAGCGGGGAGAAACCTCGACCCGAAGATTCTAGAGAGATGACCACTGGTGGTAAGACGCCTGGTAGAGGAGCCAGAAGAGAAGGCCACTTGGTGGAGAGATGCCTGGGTGAAAGCCGCTCAGAGGTCCGGGACGCCAACGAGAACTATGGGGGATAAACCTAACTAGAAAGCAAAGGGACTCGATAGAGACTGATCGTGGAGAAATCAAGTAAGAATAACTAAGGAGGAATAATCCGTACCAGGGGAAAACAAAAAACTATAATGCTATGACTAGGTAAGTAACAAGACTAAGGTTTACAATAAACACAGGGTATTACACACACACATGTAACGCACAACGATCTGACACAGGACAGTAGAACAGAAGGGAATATAAAGTATATAGAGTCTATAGAATCCATTATAATAAGACATTTTGTCCAGGGGATTGCAAATACCCATGTATAAATGTATAGGATAATGCAGTGTCATGAACTGCACAGAGAGACAAGGCAGGAGAACCCAATTGCAGGCAGAGGCAGGGATGAAGGGGTTAACAGGTATTTATTAACAAAACATAAAACAGGAACAAAGCAAAAACCCATGAGGGGGAAAACAGGACTGAATACTAATAAACTGACACAAGGACACGGACTAACTAAACTAGAAAACAAACTTGAATATACTAAACACTTACTGAACACAGGGGTAACAGGAACTTGAACACAGGGTTAACAGGAACTTGAACACAGGGGTAACAGGAACTTGAACAGGGCTAACAGGTAAGGTACATCAAGAACACGAGGGAAGACGTACAATGAACCAGACAGGACAAAGAACACGAGGATGTTTTAAAGGGGAGCAAATCAAGAGGGAACAGGTGCAAGGGATAAACTAATTAACACAAACTAGGAAACAGGAGGGTAGGAACGATGACGCAGACTAGAGAAACAAAGGATCCTGTATGATTCCACCTCTAGACCAAGAAATACCTGACAAGGAGAGGTGGAACCATGACAGCAATGTAAGTCGCTTTGGATAAAAGCGTCTGCCAAATGCATATATGTAAATGTAAACATTTACAATTGTATTTAAATCACGAAATGTAAATACATAATTCATATATAGAGTATCACGTACCACCGGGGTCTCTTAAAGTACCACTTATGGTATGTGTTCCACATTTTAAGAGCCACTGCCCTAGAATATCATTATATGCTGTAACTTTAAGATTTGTGCTAAAGTATAGCCAAACCTGTTCATTAGAATGGGCTGTCCTAATACTTAAAATAGTGTACATGCTCAATGTATGTGTGCACATATGATGGTATTTTTGGACCATTATAGTCGTCTTGACTCATATGGCTCGCCCCCGTACCGCGAGTCTCTGCTTATCCCGCGGGGGTTTTCCTGAATGGACAAGGCGTTTGTGAGTAATGACTGGGAAACGTACACGCGATCACGTTCTGATGAAAGGAACCGATTGGATGCTACAAACTCGACAAAAAGGAGAATTAAAAATCTTTCAATGACAGAGAATTTTTGGTTGACGCGATCTCTTGGTGGTAGTATCATGGTTTGGGCCTATTTTGCTGCTTCTGAGCCAGGACGAATTCCCATCAATTACGGAAGAATGAACTCTGAATTATACCAGTGAATTCTGAAGGAAAATGTCAGGACAACTGTATGCTGAACTGGGTCCTGCAGCAAGACAACAACCCCAAGCACATGTCGTTCTATCAAAAAATGGCCACAGAAGATCAAAATTCCAAAAGTCCAGACCTTAATGCATTTGAAATGTTGTGGAAGGACTTGAAGTGAAGAAGCTCACAAACGTGTCAGAGTTGAAGCTGTTCTGTACTGAAGAATGGGATTAAATGACTCCCTGTCCTTGTGCACGACTGATCAGCGGTTACTGGAACAGTTTAGTTGCTGTCATTGTCACACCAGATGCTGAAAGAATGAGTTCATATACTTTTGCCACTCACAGATGTGTAATATTAGATACATTTCCGGCTAGGTGTGGTATTTTGTCTGATTTTTAATTGTGTTCTGTTCAATTATTTTTAGGACTACTTTTGGTGAACACCTGATGATGTTTTGAGTCACATTTATGCAGAAATATTGAAAATGATATAGGGTTAAAAATGTACAAGCAGCAATGTATTATAAAGACACCAGAAGCTGTTTGTGATGTGCTTTTTCTATAAACATGTACTAATGATCAGATTAACATCACAGACTGTTATGTGTTTATTCTGGAGATGTGTCTATGGACCTGAACAGATCAGCAGTACTGCAGCAGAAATCAAGCGTAGCGTTAGTTCTGGCAGGTCACGTGAGTGAAGCTTGCATCAGCTGATCACATCAGGTGCAGCAAATCAATGTTAACCAATAGTCATACAACACACACTAGACTGCGTCCTATTTAAGTTGCTTTTCTTTGCTCCTTATCAGCTGCTAATCGTTTTGCACTTAAAACCCACCTCCATCCCCAACTCCTCCTCATCTGCCTCTATCTTCGGATATTTTAAACTGTTCCTCAGGTGGGGAGACATGTTTTGCACGTACATGTCCATGCAAGGCTACATGGAAGGGCAGAAAGTTTGCCCAGAACAGTTTCATTCCACTAAATATATGCTATCGTTAAATAAATGACGACAGAAACTAGAAATAACAATTCAAATATATAAAACTACATGTTATGAAATGACAGATTATGAAGTGTATAAAGTGTATCTTTAAGAATCTCTGTGTGTATTTGTTGTTGATACAGGTGAAGATTCTGGAGTTTATGATGTAAGCATCACTGGCGGCAAAAAAATCGAAAAGAAATTAGATGTCACTAGTGAGTATCTTGATTTTATACATCATTGTCTTTACATCTGAGCTTTAAAATATTGAGGTGACATCATATCAACACAGAATTATATTTGCTTTAATGTTAATGTCATGTTCAACAGAGGTTCTGTGAAAATCGCAGTAATGCATCTATATAGTAATGGATGATATCTGTTAACAAACTGCTGTTTGTCGTGATGAACATCTCTCAGCAGAAGAACATAATCTGAACCAGTGATCTGGTACTAAATCTGAATGACTGCAGTAGAAACTGTCAGAGCTATTTGTAAAGATATATTCATATTATTTGGATATATTTAACACTGACTCTAGATGAGATGATGTTTGTTTGCTGCATGTTTAAATGCCTCTATAGACACTGCATACCATCTAAACAACAGTGCACTTTAATATTGCCATGAAGAAACTGTGTTCATTTGACAGATACTTTCAGCTGTTTGCACGTGTTGTCAGTTTGTAGATGTTCAGATAAGAATGATGGACTGTCAGTTTTAGAAACACATGTAGTACATTAGGATCTGTGTTACAGTGATATTTAGACAGAATAACAATCGTTTCATGTGTTGGTTTAGATGTGATTGACAGGAGCCGTTACACTAATAACTCTCATCTCTCTTTAACCAGAATCCAGTCAGAGGTCAAACGGGGAGAAAACTGGTCCAGGATCATTGGTAGTATTGATCCTGATGGGGATGTTCCTGATAAATTGATCATCTGAAAGAACAAGAAACCCTGCAGGATAGTAAGTGACTTTCAGTGACATGAGTTTTGAGATCTGTGTTTACTTTCAGCACTGCTGTGTGTGACATTTTTGCTATTTTGCATGCAGGCCAGTGTCACGATTTTCAGGAGAATGACCTAGATGCAGGCTGTGTTGAAGGGTTAACACAGGGATTTATTACAAAACAAAACACCCACAATGGGGAAAAACTTAACCAAGGCAGTATAACAAAAATGCTTTCCACGTGGGGGCAAAAACATAGGAGACTGGCCTTACACTAAAATGACAGGAACAGGACTTGCTAAATAATAAGGCAAAAAACACAACAAGGTACTCCAGAGTTACGGATAAGAATCACTATGCGGAAAAGGAAACCAACGAAACAAGCACAATGAACGAGCACAGGACAATAGACACAAGGATATTATGTAGGGAGACTAACAACGGATAGTTAACAAGGTGTAGGGGGTGAAACACTGATGGAGAGCTAAACGAGGAACGACAGGGCGGGAACCGAGACGAGACTGGAGAGAGCATATGGAAAGCCAAAAGGTTCAAGATGTTTCTCTCCACATAAAACCTAAGGCTTTGCCGTGACTCTGCCACAAGATCAAGAAAGACAAGACATGAAGAGGCAGAGTCATGACAGGCCAGCAGTAATGTAAGACAATTCTTTCTTTATTTGAGATTGTAGCTGATGTGTACGGGTTGATTTCTACGTGCTGTCACATGCAGTTGTTTAATCGCGTGTCTGGTTTGCCCATGGTTTTTTATAGGTTGATGTTTGGGTGCAGCTTGTAGTTTCATATTTTGCTTTGGCTATACAGGCATACATTTTACGCAAGGAAAAGTCGCGTACACTTTCGGTTTTAAAGCCGATTAACAGCGGCCACTAGCGTTGTATTATATATTTGCCACGAATCGCTCACACCACAGTACAAAAATATGTCGTTCTCATGTTGAGGCAGGGAAGAGATCATGCGGGCATAAGAAAGACTGTAGAAAAAGCAATGTCTTATGTATTACATCAAATAAAAGGTCTGTGGATTTTCAGTTTAAAAAGAAGGATAAAAGTCAGGCAGGAGCAAGGACCTGTGTGTTAATGTTGTAAAGACTTTCCAGCAGCGGTACTTAGGCTTCTAGCAGATATACTCACAGATATCTATGGAGATACTTTCCAGCGGAGAGACTTTGGAGAGAAAGATTGTCTAAAAATCACCCCCGAGGAGGTTGCTTTGATTCGGATCCATTTCACGACTAGACCGCAGCGGAGAGGAAGAGGAAACGCGTGTTGTAGAGTAGGGTTGCACAGTGTACCGGTGCTATGGTAGCATCGCAATGCTAAAGCTTCAAAATACCCGCGATACCTCTCTATTTTTGTAACGGTAGCAACGTAGTACCGTAGTTAATGTTGCACACGCGCATTGATATTCATTTGAACACTTACATCTGCCTTTTTGCTGTGTTTATCTCCTAAATTAATGTGCGTTTTGAATGACTCGGACGAGATAATGATTCAAATTAGCGTTTTGAACGAGTTGGTTAAATGATTCAGTAACTCCGAAAATTGACGCCACCTATTGGCCGTCTTAGTTCTGCATTTAAGCCTAATATTTCCGTTTATAAAGAATGCTGTATCAATGACATTTTTCCCACATTCAAATTAGTTCCACATGAAAAAGATCTAGTGTACTTTAGTATTTACTACAGTTAACTACTAAAACTCATAGACACTAGTGTTTTTGAGTCTTACCATAGTAAATATTTAAGTATACTACAGTATTTGCTACAATTTATCCAATTACTACAGTTAATACAACAACATATTCTAGTGCAAAGTATAATACAGTTTACTATAGTAAATACAAAATGTTTCATCTAAATCTGTGTTTTTTGTATAGATTTGAATTATGAACATGGCACAGCATCGTGATACTACTTGGTATCGAGATACTTCAGCTAGTATAGTATCGTAAGACACGTTTATGGTACCGTGACAACCCTATTGTAGAGTTGTTTGTCCGTTTAAGGCTGCTGTACAAAACATGCTGGCGAATTCAATGTATGTAGGGCCGCTCTGTATGTAGATATAAACAGCTTATTCAAGGTATTACAAACATAACGGTTCATTATGTAAGGTCTTTATACACCTCTGAAGACATAGTTTTGTATATTATATTGCATTTCTGTCAAAAGATCCTCCTAAAAACGCCGTATTGATCCTTCAAGGTAAGAAACGTCATTCAGATGTCACTAACAGGCAATTTGGTTTAATCGTTTGTAAATATAATGTCATTAAAAGACATATATTATATATAACATTTGTAAAAAAACTGTCAAAATGATTTGCTGCATCTGGGTTAGCGTGTGCAATGAGTTTTGAGCGTTTTTTCTGGGAATAACGAACCTGCAAATGTCACAACTGGCCAATCAGAATCAAGCATTCCAACGAGCCGTGTTATAAGCGTTTATGTGTATGTTTTTATGCTGTTTCTTTTAATCACACAGGCATCATTCTTTATTCTCGGCAACAACAAAAAACAGCATACCCTGCTTAAAATACGTTCCCGCAGCTATGAATTCACGCAATACTCTGACATTGAAGTTGTATGTGTTAACATTAGTTAATGCATTAACTAACATGAACAACATGTTTACGAATGAACATTACAATGAGGAATATAGTTTTTAAATATGTTAATTTCAGCGTTTACTAATACATTGCAACTGTTAGGCTAACATTAGTTACAGTTTTTCTCAGTCGCTTTTGGAGCATTTCTCAAAACAATTCACACAAACAACACACCATCATGGAATAC
Organism: Triplophysa siluroides; assembly: GCA_006030095.1. Classification (NCBI taxonomy): domain Eukaryota; kingdom Metazoa; phylum Chordata; class Actinopteri; order Cypriniformes; family Nemacheilidae; genus Triplophysa; species Triplophysa siluroides. The sequence continues at coordinate 301,926 of VCII01000199.1, read as the reverse complement.
CTGCAAAAGACTGTCAATTGTTCAAAAAGATTAGTTCATTTCACAAAAGGAATTTTTTACTTCAATAAACATGTCAGTGCCATCAAAATGAGAGGGCCTTGTGTCATTGTTCACAAACAGGACAGTCAAAATGTTTAGCCATGTTGTCATTATAACAGGTGCTTTATTTTTTTTAGTATTTTCAGATGTAAACTATGGCTTCAGTGTGTAAAGACACTGATTGATAATGCACAAGACTGACTTATTTCACTTTCAATAGTACAAAGTTATACGTAACTGTGTGTGCGACACAGATAGCAAAAGATTGAACAGGATTCACTTTACACTTGGTCTGTCAACAAACTACGCATCGAGCTTGAACGAAGTAACTGTGATGCAGAAAAGACAACATTATTTTACAGCACAATGGGAAAAATTGCAAAAAAAAGATAAACTTATGAGAGACCCCTCATGCAGAGCTGTACGCAGTTCTGTATGAGGTATCAAACTACATAATTTCTACTCCCCCTTTGGCTTTGATATGTCTTACTTTTGCAACGCAGCAGTAAAATGCAACGATTTTGAAATGACCACATGCTTTTGTAAATCATCTTGAACCAGAGCCCTCTCATCATCAGAGATGGAAAATCTCTGTACAGTGTGTGTGCGTGTGTGAGTGTGTGTGTGTGTTGTATGAATAAAGGATCTGAGTTTCTAACAGTGAAAGCAACCTGTGAGCAAAGTAAATTTAGTCACAGTTTGGATCAAAAACGACGTAAATGCAAGAAAACTGAATATGCCTGACAGATTATGACAACTGGTCTAACAATTTTGCATTGAATAACTAAGACGATGAACAAATGACTATGTTTAGAGGGCTAAGACAATTGCACAGAGAACTACATATTACATTTTGAGCAACATGACATTAGCAACTGATAATGTAGGAAACAACAGACAATTTTACATAACCAATTGCATGAATGTACTGAAACAATTGCAACTTGTTCAAAAGAATAAGAAACTACTTTTCTGATGTGCACAAGTGACAAGATGATGTGAAGGTTGAATAACTACTTTTGAGAATTTAATTTCTGATCTGAGAAATGCGCCATAGAAACAGAGAAAAACTGTAATACACAATGAACTAACAAAATAATTGTATTAATAAAGATTAATACTTTGACAAAAACTAATACAGTACTTTTAGAATCCACTGGCAGATAATTAAACAAGCGACATCTAAGAAATAACAAAAAGAAAACATCACGAGAAACACACATTTGTTTATTAAAAAAATTTAAATATATTTAATTGAAATAAAATAAAAATACTTATAACTGACAAAAAATCTGAAACCAATGCTAATTGAACCATTTCTGTTGTGTTTATTTATCTTATGCTTGTTTTTTCGGTACATTTCTGTCGTGTTTTAATTTTATGAAGCTACAGCATGCATGTAAATGCGAGATCACGTGATCTATTAACACCTTTGATTCTGTCTGTGTTTTCTTACAGAAAAAAGAAGAGAAAGATGAACGTTTATAGAATGACGAAGAATGAAGAGACTTTAAACCTCAATAGAGATTGAGAAAAGTCATTTCAAAAGCATCTATTACATATACTGTTGTATAACATTTATCTACCAGACTTGTGAAAGTTGTTAACACATACACAAAGGAATTATTCATGTTAAGAGACATGATACTTTTTAAACATATACTGGATTAGGTGTTTTGGCTCCCTTTGGTAAGTGTTTCATTTTTTCTTGCTTTATGCTGGAATCAAAGTAAACATTTAGTCATTTGGCAGACGCTTTTATCGAAAGCCACTTACAGATGGGTAAACAATCGAAGCAATTCGGACAACGTAAGTACAACAAATCAAATCAAATCTCTTTGTTGTCACACATAATGTACACAAGTGTACTGATGGTGAAATTCTAAGGTACAAGACTCTTGGCCATGGCAGTACAAGCAACAAGATATGAAAATGTATAATAACATACATAACAATATACACACTTTACACAATATACAATAAATAATTTGACAATTGTACACAATATACACATTTCCATTATAATATGATGACTATGAAACATTTTGTACCTACATTTTGTATTTGTATATTGTATGTTTAGTATTTGTTTATTTTTTTTTTCTTAACATTTTGGAGTCAGATCAGATGTTTTGCCTTATGTTTGACACCAGAAGGACTCTAGTTGTATAACATTTTTTGTTATACAACACAGTTGCTCAACATAAAATGTTCGATGGTTGGTTTGATCCGACACGTCGCAGACACTTGAAAAAATATTCCCTTAGATCAAGTTTAGTATGACATGATCTAATTCTGACTAAACATTACAAAGCCATACAATATGCAAACAGTAACCGAACTCTACATGTATTTATGACCCAAGGTTAGTTCATACCTTTAGATGAGGAGTTAAAGTAAGGGATAAAAACCCTTTGAAGTAAAAATGTGCACACACATAACATTTATTTAACGATAAAGTGATTGTTATGGCCTTTTTGTAAAAAAACATTTGCTTGCTAAGCTGCTAAACTACTTAACGTTAATCAATCACAGAATTAAACACTACGCTAAGATCACGCCATAAACGTATAATCATCAATCCTACAGGACGTCAGCATTACATTATACGATATCTACAGGAATCCTATAAGTCCATAATAATTCCTGAAGGAGTGTGACATTCCTGCAGAACATAACACAGTCACATGGAACAACCCTAGGATTCCTGTAGGGTTTGTTTGTAAGGCGGTGCAGCTGCACCAGCAGTGTCTAAATGTTGACCAATCAAATGAGAAAGACAGAGTTTACGCAATTCGAGCCAATCAAATTACAGAGGCCAAGCAGAATGTCAGCCAATCGGCAGGCGGGCGCGTAACAGAAACCATGCGTGAATTCCAGCTCGCAGATGACTGTAGTGAGATGTAAGAAGGCAGACATAACACTGCCAACTGTTTACAACAAAAATGTTAAATGGTAAGATTCAGAGATCAAAACTACTTAACAGGCTTCAAGATTCTATATAAGTAATGCTGTTTAATCCAAATTCCTAATCAACCTTTCTTATGTATCTTCATATTTACAGGCTTACAGCAGGCATATTTTGCCTGTTAAGAGAAGAAAAAGAGTCATTGTGAACATTTCTTTTGTTATGGTTTCAAAATGATAATACAAAGAACAATTACATAAGAAAATAGTTATATAGCTGCCATTAATGGGAAAAAAAATATTCTACTTGAGGGACCATGCCCATAGATTTGGGCTAAGCCCCCAATGTCCACAACGTCTGGCTCCATCCCTGCTTTGAGCTCTGTGATGGCCTTTCACCCATCTTGTGTTAGTGAACCCGACTCACAACCCGATGTGATCAGAGGCTTGATAGCGAATCCTTTGACACTGAGTGAGAATAAGAGAACTGAGATCAGTCTTCTTTATAAATAAAGCTTTTAAGATCAACATCCTGTCCAGCGCTTCTCATTTAGTGTTTTCTTCAGTCCTTGATTCTGATCGGTCTGCTTGTTTTATTCATGATAAAACATATATATGACTGAATCAATCAGAGGTCTTTAACAACTGATAACTGGTTTCAGTTAGTCAGACTGGAAGATTAATAAAATATAAGAAAAACTGAATTGCACACATTTTCAATATTGACTTCTTGCAACATAGTGACCTCATGCCGTAAACACGAACACATCTGCATCTACTTGCGACGGGAAACTCCTAAAAGGACTAAAGGGACCGGTGCCGTGGCTTCACCTTACTTCAAATATAAATAATTTTATGTGTTTTTGACAAATATTAATCAATTATTATTCAGCATTATCTTATTTTTAAATTGATGATTTAAGCACGGTTAACACCCACCTTTTCTGATACAGAAAGTAGAGAATAATTTTTCATGGTTCTAATGAATGCTTAGGCTTTCTCCTGCTAGGTTAGTGTGACTGTGAAAATGGACTTCTTATCATCATGTTTGAAAAACATCTTCTGTTAAAACACACTCCACCTTTGAGCAGTTTGTGTAGTGTGAAATTGGGTAATCTGGGACATATTTCGCAATTTTGACTTCTGCGATATATTTCGATTTCTATCTAACACATTAGATCAACACATTAGACTTTTCTGAAATCCCCTGAATGTTTTCTAACCACACCAGTAGAAAGAATGTAGATATTATACCCGGAGGAGACAAGCCACACCTATGAGTGTTTTGTGCCAAAAAAAATAAAATCTGCGTAAATTTGATAATCTGGGACAGGTCACTTTGTAATCTGGTACATATGTATTATAGCCCTTAAAAAACCTATTCATTTATGCATGCCAATCACAATATCAACAATTTTTTAAAAGCATGTACAAAAGCAAAAATGACAAGTACAGAAATCTCAAAAACAAAATGCATATTCCAATATTTCTATTTTAACACATGCAGGATTAATAATCTACTGTGTAAATTCATTTAAATTCATTTAAACTCTATTCAAATTGTTGTAAACACATTTGTTTTAGTGTTTAACAAAAAAAAATATTAAAATTTAAGCAACAATTTCAACAATTGAAACAGATTATTCAGTCGGTAATCAAATTCTCCATTAAAATTGGGGCTACTCAGGGAACAAACACTCATTGCAGGTGAGAGAGACCCATCATCATCTATCTAATTTATAACCTCCAGTAATCACCCATTTCTCATTCGGGCATATATTAGCCCTTCTCATTGGATTTATAAAGTCCCTAAATGCACACTTCCCCCACTTGAAGACTGTCCCAGATTACCCAAAGCATGCTGTCCCACATTCTCAATCACATTTATGTTGCTAGAATAGATCACAAACATAATTTGTCAGCAATTAGGAACATTGTCTTATTTTTGACAGATTTAGGTCCTTAACATTGCTGGAAACGGTCTTGTAAATATCCTGCTGTCTGTGCTGTGTGATTGTGTCCTCTAGTGGTGAAATGATGAAACTGCAGTAGATGTCAGACAGAACACTACACCAATAAAAAACATGAACACTTGTGTCAAACAGCCATATATTATGTGAACATTTTCAAAAAGGTTTCCACCCATGTTTGAGTAAACAAAGCCTTGCATTAGGGTCATTTTAACCCCAGAAGTGTGTTCTCTCCTCTCCCATTTACCCAGACATGGGTTAAAAACCACAGCATTATTCAACACTTTATGGGCATTAATAATTTTTTGTTATATTAGTCACTATCGATCTTTCAGAACGCTCGTTCAATGAGTTTACTGAGGCTTTACTCAAGTATAGTGTACAGCTGCTGTGTTTCTGTAACGAAAATAACAAAACATTTAAACATGGACATTTAACAGCCACAATTACTATGTTAACAACAACCTTTATAAGCTATAAATTAAAGCATTGTGGTTCGTAAAGGCCTGTTTGTTTTTAAAATAAGCAAGTAGGCTAGTCATTCTACATATAGATAAAAACTAGATGCCGCATTAACGTCTGTTTCTATGGGCCGCTAAAGTTCGGCCGCCATATTGAAGCGGTCACGGTGCGAGCCGGTGACCGGTCCGTTAACACTCAAGAGCAAGCTGCTGGCTGTATTCACTGTTGTTTAAACTCAAACATTAAATCTGATACATTAACACATGACAGCAACGAAAGCTTATCCCATTTTTTGGAGATTTAAATCCCCTTGGTTTTCACAGCCATGGCTGCGCAGAGCAGTGTTGGGACATTCTCGCATACTGTGAGTGACGTCAGTGGACCGTACCAAGATGGCGGACGAGTCTACGTGCCTGCGAGCGCTTGAAGGCGGCATCTAGTTATATACATTATTCTATAGCTGTCCACAAGATGACGCCATATCACCGAATTCTGATGACTGAACACAATAATGATACAGTTAGGATAAAGCTAAGCTTAAATATTTTAAAATACAACTAAAGTATATATTTACAGCTGGAATTTCAAGTAGGCCTATTGACAAAATGTATGAAATCACATCTGCTCAGGGCACCCACTGCACCTCCTGGACCTGAAGACACTCGAGCGTTTCCTATTATGATCGGTCAGACAGAAGAGCATCCACTGAGGGAGGTTTTATATTATAATTCAGTTGTGAACTAATGTAATAATAAAGTAAAAGATTTTGATAGTTTAAGGGTTAGCATGTGTTGTTGTTGTGATGGCCTTTGACCCTTCTCTTGTTGGTGCGAGTGCCGACTCTGTTGAGTGGGTCGAGGGGAACTGTCCACACTGAAAGAGAATGAAATTATCTATAAAAAATGAGCTTTTTAGCTCAACATGCTCAACGTTCAGTCCAAACAATCTAAATCAGCGGTTGCAGAAGTGAAATGAAGGGCTTCCTGATGCATCAACAGACAATTCATATTTTTTTAAGTAATTTTATTGAAACCAATTTAATGTAAATAAAAGTACATAAGTCAGATAGAAGTACAGTGACCTCAGACCTGTAAACAAGAACACAAACACATCTGCATATACTGTAGCGACCGTGTGAACGTTTAACGTGTTAAAAATACATTTGCAGAAGTATCACACAGGATGAGACAAATCAAGAAACACTCAAACGACTTCAGTATCTTAACATACTGTTGCATTCTTATACAGTTTTACATTGATATTTTCTTATCATTGTTTTTGCATTATATTGCTCAAAACATAAGCAATAACCTCAGTGTGAGGATACATTGCAAAAGCCATTTTCATATTCATACACTACATGTACAGTCAGGGCTCCTCCCACTGACAGACAGATACGGCTAGTCTCGATCTCTTGGAGTTCACGCCCCGTTTCTGGAGGGAGGGCGGGGTTTAGTCATTCTTCACTTCTAAAGCAAATCCAGGTATAAATCTGCTGACATCAGTAGGTGTGAAGAAAAATATGATTTGATCAATGCTGATCAAATTGTGAACTTTTTAATAAATTTGACCCTCATCTCTCTCTCTCACACACACACACTTAAAGCCACACCTCCTATCTTCACACAGGGGTGGAGGTCTTTTAATCTGATCTCTTGTGGTATTCTAGCACAATATTCTGAAAATGCTTCACACGTTACTTGTGTTCTCTCTGAGCTCGTGGCTGGTTGGTAAGTTTACTCAGTTTCTGTGTTATTAAGTCATTATTTAAATGACAATTTTACATTAATGCTTATGGCAGACACTTTTATCCAAAGTTACAGTGCATTCAGAATCAGATCATACATGTCTATTATCAGTATGTGTGTTTTTTTGGGGTCACAATGCCAAATTTTGAGTTAATTCGACTTAAAAATAATAGTTAATTCAACAAGGTTAAGCAACTCAACGAGAAGTTCATTGAGCTAACTTATTTTTTAAAGTTGAAGCAACAAAAGCTCGATTCAACTTTCAAAAAATAAGTTACCTGGATAATCCAACACATTTTTTTTCACAGACTATTCAAGGGCAAGAGAGAAATGATAAAATAAAATAACATTTAGTTTTTTTGGGGAGAAGCAGAAATGTTTTTTATAGCACTGCTATGACAAACCTTTGGTAGTTCCTTCATTTACTTAAGTTATAATAAATTTAAGTTATTTTGGCATTGACCACTCGTGAATAGAAACCTTTCTCGATTCATTCCTTTTTTTTTTACATTTTTAATTAAAATGTCCAATATTTCAGTGGACATCCTTTTATGTTGCGAGTGACACTAGACCAGTCGTAACAAGCACAAACTACACTCTAAAAAACATCCGTAAAAATAGGGCACAATATACTGTATTAATAAGAAGGAATATTCCGTATTCATTTTTACAGTTGTTTTACCTGTATTTTACATTTTGCACTGCATTAAATTGCATTTAAGCATTTTTTTACAGAAATGTACGCAAAATAAAGGAAAATGTACTGGTAATTTTCTGCCAGTACTTTATCCGTTTTTTTACAGTGTACAATTTATAAATTACAGTTATTGACATGAAAAAGATTTCTTTCTTCATCATAACTTTGATATAGCAGGCACAAATAATCATGTACCAGTGCCAGTTCAACACAACAATGACTCATTACATCTTGAGAGCTTTTCAAAACTGTTAATGAACTAAAGTTTCATGTTTGTGTTGTTCAGGTGTGTTTGGTGATGAAGTGAAGTCAGTGTCAGTGATGAAGGGCAGAGGCGGTCTTAACATAGAGGCATAGGTAGGCGGCTGCTTGGGGCCCCCTACCAGCGGTCATAATAGGTGGGCCCCGAACCAACCTTATTTTTTATTTTTATAAAATTTAAAAATAAAAAATAAACAAAACCCTTATCATCATGAACACTTCAAAGCATGGTAAATTGTATTAATATTCTTAAGAAATACGTTGAAACTTTGAAGTAGTAGTTAAAATGTTTCATGTTTATCTGTCACTACACACATACACCCCCTTCTATCACAATGAAATGGACTCGTCCGTAACCGTGCGCGCTGCGCGGCGCGAAAGATAAACACAGAGTGACAGGACTGGGTTTGTACACAAACAGAGACGAATCACGACAAAAATAAACGCGAAAATGAAACGGTCTTACCCAAGCGGCTCAGATAAAAGAAAAAAGCGAAAAGACATCGATAAATACTTGGCAACGCTGCCAAAGATGACAAATTTTTTTAGTGCTGTTGTTGAGGACACTGACAGGAACAACAACGGCGTCCAAACTGTACAGGCCTGTACAGCAGCAGCAGCAGCTAGCAGTGAAGTGGCGCTAAATAACGTGAACCAAGATGAAATTGAAGAGGACTTCACGTTGTTGCCGCCCGCTGTCACCGGCGACAGTGTCAATGACGTGGAAGAGTTGTCCAGTGGTGGCCACTTTGACACTGATGATGACCATGATGGGGCTTTGGTGAGTCAACCGCCTAGTTTAGCTAGTAATAGCCACAGCCCTACACTGATAAAAAATATTTTGTGGTGACGTAAATAACGTTACTACAGAAAAACCGAATTTAACCCTTATGTAATTTAATCCAGGGGTCAGCTGTGGCCTGGTGGTTAGAGAGTTGGGCTTGTGATCAGAAGGTTGCTGGTTCAAATCTCAGTGCCAGCAGGTCATTACTGAAGTGCCCTTGAGCAAGACACCTTACCCCTGATTGATCTGCAGTGATGTGTCACTGTATACAAACTACTTGTAAGTCGCTTTGGACAAAAGCGTCTGCCAAATGAATAAATGTAAATGTTATGTTGGGGATGTTTTCGTCCACTATGTGTTGCTGTTGAGTGTTATTTTGGCCACAACTTTCTCTTTGTCACAGAAAATGGAATGATTGTTGGTGACAAATCTTATTTTGACACAAATTTTGGGAAAATGCTTTGAACATTTTTCAAAACTAAACGATATTCAATTTTTTGCATAAATCTGTTAATCAACCTCAGTCCTTATCAAAACTGCTAAATGTTTAAGGAAAAATCCTGGAAATGTTTACTCTTTTTATTGCAAATGATTTTTTCAAAAACTGTAAAGAACACACACAAAACGACTTAATTTCAATATAAAAAGTGATTGTGTACTGGATTTTTTGTGAAAAATTAGTAACAACATTGGCTTTGATGCATTGTTAGTTTTTGTGCATAATCAGATTACACTTTTTCTCCCTCATTTACTGTCCGTGGGTGTTTTTGCCCAGTTGACTTCCATTAAAACAATAAAAAAATAAGAAGAGGAAGAGAAAGAAAGACAAGGGAGAGAGAGAGCAAAAACAGGCATGAGGAGGAAGAGATAGAGGAGAGAAAGGGACAGAGACAAAAGCAGATGGAAGACGCAGCACTCAAACACAGTCATATAGAAGAGCAGGAGAACAGAAAAAGAAGGAGAGGAAGAGAAAGAAAGACAAGGGAGATAAAGAGTTAAAACAGGCATGAGGAGGAAGAGAAACAAAGGGATGAGGAAGAGAGAAAGGAAGGGACAGAGACACAAAAGAGAGATGGTAATCATTTAACGATAAAAAAATCCTGTGTTTTTTGTTATCCTCTCACTTCATAAGAGAAGAAGTCCATCACTAACTTCTGGATAGCTAAGATATTTGACTTGACCTTTTATTGGACTAAAACATTGGCCCACACTCATTTTGTTCATAGACCATATTGTTAGTTGGTAACAATGTTTTTTTATTATTATTATTTTACAGGTACAGCTCCTACATCTGCACATCATGTTGGTGTGAAGACCTGATAGAAGACATCACATAGGACTCTCTGTGTCAGAAGCATGTGATGTGGAGAACAATCTCTCTCTCTCTCTCTCTCTCTCTCTCTCGCTCTCTCGCTCTCTCTCTCTGTCTCTCTCTCTCTCTCTCTCGCTCTCTTTCACACACATGCACGCACACACACCATATCATGTACATAGGTTTGTTTCTAGAATGTTAGAAATGTTCAATCTAAAATGTAATGTCAATTCATCTTGTACACAGGGTTGTTTGTAGATTTTTTGAAATGTTATATTGATTTGATCTTAAAAAAATAATAAACAGTGCTAGTTTTCCTGGCATTTTGGCAAAGACGTGTTAAACCTTATTCTCTATTGGGATCCATCGTGACTATTAGTTTGTGTGGTGGTACACTTTGTGTGTTCTCCTTCATTTTGAAGTAAATATTTTTCTTTTAAAGATCGGATAGTGGGGCCCCATACACACCTTCGCCTTGGGCCCCCAATTTGCTAAATCCGCCACTGATGAAGGGACATTCTGTTACTCTACACACTGATCTCACTCACATACAGACAGATGATGTGATCCAGTGGAGGTTTGAAAACATCCTCATCGCCAGAATCATGAGATCAGTCAACATCAATCCCTCATATGATGAGACTGAGATATTCAGAGACAGACTGAAGATGAACAATCAGACTGGAGATCTCACCATCACACACGTCACATCTCAACACAACGGACTTTATACACTCAGTATTCTTGGGAGAAACAAGGACAAGAGATTCAGTCTTACTGTTAATGGTGAGTAGTTTTATATCATCTGTCTGTTTATTTTAGCTGCACACATATAACCTTCACATGCACACATAAGCACAAATACACATTTATATCCAATCCAGAACTGGGCTGTGTTTAAGTCCACAAACCACGGATATGAAGGTATTTTTGGTGCAACACAACTGAGCGCCTGTGAGAGTGGAACTTGTAGTTGTAGATTTTGGCCACACAAGTGTATCAGTAAATTTTAAGTCACAATTGGAAGTTGCAAAATTGTATATTTTTTCCCTTCCGCAAACATGATTTGTGCATTTGAAGAGGCCACACGCGCTGGTTTTGGTGCCCAGCAAGTGGCGCCCTTACAAGCAAGTGAAAAATTCAGCGAGAATCATCCCAGCAGCTTTTTCCTGAAATCACTTTTTCCTGAAATCACTGATCGTAATGGAGTATTGGTTTGCATTAAATAAGTGTGCTGGTCAGCTACATCGACAATCCCTTACGAAAATGAACCATGGTTGTACTACATAAAAAACAAGGTTAGTGTAGTAAAACCATGAAAACTGATTTAATACTGAGATATGTATCTTTATATCTATATCTGCAAACTGAGAGAGTGTGTGAACTTGTGTCAGAGACTCGCAGCAGCAGATTCAAGCAGTTGTGTTGTGTTTGTGCTAGAAAAATGTCCAAGAATAAAATCTGTTTATTTGTGAGACCATATTTTACAAGCATTGGACTCTCATTGGATGAATTCACAAACTGATTTGCGGATGTGCAAAACTCGTCTGTGGGCGCACGTCTTTCTACAAGTTTGCAACTTCAAATTTACTGATACACATGTTTGGCCAACATACAAGTTCCACTCTCACAGGCGCTCAGTTGTTTTGCACCAAAAATAACTTCATACACGGCCACTCTTTCTCTTCATTCGCTATGGAGCCGCAGAGATGACGTATGTTTGTATGCAAACCCCGGAAGCGAGTTAGCATTTTAGGACTTCCGGTTCCATTGGACCAAAGTCTATATAGGTGCGTCCCAAATCGCACACTTATGCACTATTCTCCGCCATTTTGTAGTATAAATGGTGTGAGTAGTGCGTTCACATTGAAAATCCTCAAAAAAAAGTGCACTTTAAGTACCCGGATGATGCCCTTTTTCGACCGAAAATATAAAGTGTGGAACTGTCGACACTTCACGCACTCAACGGTCGCAGATTCGCTTACGTAGCGGAAGGGAGGCGGGGCTATCAGACGCTTCAACCTGATGACGACTAAAGTCATGCTGGGCAAAACAGATGAAAACTACATTAAATGAACAATGCACAAGTATATTTTTATTCACACGCATTGTGGCGTGCGATTGACGTCATTGGCGCTCGTCTGGATAAACAATATACTTCTGGTTACTATAAAACCGTTTAGTATTCCATTTGGGACGATTCTGTAATTCATATACTAGATGGTTGAGTGCAAAGTGCATAGTTTAAGTACATAGCGTGTAGTATGTTATTTGGGACACAGCTTGTGGGTTTGAATGGATTTTTGGCTCTCCATTCACTCTGAAATCCATCTGAATATGGAAGTTAAAACGATCGCAACTTCCGGTTCATGGGGACTTTAAGATTCTACTTTACTCCTTAGTAAAAGTTGCTCTCAGCAGCGTTGTGAAGAGGTTTGTAGAGGAAACTCTCAACTAAAACCTTTTGTGAATGAGTGTTTTGTGAATACAGATGTGTTCACTCTTCAAGTGTCTGTTGTTGTGTATCGTTACAGCACAAGATCTTTACACAGCAGCAGGAGGACTAGCAGATTATTTCATTCCTCTCTCTTGTGTTGTTGGATCTGTGATGATTGTAGCTGCGCTTCTGATGTTCTTCATCTGCAGAAAACACAAACACACAACAACAACAGGGTAAATGACAACTACTAGTGATCAGAGATAGAAAAACTAAACATTCTCCAGACATTTAAGAAATATTTATTTTATAACTAATGTTATAGCTGATGCAGTAGTTTATTTACACAGAATGTCATGTATTATATTGAACAATGTTAAGACTGTTGGGAAACTGATATGATGATGGTCTAACAGATAAAACATGTCATTATTCTTACAGATCAGACTCATGAAAAACAAATCACATGCGCTGATTCACCATTCAACAACACACAGGTCAAGTCAATACAATACAATACACTTTATTGTCTCCTTGGGGAAATTTGTCTTCTTGGGCTTAGTGAATGCTGCATTTCCAAATCACGCAATGACACAATATGCCATTAAATAAATGCACAGTAGGTAAATAAGTCAATTAATCAGTCATTAATCTGAGAATTTAAAGATGAAATTTCCTAAATGTGAATTTACACAGTCATTACTGTAGAGAGTAAAGGGCAAGGGCCAGCTTACACAACCCTGAGGAACACCCATGTGTGTTATTTTTTAATCTGAGAAGGTGTTATTGATCCTCGCAACCCAAGTACGGCCTGTTAGAAAAAGAATAGTACCATTTAATCTGGAAAGGCTTAACATTCAACTGGCTCCTTTTCTGGATCAAAAGAAGGGGGTGTCACAGAACGAGAATGACTGAACCCAAGTGCAGGCAGTGAAGGGGTTAACAAGGAAAATGTATTTAAACAAAGAACACAAAACAAAAACCCACAAGGGGGTAAAACAACATAACATAAAGGGATAAATAACAACTGGCAAACAGGCACGTAGACTAAATGATGTTTTATTAACAAAGTTCGGGAGGAACCCTAAGCATATAATCAGCCCGCCGGTCTATCATCAGCAATCAAATATAGCTCAAGCATGTGACCTCACAATCATCTCGGCTGGTACAACATCAGCAATCACAGCTTTTACCCTATCAGCTCAAGCAAGCTCCATCATAAATAGACAAGCAGTCTTACCTGATGCTTCTCGCAAGTTCAACATCCCTCCTCCACCCCAGCTCCTCTCATTTTCCTCTCAGTCCCGCAAGACCCCCGGGGGGGGTGTGTTCTGGGCTCGAGCCGGTTCCGAGCCCGGCGCACTTGCCCTAACCAGGGTAGAGTGCTTTAAGTTCGGATAGACCCGGTGAGCTCAGAGCCCACTTCTAGCACAGCACGCCAAATACGCATAACCTTCATATCCATGCTTAACCAATTCATCCTACATCCTAGCTGCTTATCTGCGAGGGTGAACTCGTGAACTGACACTAGACTAGAACTGGGAAAACTCACTGACAGGAAACAAGACGCAACGTCTTCGATACGGGGTTCAGGAAGACAGCAATATAGCGCTGGAACTCATCATATGAATCAAAATGGAACAAAACAAACGAGCACAGGAAGAATATGAGGACAATTTAAAGGCTCAAAATCAACAGGGAACAGCTGCAAGGGATACACTAATTAATCAACACTAACTAGGAAACAAGGGGTCAGGGCACAGTTTTATAGAGTTAGATGCCGCAAAACTTTCCTCAATAATATACTTTCGTCACCTACAGGCCTCCTGGAGCAGCTTGTTGAGCTCCTTTTGTACAGTTTTCAATTGCATCCTATCACCGTTCATAAAAGCAGCTTTTTTCCTGTAAATCCACGCCTTCTCTTTCTTTGTGATATATGGCTTGTTGCTAGGGTACATAATAATGTCTTTTTTTGCTGCAACATTGTCAACACAAATAAGGATGTAGCAGGTTGTTGACTCAGTGAGGTCATCTAGATTTGTACTCTGAAAAATAGACCAGCCCGTACAAGTGAAACATCCTTTAAATGTGTTTCAATACGGACTTCTGAACACTCTAGTGCACAACTTGACTCATATTGGTTGTGCATGTTTATATTGGAAACTTAAAGCTCAAGAATCAGTCTAATCAATATCTGACTGTTGAAAGTTTCTCACATCCCATAAGTCTCATAACTGAGTTTTTCTCTTTTGTGTTTTCTTACAGATATCTGAAATGACAGAGGTGGTTTACATGAGCATTAAACCGGATGAAGTTTGTTCTAAACTACAGTTCGAGTACTTCAGTGAACTACAGTATTATGCTTGCGCGAATAAAAAACTAAAATAATAGTAACACAACTGATATATTTGTGTCACTTTGATTATGTTGTGCCTTTTCCTCATCTTGATCTTTGAACAAAGTCTGTTTGGGTGTAAGTGTGCTTTCCTCTCTATATTGTGATATTTAGGTCATGATATTTTATAAAACGCCATGTTTTTGATACCCGAGTATCAATATATATTTCTGGAACAAACTACACAAATAGACTTTCATAAGTAAGTTGTGCACAAAGAAGAATCGTCCGCAAGCTGGAGCAAACAAGAAGAATTTGTGAACATGAACGTTTTACAAGCACAATTATCATGTAAACAACAATCTTTATATGTTTAAAGATATTTAGCTATACATTTAAGCATTATAGTGCCATTTAAAGAAAATCTGTCATTCTATAGACTAGTTCACACACTGATCCAACAAACACGTGTTTGTCTAGACTAGAGTGAATGTCTTCTGCATGTCCACAAGATGGCGCCATCGCTGCGTTTCTGATGACTGAACTCAACTCAAGACATTTGCGTTTCTGGGTGTTTATTTGTTGAAACTTTTATTATGCCCCGCTGGCCGTAACTTTACATTGCATTGAACTTCCGGTTGAGTAAAACGTGATTTGTTGATGAATGGATTTGTTTTCGTTTTGGCTTTATTGTACATACATTTGATGAATTTGAACACAATTTAATAAAAAGAAAACTTTAAACTAAGATGAAAATGTATTTTTAAATAGTTTTTCCATTACTTTTTCTTTAATTAAGCTTAAAAAATACCAACACAATGAGGCATTTCAAAATTAAAAAGGAAGTTCTGAGGAAAACAGAGCACATACAAAATATACTAACTACAAAACAAACAAAAGTACAAAGTGAAATACAAAAGAGTGAAAATAAAATAAATAAACAACGATAAGAAAACAACAATTAAACTACTAAACATCAGAGTCTTCAAATAGCTGGAATTCTTCAACCAATCTAAATCATTGTAGTTTTTCATCACTGTCTCTAGTTCCTGCCATTCAATCATTAGCCTTCTTGCGGTCTAAGCTCCTCCCACTTACAGCTCTTGCCATAAGCTCCTCCCACTTGACAAGCTTCAACTACTCTGCACTTCTTGAAGACACATGATCTGTATGTCGTCTTTTATTTTGAGTGTTCAGATAAGAAGCAGCTTTTGTCACAATACATGTTAGTTTACACACTAAACATCCAAAAAAACATGTGAAATCCCTCTCAGGCAACATCCAACTGGAAATGAATGTATGTTTTATATTATAAAATAAAAGTTCATCCCTACTCTTATATTAGGAGGTCTGAGAAGACAGACAGATATCAGACAGATAAAGTCTTGAGTAAATGTGTTTTGTGTGTTTCTTCACTGTTTAAATGTTCCACAGGAAACTGGACTTGTGACACTAATGTGACAGAAAAGCTGTGAAGATATTTGTGATGTTTAACGGTTGACATCTGCTGTGATGACCTTTAACCCTTCATCAGTGGTTTGATAAGTGAGTTGAGAACTGTTGACACTGAATGAGAATGAGCTCAATGTTATATGTCAAACTCAATACTCCATCCAATGAATCAATATGTGACGTGTGTAACGGAGGCCAGCTAATGTAAGAGCGCTGCAGGTAAAACCTTACTCCCGACCTCAAGAGATGCTCCAGCGATGAGCTTGTTTCATGTTTGTTAGTCCCTGTGGCGTCATCTGTGCAAAACCTTGTGGATTCCATTCTAAGGGACCAAATTTTGAGCACTTTAAGTTTTTTTATTAAAACGAATAAATCTGCTAAATGCATCACACATACACATACATTTCTAGCGCAATGCTAACACAAGGAATGATGAGAGAATATTTCATTTTATTTGAGTACATATGAATGATAATAAGCACATAATGTTCACATATTAAGAAGCTTCTGGAACACAGTGACCTCAGACCTGAACACAAGATCACAAACACTTCTGCAGACGCTGTACAGCTCAAAATAAAGTTCACACGTTTGTTCAAAATACACCAGCAGCAAGTTCACACATGATGATCTGATACATCAAACACAGACACACAACTAGTGCGGTCACGACAACATTATACCGCTGAGGTTGTTATACAGTTTGACATGTATGTTTAATGCAGCGCTCCATATTGATGCTCTACTGAAGGAAGACTTGTCAGGTTTAAATGTTGATCGAGTTGGTCAACCCCCCACTTCTGGAGCTTATGTCCCGTATCAGGAGGGCTGAGTTATGTGCTTTAAGGAGAATGTTTGTCTCTCCTTTATATTCTAAAGCAAACCTCCACACAAACCTTTTGACATCAATAGATTTAAAGAAACACACAAACCTCTCTCTCTCTCTCTCTCTCTCTCTCTCTCTCTCTCTCGCCACACCTCTCCACCTCTGTTCACTTCTGTCACACACAACATTACATTTCATGAACTCGCTTTTCATCTTTTCACGTTATTCTGAATATGTTTCACACATCACTTGTGTTCTGTTTCTGCTCGTGTCTGATTGGTAAGTTTACGTTGTTTTATGTTATTTTTATGTCATTATTTCAGTATTTTTTAAACTTGAGCAAATCTCACTTCATAATGTCAAATGATCTGTAGTTACATTCTGTGTTTGTGTCTGTAAACTGAATCAACACTATATTCAATAATACATTGTTTGTTTAGTTTGTTAAACCTTATTGATTGTACTGTTATTTATATGGAGTTCTTCACCAGTTATTAATCCTCTTACATCATTTTGCTACTAAGCTCTTGAAAATAAATGTGCTAAACAGAATCTTATTGGATGAATTGTTCAATAAAGAACCATTACAGTTGTTCACAATCTCTAGGACACATTTCCCAAATGTTTGCTAAACACCAACTTTCAGTTTGGCACAAGAGTTTATTTATCATTAGAAAAGCATTTACATTTACGCATTTGGCAGACGCTTTCATCCAAAGCATTGGTATTGGTATCATTAACGCAATGCTCTTACCACTGAGCTACAGGACAGCTTTTTGCAAAAGTCTCCAAAGTTGAGAAGTGTCCTACAGTAGAAACTGTTCAAACTTCACAAAAGCTCCATTGTAGTGGGAAGAAAGAAATGATTCATGATTCAGAAATGATTTGTGGCGATGCTTTGCAGAAACGTTTGTAGTTCCTTTAGTTGAAGTGTTTTTCATTCAGTTTGTGAATTTCCCCTTTAGAACCTGAAGAAAAGCAGCAAGTCTTTTTTCAGAGAACAAACAACTATCTCTTAATGTACAACTATTGTCCAGTAAATGGAAAAGAATATGTCCTAACTATTTAAAGAGAAGCTTGTTTATAGACTACAGTTAGGCTAATTTTAACCCACACTCTTAAAAATGAAGGTGCTTCATGATTCCTAGAAGAACCTTTTTTAAATGGTTCCATAAAGAACCTTTAACATCTGAAGAACTTTTCTGTCTCACAAAAGATGATGTTTCTTTAAAGAACTGCATCTGATGCAACACTAATGTTCATTACACCACCACACACATAATATCATATATGTTATTGAAAGATATATTTACATTTCATTTGTCAAAGAAAACTCTCAAAATGATTTGCTGCATCCGGGTTACAGTGTGTTATTAGTTTTGAGGTTGTTGACTGGAAATAACGAACCTGCAAATATTTTGACTGGCCAATCAGAATCAAGCATTCCAACGAGCCGTGTGATAGAGTCATGTCACAGTGCCTAAACACTCCCTTCAACTGTAAGGCTGAGGCCTGAACCCGAGTCGTTGGGATAGCCATCAAATAAAGTACCACTGAGCCACAGGGTGCAGATAGAATCCAACAAGCAGACACTCACGTAGAGAAAACAATGTAAGGATTTATTTCCACAGGCAGATAGTAATCCTCAGGACAAAAAATGCATCCACAGAGAACAAAGTAACAGAGCTCAAAACTTCTCGGGGAAAAACCACGAGAGAAATCATACACATCCACAGAGCTGGAGACTAGAGATGACTAACATCAACAATAACCAAGCACTGAAGGACAGAAACAGATCTTAAATAGGCCGCCGTGATAGGGAGACATGTGCAGGCAATAACCCTAAATACAGGTCTAGATGACTGCAGATACTGGATCCGAAAGGGCCCTCTAGTGGCCAAACAATAGAGTCCCGACTAAAACCCTCACATCAACACAACACATGACCTGTTTTATGTTGACAGATATAAGATATGAATCACTGAATATCTGTTTGTGTTGTTCAGGTGTGTTTGGTGGTGAAGTGAAGTCAGTGTCAGTGTCAGTGATGAAGGGAGAGAATGTTACTCTACACACTGATGTTACTGACAGACAGAGGTGTGATCTGATGGAGTGGAAGTTTAAAAACATCCGCATCTCCAGAATCAAGAGATCAGTCAATATTAATCCCACATATGATGATAATAATAAGACTGAGATATTCAGAGACAGACTGAAGATGAACAATCAGACTGGAGATCTCACCATCACACACATCACATCTCAACAATCTGGACTTTATCAACTCAACATTCTTGGGAGAAACAAGGACACAGTCAAGAGATTCAGTCTTACTGTTCATGGTGAGTAGTTTTATATCATCTGTCTCTTTATGTTTGCTCTTCTACACTCTGAAGGATGAAGACACTAAACAATGACATTGAAGAACTTTTATCTGTATGGATCCATAAACCATCTGCAGAACCTTCTGTGTCACAAAAGCTCTTCAGACTATAAAAGCTCTACAGAAATGGTTGTTTATTGACTGGAAGGTTCTTTGGGGAAGAGAAATGTTTTTTCTTTGGCGGGGTGGACATTCAGTTTAGTCACACAGTCAAAGACATGCAAGTCTAGAAACATTTGTGATTCTAAACCACCTTCCCCAAGATTCACCGGTTTGTACTGTGAATATACCCACAGATGCTGGAATGGCATTAATAAATAAATCCAAAAATCCAAATTCTGTCATCAGTTGAAGAGTTTATTGCAAGAACAGATAACTCAGTTTAAAAAAAAAATTAAATCATGTTTTTATTGTGTTAGCTGTATTTATCCAACTAGTCTGATTGATATTACTTGAAATGCACATTTAAAAAAAAATGTGCAAATAAACTCTTTATTTATTCTCTTTCATATGTTTGTGAACCTGTATGTGAGTCTTTCTTCAGAGGGGAACACAAAATAAGATATTTTGAGAAAGGTCTCAGTGGTTTTGTGTTCATACAATGGAAGTCAGTGAGGTTCAGTGTTGTTTGATTATCAACATTCTTCAAAATCTCTTCTGATGAAGAAAGAAGCTCATAGAGGTTTGACATGACGTGAGGATGAATAAATGATGTCATGTAGCACCAGTGTGTTCAAAACTGGCTCGAGGTCCTTTGCCGATCCCGTTCCCCTCTCTCCACCCTAAAGTTTCTGATCCTCTCTGCACATTGTCCTGTCCAATAAAAGCAATAAATGCACGTAAAAATATATTTAAAAAAAGATGAAATAATTCCCATGTTGTGTCAGAACAGTGAAGTTGACAGCAGCCGTTCAGTTCTGACTGATATGATGAAATGGACATTAAATGACACATAATGCCTAAGTTGTTAAGAGATTAAAAAAGATGAAGACATTATGAGATGGTAATAATAAGACAGCAGAGCAAACATGAATGAAAAACTTTCATTAGTTCATTAAAAAACCTTGTAATTGACATTTGATTCTGAAACATTTATATGAACATTTTTATGCAAATATTCATTTAAATATTAACACTAGATTAGGAACTGGCAAATATAAATTATTTTTTGTATATTATTGATATGTTGCACATATGGGAAAATGAACATTTAGATACTGAAACATATTGCATTGCTATTTTGCATACGATAGAAATGTGTATCTCATTATTAATACATGTTGGTTTCTGGCTCTTTAGACTCTGACAAACATCCAATTGATCAACATGATGAAGGTGAGAATTCTCTGAATGAAATGACCTCAGATGTACAGATCAGATGTGTTCACTCTTAAAACTAAAAGTGATTTATTGTTGTTTATTATTACAGCAGCAGATGTTCATTCACCTGAAGGAGAAACACATTTGGTTTATATAGTTGTGATCTCTTGTGCTGCTGCTGTTGGGTTTCTGATGATTGTATCTGCACTTGTGATGTTCTTCATCTGCAGAAAACACACAAACACACAACAACAACAACAACAACAAGGAGGTAAATGACAGATACTGATGATCAGAGGTACTGTCAGAGGGGAGAAATAAACATTGTTCAGAGTGTGTGTGTGTGTCTGTGTGTGTGTGTGTGTGTGTGTGCGTGCGTGTGTGCGTGCATTACACCTATGGACTGTCCTCCCCATGGAGATAGTAAACCAGACATTTGTGCGTGCGTGCGTGCGTGCGTGGCTAAAATACATATTTTCTTTATTCTATAAATATTTGTCATAGCTGATGCAGTAGTTTATTCACACAGAATGTCATGTATAATATTTAAGCATGTAAAGACTGTTGGGAAACTGATATAGGCCTATCAAGTGAAGGTCTCACAGATAAAACATGTTCACGTGTCATTATTGTTCCAGATCATGAAAACCAAATCATCTGCTCTGATTCAACATTCACCAAACACAACACACAGGTAAAGGATCTGTTTCAGATCGACTGATCTATCCTCTCTACCTCTTCTCTCTGTGTCACTTCTCTCAGACAGGTGTCACTCATGTTGATTTACAACCCTACACACATACCTGTAGCTTCCTTTCTATATGTTTATATATATATCTGCAGTGCATCTGCTCATCATGACTGCGTCAGATATGTCATATGATGTCACTGTTTCATCAAAGTTTCTGGAGAGATCTCAGGTCCTGCTGTCCTCTATGGCTCAGTGCTGTCTTACACATCTGACATCACAGATTTACTGTTTGAACTCATGCGACAGAAAAGCTGTGAAGAGCTTTATGTGCGTGTGACAGTTGTCATCTGTTGTCATCTTCTGTGTTTTGTGTTTTTAGGAATCTGAAATGACGAAGGTGGTTTATACATATTACAGCATTAAAGAAGATCAAACTCCTCTGTTACCTGTTATGGATTGACTACAACAACAACAAGTTTGATATTATTCACTGATTTTGCTCAGTTTGTTGTAGTCAATTTGTTGTAGCTACAGTGGTAAGAGCATTGTGTTAATAACGCAAGGTTGTGGATTCGATCCCAGGGGATTGCAAATACCTATGTATTCCTATGTATAAATGTATAGGATAATGCAATGTAAGTCGCTTTGGATAAAAGCGTCTGCCAAATGCATAAATGTAAATGTTGTCCTAACACTGAATGTTGTTTTGTTGTCAGTACTGAAATCCACCTTTCACCAGCTAACTGGACTTTCTATTTCACTGATCTATCTATTCTATTTCTGTCACAAAGCTCCACAAAGAAGTTTATTGTAAACAGTCATGTAAATAAATATCCTGTTGTCTGTGCTGTGTGATTGTGACCTCTAGTGGTGAAATGATGAAACTGCAGTAGATGTCAGACAGGACACTACATTAATAAAAAACATGAACACTTGTGTCAAACAGCCATATATTATGTGAACATTTTCAAAATGTTTCCACCCATGTTTGAGTAAAAACAACATAGCAATTGAGACATTTTTAACCCAGAAGTGTGTCCTAGCCATGGGTTAAAAAACACAGCATTTTTAGTGTGAACTTATTCAACACTTTATGGGCATTAATAAATCATTTTGTAATATTAGTCACCAAAGATCCTTCAGAACTTGCTTTCAATAAGTTTAATCAAGTATGTACTGGAACAAAATAGTCAGTAAACATGGACTACTTTTCTTCATTTAACAGACACTTTCATCCAAAATGTTTGAACATTGAATAAAGAATGTCAAGAGAGTTTACAGTACATGGTTTTATTCCTGGGTTTCTATAATTGTTACTCTTGTGTTTATTAGTGAATTATCTTCATTATATATAAAGAACATTCATAAGGGGTGAATATGTTGTTCATGTCATTGATAAAATCTGCAGTTATTTTAAAACTGTATTCTCAATCAACCTGATAAATGTCAGAATGATTCATCTGTGATGTCTGTTTGAAAATCACAGAGCATTTATGAGTAAACACAAAGAACCACAACTTTTAATTGACGTTTTTTTTTCTCATTTATTAATAAGGACTTATATTATATGTTCAGTATAACATGTTAAAGCAGGTCAAACACAACACTAGCATGTGTTTACTGTTAAACAGTTATTACTGAATAATACATTTATCCATTAAAAGACACAAATCATCAGACACAAACACTTTCTAATACTGTTTTCATTTTGCTGATATCTAAATTACAAGATAATTCCATGATAATTCCATTCCAAGTGTTCCATGTTTTTTCTACTAAGAGCAAGCTCATCAAACCACTTCTGCTTCATTCACTAAAGGCATCTCAGCTGCCGTTGATTCATTTCCTTTAGTTCCTGCTGAATCTGTCAGAAAAGAGAAATATCAGCAATTTGCCAATGGAAATAACATTTAGAAATGACATTTACAATATTATTTAAACAAAGTATCAGCAGTATAATTGTCTACATGAATGTAAATGATATCTCTACATTCTTTCAAGAATTGTTCTTTCACTCCACTGAAATGCACAAATGAACATTCATTCATTTTGTGAAAGATGTGTGCAGATTAAACAGATTCTGACTGCTCAATAGAACTGTTTGAAAGTAAACTAAAATAAATATAACATACAAATCAAAGGCGATAAGACCAAAGTACACTTTGTTAAAACAGTTTTGAAGCATTGACAGTGAGATTTCAGTCCTGCAGTTTCTGTAATCGGTGAAAACTGTCCTGTAATTCAATTAGACTTGAGCTTGTGTTCAAAAACATGATCTTTAATCATTTATGATTTAGTTATTTAAAGGGTTAGTTTTATCACGTGAAAGTAAATGTGTAATTTAACCTTATTATTTATTATTCTCAGGTTAGGTAAAGTGAGTCAAGTCCGGCCTACATTATAAGGATTTCAAATACTCACAATTTGTTTGAAAGACTCCTTTGTGATGTTGTAATCAATTATATTTATTTCAATTGGTTACTTTTCTTTTTATAACAAACTTTTAAAGGCACGTAATATTCAACAATTAGAATACTAAATACAATAACTATGGTTGTAATGATTACTGTGCATCTTTCCCAATGCTGTATAAGCCATTACTAAAACATAAATTAATAACAATATTGCAACCGGTCCATTATATATGATACACTAGGTAAGAAATAAGCAAAAATAACAGACAAGCAGGAAAAGTTATTGCACTTTGATGACATTATATAACAATTAATGGAGAAAAAAAGCCTCAGGAGAAACCAGTCTCAGTCAGGAGGACCAGGGTCCGTATTTATTAAGCTTCTGAGAATTACTCCGCTAAGAACTGACTTAAGTCAATTCTTGGCTCTAAGCTCCACTTAAAAGTTGGTTATAAAGCATCTACCTCGTAATGTAAGTGAAGTGTTGGACTAAATCTTAAGCGTCAGGTTTAGAGATGATTTACGACCGTTATGATTTATGATTTTACACTATAATGTAGTCGTGTGGTTGTGCATATTTGTATATGTTCTCGACCGCCATCAAAATCCATATTTTGCTCACATGTGACCCAGATCTGTTCTTTGCATGACGGTGTGAACAACACAAACACATGGAATCTGATCTATTCAATTCTGATTTGAGCCCTTTTGGCTACATTCAGACTGTCAGTCCAAATCCGATTTTTGCGCATTTCTAATTGAAAACCGATCATATTTAGCAAATGTTTCAGTCAGGATTTCAGTAGCTTTTGGCCT
Organism: Triplophysa siluroides; assembly: GCA_006030095.1. NCBI lineage: Eukaryota > Metazoa > Chordata > Actinopteri > Cypriniformes > Nemacheilidae > Triplophysa > Triplophysa siluroides. The sequence goes on along the minus strand of VCII01000199.1, from coordinate 277,072 downwards.
ACATAACATTCTTGCGCCATGTGAAACATCACGTCAGACTTCTCTGCAGATACAAGGTTGTATATTTTGGTATGACAGCGTGCTGTATGTGACGTTTCATTGTTGACATTAAATTTATGCATCTTCTTTTGGTTAGACTGAATGATTGGTTATAATGTTTTTTTTTTAAATGTTTATTTTAATATATTATTTGTGTTATCCCCAGTAAGAATACAATTATAACCAGCTTTCCTGTAGCTCAGTGGTTAGAGCATTGCGTTAACAACACAAGGTTGTGGGTTGGATCCCAGGAGATTGCACATACCTATGTATAAATGTATAGGATAATGCAATGTAAGTCGCTTTGGATAAAATATCAAATGCATAAATGTAAATGTAAACTATAACAGATACCACTGGACCAATTATGGTTAAAGAGAGACATACGTGTTATTAGTGTCACTGTTCCTGTCATTTTGGCCTAAATCAAGTCATGATATGAATGACATTCTGTGTAAATATCACTATATTACGAAACGTATTTGACTAAATGTGTTTCCAGAATAAACATGTCAAAATGTGTTGTAAATAACTCTAAACATCTCTGTCTAACACACACATGAACGATCCATCCCCTCACATAATCTAATCCTCCTCAAGCATCACTGACTGTCTGAACTGTACAAGATGTTGTTGTGAGTCTCTGGTTTGTTGTGAGCTCATTCAGGTTCTTGTCAATGACAGCAGCTCAATGATGTTCAGCAGCTCAGAGAAGATCAACGCAGATGACATCAGAGTACCGCGAGAGCTCTCAGAAGGCGCAGCACTCTCATTGTACTGTGATATCTGATCGTCTGCGCAATGCCAAATAAACTCAAACACACACACAGTCTGGTCATTTATTTACGCCTGTAAAGTTAATGTATAACACAGACGGCTGAAAATATAGCCATAGTCGTAATAGTTGAATTTAGCGTACACAACTTTTCCAGCATTATGAATAAATAGCTACGTCACTCACCCATGACAGTAATGGAATTATTTGTGAATCTTGAGTCAGTTAAATCCGTGCCATTGAACTTCCACTTCACATTATCACTCTTTACATCAGTAAGATCAGTCTGTGGAGTAACAGAATGCCTCTCCATCACTAGCAGCTCCTTCATTTGACCTGCATCACCAAACACACAAATAAAAAACAAACAGAAAACTGTTGTAAACCGTTATAAAACAAAGACTTGTCAGTTATTTCATGGAACACGGATTTATGAGAATTAGCCGGATTTAATATCCATCAAGGTGCTTCACTTCATACGCAGACCAGGGGCGATTCAAGGATTTTTCCCACTGGGGGCACAAGTGGGGCAACAGTTAAAACAGAGGGGTCAGTCATGTTGTTTGGCCTACGACTGCAAATCAAACTGCTTTTTACAAATACGGTAGAACAATAACTTCAACCACCAAAGATGCATTTCTCGATAATCTGCCTGAATTGTCTCAAACCGCATGAGAAATAACGCTAAAGATATTGACAATACCATTGAAAATTAACTCCACCTTCTCGGAAATGCTAGACACAGTTGCTCCTCTGCGTTTAAAGAAGAATAAAAATGGCGGCCCAACACTGTGGAATTATGAACACACTAGAGCTCTAAAGAAAATGGAGCGCGACTTTAAGAAAACTAAATTAGAGGTATGTCGTACAGCATGGGAGGATAGTACTCGAAAATACAGGAAAGCCCTCACAACGTCTAGATCAGCCTACTTTTGAGCTCAGCCCTTACACAAAAGCCAGATGAATTTCACACGTGCATAAAAACATGTGATCACAGGTGATAAAGATGAAATTCATGTGTTATTTTCTGTAAGGGTGGAGACTGAAATACAGCCAGTGATGATGGTAGTGACCTCTAGGCATGAAAGGGTCAAAGAGTTCAACTCTCACTTCATCTCCTTCACTGTGATCACTGAAGAATTCACACAACTGTGTCGTGTTTGTGACAGAACTTTTAAAAGACGATAAGTGGCTGAACACAAAGGTCCAGGTAGTTTTATGAGTTTTATTAATTAGATGTAATGTCATTGTTGTACAGCAGGTGATGTTGTGAGCAAAACAACAAATAAACACAAAAGAATTGTTCATAACAATACATTTTGTGATTATATCAGAACATATAATTGTTAACAGACATTAAATTCAGATAATGACGACATTAAAAGACTTGAGTTACTCACCCATGATAGAAACTCTGAATGTCTTTTGTCTTGTCTCTGTGCTGTCTCTGATCTTCATCTTATAATCTCCAGCGTCTGTGGTCTTGCTGTGTGTGATGGTGAGATCTCCCGTCGTATCGTTCAGCTTCAGTCTGTCTCTGAATCTCTCATCAGCATTTCCAGGTATTGACGTCTCATTTGTTTCTCTGTCGATCTTTGCTAAGATTTTACTTTCACCATTAAACGTCCACAGTATCACGTTATCTGTCTGTAGTTCATTGAGACCAGTTTTTAGAGTAACAGATCGTCCCTCTAACCGTTTTAGATTCTCTGTATCTTCTACCAAACACACAAGAACACAAACAGTGTTTTAAGAACAGACTAACTTATAAAACACAGTATTGTTAAATGTGTGCTGTCTATGAATAACTGCAGTTTCTTCAGTACAGAGACATTTGTTCTCTCATCATCATTGTGGTTGATAAATGAGTGTTTGATAATGAATATATTCAGTTAGTCCTTCTGTATTTATGACTGTAGTTCGGTGTTTCAGTGTCTTATTGTCATCTCACTGCAGAGACGGGATCACAGTCATGTTTTGAACGATTCACTACAAACTCAACGATCATGTATGGATGATCTACTGCTTCCGGTAGAAATTCAAAGTGCAGAATGATGCTCACTCTAACGGCTGATATTACCCACAAGTCACCGCGAGTAGGCGGAGTTTAGTGACGCTGCACTGCAATAATACATTTCATAACTGATGTGTCACTAAATGAATAAATATGACTGGATGTGCAGCGGTGTTTCATGCATTCTGACTTCTTTACACTGTTATACATGCTGGCTTCTCGTGGTTAACACGGTCAACTTGTCCAAAAACGAGTCCCAGCGCTAAATGGATGAGCACGTGCTTTAGTTCCAACACCATCTGCTCCCACCCCCCGCACGCATCGTGTGTTTATAGGAAATAATTGTACAGCTGTGTCTGTCTTTTATAAATGTGATCAAACGAAATACTCTACAGATATTTGAAGGGTGTGATACTATTCTGCACTCAAGATGAACATGAGATATGCAGAAACTGTCTGAGATATGATCGGTCTAACATTACATATGAAATATTGAATAAATAAATAATTAAATGGAAAGAAGAGCTGTATTTGATGGGAGTGACAGTTAATGGCCACAATGTTGTCTAGGCAACCATGGCCACTTCCGGTTCGAGTTAGTGTGTCCCAGTACATGCATATTGTTTTGCTAAACACTAAAATGTAAACACTTTTCCATAACAAAAACACGACATACTTTAAGTGCGTAGTATACAGTAAGTAGGCAAATTGGGACGCAGCAACTGTATAAACCTGGAGGCAGGTGTGTTGAGACAACATGGGACTAATCTCTGAAGGACGGCCCTCCAGCACCAAGTCTGGGTAACCCTGCTTTAAAGTTTCATACTACACTGAAGATGACATCACACAGAAACATCATTTGAAATAATGTCAGATGTCTATCAACTTAAAACTCATCGTATAAACATGATCAGATATCAAACAGTAATACTGTGATTTCATAAACAGGCCGTTATTAGACTAATATTCCTGGTTGAGCTTGAAGCTGTTTTGTGTAGAATACTGACCTCATGGACTCTTAGATGCTTTGACACTAATCACACAAACACTTAATGTGTAGGACAGTTTAGGGCTTAAAGCGGAAATTGTAATGTAAGCGTGTAATGTGGTGATGTGTGAATGTTAATGAAGGGGATTATACATGTCTGTAACAAAGTTGGTTGTGTTGCACACGGAGGGCAACCTTCCGGTCTCTCTCGTGAAGCAATTCATCGACCTGCCACTAGAGATTGGCTCCAAAATCTCATTGTTTGTGACAGAACTTTTAAAAGACTATAAGTGGCTGAACACAAAGAGGTTTCATTTCTCCAGTGTGTTTAATAGTTTTTAATAACTGGATGTAATGTCATTGTTGTACAGCAGGTGATGTTGTGAGCAAAACAACAAATAAACGTTGAAAACAATTGTTCATGACAAGAAATCTTGTGATTATATCAGAACATATAATTCTTAACAGACATTAAATTGTGATATTAAAAGAGTTGAGTTACTCACCATGAACATGAACACTGAATGTCTTGTGTCTTGTCTCTGTGCTGTCTCTGATCTCCATCTTATAATCTCCAGCGTCTGTGGTCTTGCTGTGTGTGATGGTGAGATCTCCCGTCGTATCGTTCAGCTTCAGTCTGTCTCTGAATCTCTCATCAGCATTTCCAGGTATTGACGTCTCATTTGTTTCTCTGTCGATCTTTGCTATGATTTTACTTTCACCATTAAACGTCCACAGTATCACGTTATCTGTCTGTAGTTCATTGAGACCAGTTTTTAGAGTAACAGCACGTCCCTCTATCCATAAATCGTGATATACAAATATATGTTCTTCTAAACACACAAGAACACAAACAGTGTTTTAAGAACAGACTAACTTATAAAACACAGTATTGTTAAATGTGTGCTGTCTATGAATAACTGCAGTTTCTTCAGTACAGAGACATTTGTTCTCTCATCATTGTGTTGATAAATGAGTGTTTGATAATGAATATATTCAGTTAGTCCTTCTGTATTTATGACTGTAGTTCGGTGTTTCAGTGTCTTATTGTCATCTCACTGCAGAGACGGGATCACAGTCATGTTTTGAACGATTCACTACAAACTCAACGATCATGTATGGATGATCTACTGCTTCCGGTAGAAATTCAAAGTGCAGAATGATGCTCACTCTAACGGCTGATATTACCCACAAGTCACCGCGAGTAGGCGGAGTTTAGTGACGCTGCACTGCAATAATACATTTCATAACTGATGTGTCACTAAATGAATAAATATGACTGGATGTGCAGCGGTGTTTCATGCATTCTGACTTCTTTACACTGTTATACATGCTGGCTTCTCGTGGTTAACACGGTCAACTTGTCCAAAAACGAGTCCCAGCGCTAAATGGATGAGCACGTGCTTTAGTTCCAACACCATCTGCTCCCACCCCCCCGCACGCATCGTGTGTTTATAGGAAATAATTGTACAGCTGTGTCTGTCTTTTATAAATGTGATCAAACGAAATACTCTACAGATATTTGAAGGGTGTGATACTATTCTGCACTCAAGATGAACATGAGATATGCAGAACTGTCTGAGATATGATCGGTCTAACATTACATATGAAATATTGAATAAATAAATAATTAAATGGAAAGAAGAGCTGTATTTTGATGGGAGTGACAGTTAATGGCCACAATGTTGTCTAGGCAACCATGGCCACTTCCGGTTCGAGTTAGTGTGTCCCAGCACATGCATATTGTTTTGCTAAACACTAAAATGTAAACACTTTTCCATAACAAAAACACGACATACTTTAAGTGCGTAGTATACAGTAAGTAGGCAAATTGGGACGCAGCAACTGTATAAACCTGGAGGCAGGTGTGTTGAGACAACATGGGACTAATCTCTGAAGGACGGCCCTCCAGCACCAAGTCTGGGTAACCCTGCTTTAAAGTTTCATACTACACTGAAGATGACATCACACACAGAAACATCATTTGAAATAATGTCAGATGTCTATCAACTTAAAACTCATCGTATAAACATGATCAGATATCAAACAGTAATACTGTGATTTCATCAGGCCGTTATTAGACTAATATTCCTGGTTGAGCTTGAAGCTGTTTTGTGTAGAATACTGACCTCATGGACTCTTAGATGCTTTGACACTAATCACACAAACACTTAATGTGTAGGACAGTTTAGGGCTTAAAGCGGAAATTGTAATGTAAGCGTGTAATGTGGTGATGTGTGAATGTTAATGAAGGGGATTATACATGTCTGTAACAAAGTTGGTTGTGTTGCACACGGAGGGCAACCTTCCGGTCTCTCTCGTGAAGCAATTCATCGACCTGCCACTAGAGATTGGCTCCAAAATCTCATTGTTTGTGACAGAACATTTAAAAGACGATAAGTGGCTGAACACAAAGAGGTTTCATTTCTCCAGTGTGTTTAATAGTTTTTAATAACTGGATGTAATGTCATTGTTGTACAGCAGGTGATGTTGTGAGCAAAACAACAAATAAACATTGAAAACAATTGTTCATGACAAGAAATCTTGTGATTATATCAGAACATATAATTCTTAACAGACATTAAATTCAGATAATGACGACATTAAAAGACTTGAGTTACTCACCCATGATAGAAACTCTGAATGTCTTGTGTCTTGTCTCTGTGCTGTCTCTGATCTTCATCTTATAATCTCCAGCGTCTGTGGTCTTGATGTGTGTGATGGTGAGATCTCCCGTCTTATCGTTCAGCTTCAGTCTGTCTCTGAATCTCTCATCAGCATTTCCAGGTATTGACGTCTCATTTGTTTCTCTGTCGATCTTTGCTATGATTTTACTTTCACCATTAAACGTCCACAGTATCACGTTATCTGTCTGTAGTTCATTGAGACCAGTTTTTAGAGTAACAGCACGTCCCTCTATCCATAAATCGTGATATACAAGTATATGTTCTTCTAAACACACAAGAACACAAACAGTGTTTTAAGAACAGACTAACTTATAAAACACAGTATTGTTAAATGTGTGCTGTCTATGAATAACTGCAGTTTCTTCAGTACAGAGACATTTGTTCTCTCATCATTGTGTTGATAAATGAGTGTTTGATAATGAATATATTCAGTTAGTCCTTCTGTATTTATGACTGTAGTTCGGTGTTTTCAGTGTCTTATTGTCATCTCACTGCAGAGACGGGATCACAGTCATGTTTTGAACGATTCACTACAAACTCAACGATCATGTATGGATGATCTACTGCTTCCGGTAGAAATTCAAAGTGCAGAATGATGCACTCTAACGGCTGATATTACCCACAAGTCACCGCGAGTAGGCGGAGTTTAGTGACGCTGCACTGCAATAATACATTTCATAACTGATGTGTCACTAAATGAATAAATATGACTGGATGTGCAGCGGTGTTTCATGCATTCTGACTTCTTTACACTGTTATACATGCTGGCTTCTCGTGGTTAACACGGTCAACTTGTCCAAAAACGAGTCCCAGCGCTAAATGGATGAGCACGTGCTTTAGTTCCAACACCATCTGCTCCCACCCCCCGCACGCATCGTGTGTTTATAGGAAATAATTGTACAGCTGTGTCTGTCTTTTATAAATGTGATCAAACGAAATACTCTACAGATATTTGAAGGGTGTGATACTATTCTGCACTCAAGATGAACATGAGATATGCAGAAACTGTCTGAGATATGGTCGGTTTAACATTACATATGAAATATTGAATAAATAAATAATTAAATGGAAAGAAGAGCTGTATTTTGATGGGAGTGACAGTTAATGGCCACAATGTTGTCTAGGCAACCATGGCCACTTCCGGTTCGAGTTAGTGTGTCCCAGTACATGCATATTGTTTTGCTAAACACTAAAATGTAAACACTTTTCCATAACAAAAACACGACATACTTTAAGTGCGTAGTATACAGTAAGTAGGCAAATTGGGACGCAGCAACTGTATAAACCTGGAGGCAGGTGTGTTGAGACAACATGGGACTAATCTCTGAAGGACGGCCCTCCAGCACCAAGTCTGGGTAACCCTGCTTTAAAGTTTCATACTACACTGAAGATGACATCACACACAGAAACATCATTTGAAATAATGTCAGATGTCTATCAACTTAAAACTCATCGTATAAACATGATCAGATATCAAACAGTAATACTGTGATTTCATAAACAGGCCGTTATTAGACTAATATTCCTGGTTGAGCTTGAAGCTGTTTTGTGTAGAATACTGACCTCATGGACTCTTAGATGCTTTGACACTAATCACACAAACACTTAATGTGTAGGACAGTTTAGGGCTTAAAGCGGAAATTGTAATGTAAGCGTGTAATGTGGTGATGTGTGAATGTTAATGAAGGGGATTATACATGTCTGTAACAAAGTTGGTTGTGTTGCACACGGAGGGCAACCTTCCGGTCTCTCTCGTGAAGCAATTCATCGACCTGCCACTAGAGATTGGCTCCAAAATCTCATTGTTTGTGACAGAACTTTTAAAAGACGATAAGTGGCTGAACACAAAGAGGTTTCATTTCTCCAGTGTGTTTAATAGTTTTTAATAACTGGATGTAATGTCATTGTTGTACAGCAGGTGATGTTGTGAGCAAAACAACAAATAAACATTGAAAACAATTGTTCATGACAAGAAATCTTGTGATTATATCAGAACATATAATTCTTAACAGACATTAAATTCAGATAATAATGACATTAAAAGACTTGAGTTACTCACCCATGATAGATAAAGCCTCTATCCCACCTGAAGAACACAAACAGTGTTTTAAATCAGACTAACTTATAAAACACAGTATTGTTAAATGTGTGCTGTCTATGAATAACTGCAGTTTCTTCAGTACAGAGACATTTGTTCTCTCATCATTGTGTTGATAAATGAGTGTTTGATAATGAATATATTCAGTTAGTCCTTCTGTATTTATGACTGTAGTTCGGTGTTTCAGTGTCTTATTGTCATCTCACTGCAGAGACGGGATCACAGTCATGTTTTGAACGATTCACTACAAACTCAACGATCATGTATGGATGATCTACTGCTTCCGGTAGAAATTCAAAGTGCAGAATGATGCTCACTCTAACGGCTGATATTACCCACAAGTCACCGCGAGTAGGCGGAGTTTAGTGACGCTGCACTGCAATAATACATTTCATAACTGATGTGTCACTAAATGAATAAATATGACTGGATGTGCAGCGGTGTTTCATGCATTCTGACTTCTTTACACTGTTATACATGCTGGCTTCTCGTGGTTAACACGGTCAACTTGTCCAAAAACGAGTCCCAGCGCTAAATGGATGAGCACGTGCTTTAGTTCCAACACCATCCGCTCCCACCCCCCCGCACGCATCGTGTGTTTATTATAAATAATTGTACAGCTGTGTCTGTCTTTTATAAATGTGATCAAACGAAATACTCTACAGATATTTGAAGGGTGTGATACTATTCTGCACTCAAGATGAACATGAGATATGCAGAAACTGTCTGAGATATGATCGGTCTAACATTACATATGAAATATTGAAAGAATAAATAAATGGGAAGAAGAGCTGTATTTTGAAGTGAGTGACAGTTAATGGCCACAATGTTGTTGGCACCAATGACAACTTCCGATTCGAGTTAGTGTCCCAGCACATGCATATTGTTTTGCTAAACACTAAAATGTAAATGCATGTCTATAACAAAAACACGACATACTTTAAGTGCGTAGTATACAGTAAGTAATCAAATTGGGACGCAGCAACTGTATAAACCTGGAGGCAGGTGTGTTGAGACGACATGGGACTAATCTCTGCAGGACGGCCCTCCAGCACCAAGTCTGGGTAACCCTGCTTTAAAGTTTCATACTACACTGAAGATGACATCACACACAGAAACATCATTTGAAATAAAGTCAGATGTCTATCAACTTAAAACTCATCGTATAAACATGATCAGATATCAAACAGTAATACTACTTTGATTTCATAATCAGGCAGTTAAACAGAGTTAAACAAGTTATGACAGAACTTTTAAAAGACTATAAGTGGCTGAACACAAAGAGGTTTCATTTCTCCAGTGTGTTTAATAGTTTTTATGAACTGGTAATGTAATGTCATTTTTGTACAGCAGGTGATGTTGTGAGCAAAACAACAAATAAACATTGAAAACACAGTATTGTTAAATGTGTGCTGTCTATGAATAACTGCAGTTTCTTCAGTATAGAGGCATTTGTTATCTTCATCATCAGGTTTTACTGCTAAATTGTACTTATTTTAGTTTTCTCTGAAGATCAACTGGGTGATGAGGAGGAGTTGCAACGTAATAAAAAAACATTTTAACTGCCGGCTTTTGACGTCTTATAGTTATTCCAGCTTTGAGCTTAATGTTTTTGAGCTGGATCGGTTGCATCCCGTGCTGTGTGCTGTGATTTAACGTCCACTAAAATACAGTAAGGACTTTATTAATGACTTTTCAGATTTTTTGGCTGGGGTTAAGCCAAAGGGTTTTAATAGTTGGAGATGATAATATCCACATTTGTTGTCCCTCAAAGCCATTAGTTAAATATTTATTTGGCCTTATTGACTCTTATTGACTTTGGCCTTATTTGGCCTTATTGGTAGAGTTTGTGAAAAGCCCTACACATGAGCATGGGCTTACATTAGATCTGATTTTGGTCTCTTTGTAAAATAATAATCAAAAGACAGATAACCTACGTAGACCAGTAAATAGCCTACTCTTAGATTGTATTGTGTTCAAAAAATATATTGTATGTATTTTTTTAATTGATTACTTAACAATATTTACAATTGTAAAGAAAAATATGTTAAACATTTTTCGTACAATTTACAAAAGCGATTTACAATATAATAAAAGTGTCGTCATGAATTTAACGTTACAAATGTTAAAATAGCATTTACACGACGGCACACTTACCAACCAGAAGACACATCAGAATGAACGTGCGAACCATTTTCATTTCGACTACAAATCAATCCAGTGCGAATAAAGAGTGCAGTCTGAGGAAAAGCGACTTTCAACACTATATGTAGACGAGCAATCAAAAGCGCCGATAGTGATCACGAGCGCGTGGGAGCGCGTATCAAAAACAAATTTGCGGAGTTGGCGGTAATTTTGTGTATTTATTTATTTTTTGCTGTGACTGACAAAAGAAAAATGTTCAGAAAGATAATGAGCCAATGAGATGTGAGCAGGAAAAGACTCCCTTCTCACACACTACACACAGACAGCCACAAACATTGATGTCCTTGACTAAAGTTCACACATTGTCAGTAGCGCTGTTAACCATCACCACGCAAACCACGCAAATGCGTAGGGCCCCGCAAGCCTGGGGCCCCCCTAGTGACTTCAATCGGTCAAATCATTCTGAGAAACTCAGATACACGCAATGAAGCGCACGTATCGAAGCGGTGCTCAAAATCGAAAGAATGAAAAATAAATAAATCTAATACTAATTTTACGAAAATAGCAAAACAATGCTATGAAGGAAACATGAAAAGAAGAAGCGTGCACCTTTTACTTTCTTATTCTGTAGCTAAAAGACACGTTTTCCTCCCAAAACAAGAAGGTTTATTCTTATAACAAACTGTAGAGAATATTGTGCTGTTATGCGGTTCACCGTAACATACATCCAGTTTATATTTGTATACATCATATTAATTCCATGTTCTCGATACTGCTGTGCAATTCAAACAAAAATGTTAGGCAATGTGTGGTGGCCTCATGTCTCGACTTTGCTTAGGGCCCCCAGAATGGTAAACACGCCCCTGCACATTGTGTGTGTTTTTCATATGTTAATCTTTTCCTAAAGCTGTTTGTCTGTGTTTACAAAAGATGAGTTTCATTCGGCGATAAACAGATGAGAATAACAGGAGCAAATTGTGAATTGAACATAACACAACGCAAGAACAGTGTTGTGGTGGATTTCAGATGTCAAATCTTGTCTTCAATTAGATCAGTTGCATGCATTCGTGGATCTCTTTGTGGTTTTCTGTATCTGGGATGTGATGTGATGTGAGGTCAGTGACTCACTCTTGTTCTGTATATATGAGGATATATTGATGTCCAGTGGACAAACACTGACATGAAAGACAGGAACTTTATAATTTAATTTAAAGTTAAATCCACATTATATATGATTGAGTCATGTGAAATTAAAAAAGCAGTGTGTAGTAACTTGATATTGAGTTTATTAACACCTCTGTCCTGCTTTTATCATCGTATCTACAGATATGAAGAAACTGTGTGAATCTCTTGAGATTTCTTATTATAATAGAGTTTAAAATTAGAGGCTTTTCCTCAGTTCAGCTTTAACATGAACACAAATATTTTAAATGTGCACCAAGAGTTTTGTTACACATCCTGGAAGACGCTGCTCTTGGTTTTGTTTTTAAATCAGTCTGTGCGTCAGCGAGAGACCAGATGTGGTCTGATATCTTCAGGACGAAGAAGAAATGTGGTTTTGTCTGATAGATGGACAAACAGGTTGTGTATCTGTGTGTGTGGGTATGGGTATGTGGGGGGTGATGGGTTCTTCCTGACCTGTTAACATGAACTACACACACTACTACACAACAAACCTAAAGTGTTTAAATAACAAATTTATATTATTCATGTTGGTCTTTAGATTATTTTACCAGTTATTAAAAAGTGAATTAAAAATCACAGCATGTGAACTTCACTTTAATTCAACACTTTATGAGCATTAATAAATCATTTTGTATTATTAGTCACCATAGATCCTTCAGAACTCTCTTTCAATGAGTTTGTGCTCATTTACACAAGATGCCTATACAGAAGAAGTGTTTCTGGAACAAAATAATCAGTAAACATGGACCACTTGTCTTCATTTAACAGACACTTTCATCCAAAATGTTTGAACATTGAATAACGAATGTCAAGAGAGTTTACAGTATGTGGTTTTACTCCTGGGTTTCTATAATTGTTATTCTTGTGTTTATTAGTGAATTATCTTCAAAAAATATAAAGAGCATTCATAAGGGATGAATATGTTGTTCATGTCATTGATAAAATCTTCAGTTATTCTAAAGCTGTATTCTCCATCAACCTGATAAATGTCAGAATGGTTAATATGTGATGTCTGTTATAAAACTGTTATTTCTGCTCTCTCATGAGGTTTTCCTTTGAAATCACAAAACATTTATGAGCAACACAAAGAACCACACATTTTAATTGACATTTTTTATTAATAATGACATGCATTGTGTATTTAGTATAACATGTTAAAGCAGCTCGAACACAACACTAGCATGTGTTTACTGTTAAAACAGCCATTACTAAATAATCAGTTTATCCATTAAAAGACATAAATGATCAGACACAAACACTTTTTTAATAATGTTTATATTTAGCTGATAGTTGTTTAAGTAATTATTAAAAAGAATAACTTTTATTTTTCAATTGAGCTCAACAGCATATGAAGATGATCTTTTAAAGAGGACGGATCATGAGATAGTAAAACTGTAGATGTTGATGATGTAACAGATGTGATGATGAGCATCTATCAGCTGATCAAACTTCATCTTCTGCTTTAATCACTAAAGGCCTCACAACTGTTGTTGATTCATTTTCTTTAGTTTTCACTGAATCTGTCAGAAAAGAGAAATTTTATTTTGTGAAAGATGTGTGCAGATTAAACAGATTCTGACTGCTAAATATACATGGTTGAAAGTATACTAAAATAAATATAACATTACAAATGAAATGACACATTAACTTTTACGTCACAAAACTATCTCTTTAAATAACTTAATGATAAAAAAACTCAGGACAGTGTTTGAACACAAAGTGTAATTAATAATGGTTTAATAATAACAGTTTTATACAAACTGAAATCTCACTGTAAATGCTTCAACACTGTGTACTTTCGTCTGATTGTCTTTAACACTATTATTTATTATTCTCAGGTTAGGTAAAGTAAGTCAAGTCCGGCCTTAATTATAAGGATTTCAAATCCTCACCATTTGGTCTGAAGACTCCTTTGTGTTATGTTCGTGCTCAAAGTCTAAAAACACTCAATTAAAACCTAGGTAGGCAGTTTTTAAAATCAATTATATTTTTGTTCAGTGGTTACTTTTCTGTTAATAACAAACATTTAAAGGCAAGTAATGTGAGTGGACACTAGTTTCTCTAGTATTTTACAAAGGTCAGGGAGATTTAAGAAACGGTCTATAGTTTAGTTCATTGTGGTCTAAGTTTGATGTCTTGATAAGAGGCTTAATAACAGCCAGCTTAAAGGGTCCTGGGACAAAGACTATTTTTTATTAAAAAAACAAAGACTTTTCCACATAATTACACAAAATAAACATAAACTGTGTTAAAGTTGAGGCCACAATAAAAATGTTTAATAGTTTTTAATAATTAGATGTAATGTCATTGTTGTACAGCAGGTGATGTTGTGAGCAAAACAACAAATAAACATTGAAAACAATTGTTCATGACAAGAAATCTTGTGATTATATCAGAACATATAATTCTTAACAGACATTAAATTCAGATAATGATGACATTAAAAGACTTGAGTTACTCACCATTAACATGAACTCTGAATGTCTTGTGTCTTGTCTCTGTGCTGTCTCTGATCTTCATCTTATAATCTCCAGCGTCTGAGGTCTTGATGTGTGTGATGGTGAGATCTCCCGTCGTATCGTTCAGCTTCAGTCTGTCTCTGAATCTCTCATCAGCATTTCCAGGTATTATCGTCTCATTTGTTTCTCTGTTGATCTTTGCTAAGATGTTACTTTCATTTTTAAACATCCACAGTATCACGTTATCTGTCTGTAGTTCATTGAGACCAGTTTTTAGAGTAACAGATCGTCCCTCCGTCACCACCAGAAGCTCAGCTGGAGGATCAATGTCTGTTGAACAACACAAACACAAAACTATTGTAAACAGCTAAAAAACAAAGACTTTTCCAGTCTTTTCCACATAATTACACAAAACAAACATAAACTTTGTTAAGGTTGAGGCCACAATAAAAATGTAAATCTTCCTACAAAATACAAAGTTGTAAAATACGAAAAACAAATTTAACATGATCATCAGATCATCCTGCAGGTCAAGTGCTATATGAAATTAAAACAGTCAGTGAGATTTTTAGATGTTCACTTGAGTGGACTAGTATGTATTGTTTGTTTCGATCTGAAGAGACAGATAATCATAAGTCCCTGTCATGTCTCTCTGGGCTTACAGCTGAACTCACTGAAGCGTCATGTGTGTCTCTATTGTTTCCTTCTAAATGAAATATATCACCCTCAGTGTGAAAACAATCATGGCCGCCATATGGTCGTTCCAAACTGAAGTGCTCAAAACTGGTCACTTTAAAGGGCCCTGAAGAATGAAGGATTTGGAAGCGTTCAACTGATGAACACTTGGCACCTCATGATTCCTTGCGTGGCGACGGCGCCTCCTTATGGGCACGGGATGATGACGCAGAAGGGCACTTCAAGTTGTTTGGTGCCCTACACCCTTCAACCTTAGGGCTTTGGGTTTAGGGATGAGCCCTTCAGAATGGAACGAAGGGTATATGTCCCGTATGGGAAAGGTGTACGGTCCCAGTCACTGGGTTTGGATTCGTATACCCTGAGGGTTCTTGAGCTCAGCCCTTACACAAAAGCCAGATGAATTTCACACGTGCATAAAAACATGTGATCACAGGTGATAAAGATGAAATTCATGTGTTTTTTTCAGTAAGGTTGGAGGTCACTACCATCATCACTGGCTGTATTCAAACCGTTGGTTTTTGAAGAGTAAAAATGAAGCCTAAAGTAGGCCTAGGTGCTCGTCGCCATAGCGCGTCACTCCCGGATATTGGAGAATGGGCAAAAAGGCGGGACGTGGTTAGAGCCGAGGCGCCTGGTTTGTCACTCTAGTGGCCACGCATCTAATTTGCAGAATTTTAAAGCTTAATATAAGTTAAACGGATAAGTTATAAAAAATATCAGTCAGTCATAAATACAGAAGGACTAACTGAATATATTCATTATCAAACACTCATTTATCAACACAATGATGAGAGAACAAATGTCTCTGTACTGAAGAAACTGCAGTTATTCATAGACAGCACACATTTAACAATACTGTGTTTTATAAGTTAGTCTGTTCTTAAAACACTGTTTGTGTTCTTGTGTGTTTGGTAGAAGATACAGAGAATCTAAAACGGTTAGAGGGACGATCTGTTACTCTAAAAACTGGTCTCAATGAACTACAGACAGATAACGTGATACTGTGGACGTTTAATGGTGAAAGTAAAATCTTAGCAAAGATCGACAGAGAAACAAATGAGACGTCAATACCTGGAAATGCTGATGAGAGATTCAGAGACAGACTGAAGCTGAACGATACGACGGGAGATCTCACCATCACACACAGCAAGACCACAGACGCTGGAGATTATAAGATGAAGATCAGAGACAGCACAGAGACAAGACACAAGAGTTTTAAAGTTTTTGTCAGTGGTGAGTAACTCAAGTCTTTTAATGTCGTCATTATCTGAATTTAATGTCTGTTAACAATTATATGTTCTGATATAATCACAAGATTTATTGTTATGAACAATTGTTTTAAACGTTTATTTGTTGTTTTGCTCACAACATCACCTGCTGTACAACAATGACATTACATCCAGTTATTAAAAACTATTAAACACACTGGAGAAAAACACACAAAACCTCTTTGTGTTCAGTCACTTATAGTCTTTTAAAAGTTCTGTCACACTGTTGTGTAAATTCTTCAGTGATCACAGTGAAGGAGATGAAGTGAGAGTTGAACTCTTTAAAGAGTCATATAATAAGAATATCATAAAAAGTTGATTTATTTCACTAATTCCATTTTTCATTAGTTGTCAGTTGTAATCGTCAACATTAAAATAAATAAACACTTGAAATATATCAGTCTGTGTGGAATGAATGTATACATCATACAAGTTTCACTTTTTGAATGGAATAAGTGAAATAAATAAACTTTTTGATGATATTCGAATTATATGACCAGCACCTGTATGTGCAGCTAAATTAAAAAATCTGCTGTTTCATTGTTTTGAGAGGATGATGTTAAATTATTTTGATTGAAAAGTTAATATAGAGTTAAGTTTGTTCGTTTTTCTTTTTTTAAATCTTTCATTAATAATGATAATAATTATGATACATGTGTGGCGGGGTAAGAGACACGGCAGACACAGAACAACAGTGCAAGCAACCCCAGTGGGGAATTTATTAAACAACTTAAAATATACTGTCCCAAAAGGTAATTGGGGGTGCTCTTAAATCATAATCCGCCAGTCCGTGCTCGTGTTCGAAGGTCCTCGTCCCTTCGTCCCTGCTTCCCTCGCTGTCCTTCCGTCCTCCATTCCGGGGCGAATGCTGAACGCGCGCGGTTGTTGTCTCTC
Organism: Triplophysa siluroides; assembly: GCA_006030095.1. Lineage (NCBI taxonomy): Eukaryota > Metazoa > Chordata > Actinopteri > Cypriniformes > Nemacheilidae > Triplophysa > Triplophysa siluroides. Next base: position 259,824 of record VCII01000199.1, on the reverse strand, counting down.
GACCCAGGACCTGGAGTGCTAGGCGCACGCGGCCTTTATGTCCGGCAGCTAATCCAGCGCAGGTGCTATGCAAACAGCGCTAGCTGCCGGGCTGTTGCCCAGGTGACGCTGATCCCAGGTCAACTCTGCGTCACATATGACCTCACCTGTCAGCATTTGAGCATAATTTGTGTTTTGGATTACCCTTAAAATCAAATTCAGAAATAGGTTGGATGTTGTGAGAGAATTCTTCTGCAGATCTGGGAGCACAAGAACTAGACACAAAGGCATCCAGCTTTTGAACTCATTTATTTTAGAATCTACAAGCCTTTATATAGGTACCAAAATACCTCTGGGTGGTTTCAAATGTCCAGGGGTTCACAGAATGACCAAATAAGGTATAGCAGATAAGACAAAGAATGTTTAGCATAGAAAGAATCCCCTCATATAGCCAGAGGAAAACCCTTCCTCCAACTATCTAGCCAGGAATGTATTCAGTGAGCTTAACAACTTCACAATTCATTTGTTTGCAGGCTTGTATTCATTTATGTGGAAATTAAATTTACACCCAGCAACCACATTAATATCAAAACAGCCTCCATTATTCCATTTGTGGGGGAATTTTTCTTTTACAGATTACAGATGTGGCCGATTCGCACAGGATTAGGATCACAGACAAGCGCGAGGTCTCTATTTCCCGGCTATATTTCTCTGGGCGTACAGTGAGCGGCAGGAAGCAGCAGCACCGTACGACAGGTGACTCGTGAATAAAACCTGTCACTGTTATATAAATATACTTTATCAATATTTAGCCTTCATTATAAGATAATCCACAGTGCTTTTACATACATTGAAACATGTTTACATACACACGAATATTATGATGTCATAACAGGCTAAAGAAGTAAACTTAAATTCTCGTTAATGCCGTTTACTGTAAGACAGTCGTGAGGTGCTTGTTACACAAATAAAGTTTAACAAGTGGACAAATAACTCTTGTAGTATAAACAATGACAAAGACTAAAATGAAAATATTTGAGAATTGCACTAAAGAATATTCTAAGGAAAGTTAATTTTGTGTTTTGTAATTTATCTTAAGAAAGTTATTATATTTTCTCTTAAGTACAGTTTGGAATCCGGCATGTTTGTGTGTAAATTATGGAAGAATCTGATGGAACTGAATTGGTAGAACTGTGGTAGTGTTTGCATGTGCCAGTGATGCAGGAAAATGTCTTGATATTGTGGTTGCTGGTCCAGGAAAGCATTGTTGCAATCATGTGGTGTAAATCCTGTATGATGGAGGATGTGTACTGGTGTTGATATTGTCCTTCAGGTTGTGATCATAGTTTGTAACTTGTCAATGTAATCCTGTATAAGAGAGCTGTTTACACGTAGTACACTATAGGCTAATTTAAAACTTGATTTTGGACACGTGTGTGTATGGGGGGTCCATAAAACAATTGTGCCCAGGGGCCTCTGAACTCTTAATCCGGGACTGCGGACCCCTCATAAACCTTGAAAGAGACATCATATGAAAACACCACTTTTTCTGTGTTTGAGTGCTATAATCGGGTCCCCGTTGCATCTAGCAAAATAAGGATTGAAATTTACATCTTTTAACAAATAAAACACCATTCCAGAAGTTTTAATACACTGAATGCAGATAATGATGACATTAAAACACTTGAGTTACTCACCAATGACAAAAACAATGAATGTCTTGTTCATGATTCCTCCGCTGCCTCTGATCTCCAGTTTATATTCTCCAGAGTGTTCAGATCTGATGTTTGTGATGGTGAGAGATCCAGTCTGACGCTCCAGATTCAGTCTGTCTCTGAATCTCTCATCAGTGTATTCTGGTGGTTTATCTTTCACCTCTAAATCAAACTCGGCTACTTTTGTGTCATTGAACCTCACCACCAGATCAGTAGCTCCTTTTACATCCTCAGGTTTAATCTCTAGTGTGACAGAATCTCCCTCATTCACTGACACTTTAACTTCATCTGTATCACCAAACACACCTGAGGAACACAAACACAAACTGTTATTTAATCAAATATAATCTTGTATAACACTGTATTTTTAAATGTGTGCTGCATTAGACAGACTTGTGATGAATGTGTGAGCTGTGTTCAGCTTGATCATTGTGTTGATAGATTACAGTGTTCTTTTTTATCAGATAATAAATACAGTTATTTATTCAGCTGTCTACAGTAAGGCTGTATTTACACAAGCAGCTCATGTGACTGTAGCTCTAGTCTTCATACTGAAGCTCTGGCAACAACGGCCGCTTTCAATGGCCAAAGACCGCCCAAGAGGTCACATGACCCACAGATGAAGCGGTTAAACAGTAAAAGACATTACAGAATTCAACCAATCAGAGGACGACTTCAAATCTGCTGAAGTGCTTCCAGTTAAGTGTGACATCATCAGACGTTCAGTCAGCGGTCTGTGGATGTGACGTCTGTGTGTAGTTCAGTCTCTCATGTGTCATTTCACTGGACACTGGATCACAGTGATGTTCACGGTGTTTAACATTTTAAACAAATGTGTAGTTTTGTGTTCACAGTTCAGTGTTATACTGTAGAATAATAAACTGTGTCATTATTTGTATATTTGCAGACTGACTGTCGAAATATTGAAAATACAGCAGTTAGTCATTATTCTCTCAAGTTAAACTCAAACTGGCAAAGATGAAACAAACAAAGTACATGACGGAGGTTTTGTAAATGTCATACTTACTCGGGTCTTCTGATTGGTCAGTTCAAATGACATATACCTCATTTCATTTCCCATTTCATATCATGTGTAACCAGCAGTATTAGAACTTTATTTTAATTCATGAGTAGTTTATCGGCATTAAATAGCTAAATGTAAGAGTAATATCACACAGATCTCAAACACACAGTCGGCAGATTTCCTTCGACAGAGAACTTTAACTTCCTCTGCTCATGAAAGTGAATGTCCGTCTAAATCTGTTTCACGTCTTTTTAGTCACAACTCAACCAAATCTGTGCCATAATTCCACTAGAAGTGACAGATATAGTCTGTGTGTTATACGTCCAGTCCAAGCTTATGCAAAATCACTTGTTTTTAAAAATGTTAACAAAATAATGTTATACATTTTTTTACACTTTGATGGAAATTAGATTTTTGTAATTTCTTATGTTATTCCTTATAAGTAATTAGTTACTGTAAATGTATTACTTCTCGATTCTCTCAGTTGATTTTGAAGGTCAAAAGCGTTGTTCAAGTATGCAGTAATATAAAAGTCTGAAAAAATGTCTAGTATTATTTCCCTTCCCTGTGTTTGAGGAACCGCCCCAAAACCTGTGTCACATACACTCATAAACACAATTGCATTACATTCATAATTTTGCATCATTATTGTTATGATGTTAAAACTGCAATCAATACATTTGTGTTCACAAAAGACAGAAATGCGCAACATCTTCCTGATGCCCTTATTGGTCCACTGCCAAAACCCACATCCTGAACTTAAACACCACAACGACTAAACATGTGTATGAAGTGTTTTTATGAACACAATCATGTTACACATTTTACCCAAGATGTGTTTCTACAGCATACAAACAATATTATTAGTTTATATTCAAATCCATGAGAAAACTTTAGGATTAACCAACAACAAATGCGCAGTTTCCTTTTCCGACTTAAAGTGAAATCGTTTCTATTAAATCAATACAATAAATGTCACTCACCGTTCAGAAGCAAAGAACAGAAGAGTATTAAGAGTTTCTTCATGGTGATGTTTCTCTGATGGGCTTTCAGACGGTCTGAGATCAGTGATACAGACGCACTGTACCCGTCAGACCATGTCACGTGATCTCTGCGAAGGATGCTGCGCACCACGTCTTTTGAAAATGAACCAGAGAACAAAAAGAGCCATAAAATGGCGCTAATGTGATTATTTTAAGACATGTGCTCACTGTACCCTCCACTAAATACATGAGCACAGAAGTTTATTAACGGGTCGATTGGAACAGTAAATGTAAATGTGTGCGGCACACAGTCTGTGAACATGTGGTGTAAACATGTCCGTCAGTGAGAGAGAGAGACACATAATGTTCATGATTTATGCCCAAAGGCGCTTTGGATCTGACAGAAGACACGTGCTGCACTGTAACTCTGTTCTGTCTGTTATTCGCCATTTCATGCAGTTTCGGGCGTCTCAGGAAGCGCGCCGCGCATGCGCTCTACAGTCGTTGACGCCTGGTGGTCCTCCTGCGTGGGCTGGTCCGCTGTACATTTTGTTGTGTTTGGCTGCGTTTCTCTTTCTTTCTTTCTTTCTTTCTTTCTTTCTTTCTTTCTTTCTTTCTTTCTTTCTTTCTTTCCTTCTTTCTTTCTTTCGCTTCTTTCTTTCTTTCTTTCTTTCTTTTTCTTCTTTCTTTCTTTCTTTCTTTTTTTCTTTCTTTCTTTCTTTCTTTCTTTCTTTCTTTCTTTTTCTTTCTTTCTTTCTTTCTTCTTTCTTTCTTTCTTTCTTTCTTTCTTTCTTTCTGCTTCTCTTTCTTTCTTTCTTTCTTTGTGGAGGATGAAACATGTTTCAGTAACATTTTTAAACATCATATAGCAACATTCATGTTTATTATTTTTCATTTATATTTTGATCTAAGTGAGTTTTGTTCATATTTATTGTGAGGGTCAAAGGGTCAAACTTCAAACCCAGACAGAGAAAAGAGCTCATCGTGTGGTTCAAAATATTTAAGGATCAGTAAAGTGTTTACGGTAGAGTTCTGATGTTTGTTGCCCATAACAGAAGCGCAGATGAATCTGAGCGCGGTGTGTTTCTGACCTCTAGTGGTGAGATGAGGAAACTGCAGTAGATGTGTGTTGTGTATTAACGAGACAGACAAGGCACAGATGCCATTAACACGCAGGTTCAGAAATCCCATACCTGACCAACACCGGTGTGCAGCACATCACATGACTTAAATACAGCCAATGAAACCAATTACATCAACCATTCAAATACACATTAATCACACAATTTCATATTGCAAATACACTACAATGTGATTATATTGAGGTGAAATATTATGGATTTTTGAATAGAAACACATTTTTCTAGAAAATGTCATTCTGCCACCGGGATTATGAATCTGTATATTTGTGTTTGTGACTGCAGGTTTGTGTGGTGATCAGGGATTTTATCACTGTAGATGTTGTTTATAGACGAGCAGTGGAAAATGGAAACACAACTTATATAGATGTTAATAACATTCACAGCGACTTCTTAAATAGACATTGTTGAACATTTGTACATGAGATTGACTGGAACTCAAAGCGACAAAGTTCATTTAGTGTGAAATGAGAAGTGAGACCCGAGCAACACAAACACAGAATGAATGTGTGAAAAAACATCAAGATGTGAGCTACAGTTAAAATAGTGAAAGAAAGAAGAACTGAAAAAAAACACTGAACTATGATGTGTGAGGCTGAAGTGTTTACTGTGTCTAAAGGGCGTGTTTTCCTGCCGACATCTCATGGCCTGGTTTTATTTCTGCACTACATACATTCTGTTATGAGTCACTCACAAGATGTCCATTAGAGTAAAATGATAGAACTTATATATTGTATGATTGATAAACTTCTTAGAAAAGGCAGTTTTACATCCAATCTATATAATACATAAACATCTTCTAGTTAGCTATATAACATCTGACAGCAGACGTCTCAGGGATGTGTTGCAGATAAACAAACAATGAAAACAAAGATGTCTTGCAAACGTAAACACAGACATCATAGACGTCTCCCAGATGTATGTGTGCTATCAGTGATGGGATATATCATCCTCCAAAGGGCACTTGAGAGTGAACACAATCATGGCCGCCACACTAAAGGGTCATTCCAAACCCAACTGCTCAACTGGCCACTTCAATGGGCCTTTTGAACGGGTTTTGATGGTCCAACGGATGGACACTTGATTCTTTGTGTTGCGACGACGCCTCCATGTGCTGTGGTCTGAGTCTATTCAGGTCAAGGTTGAAGTCACATGAATGTGATGTGTTGTCTTCTGTGGACAAACTCATAAGAATAGTGATGAACATGGGCCTATAGTCTACAGGCCCACTTCATTTATTTGACTGTTAATTTATTTGACCCACTTTGGTGGAATATTATTGATTCCTGTTGTATATATTTGTTGTTAGAATATTATACTAGTCTTTAAACAATGATATGTTATATATAATGTTTCATTTGATTTAACGTGGTGACTCGTGTGTAAGCTATTGCTGGAGCGACGGCTCCGCCTAGCGGCCACTCGTGTGTATTTCACTTTGACCTATTCCTTATCAGTTGCATTAAAATGCCTGTGTATTAGTCGATAATGTCATGTGTTCATAAATGAACTTATTTATTGTTATTATTTGTTGTGTAACAGAAACCACAAACAAACAAACCCAAAGAATGTAAACATCTGGGAATCATTGAGTGAACTAAACCCCCAATGCCCCATCATGTACTGAAATAATCAGTGATTTCTTTATATTATACACGAATATTATTCTTGCCGTCTTGAATGATGTGTATTATAACATTCTAGTCACGTGATGCTACAGAGTAACCAGGTGGAGGTGTAGCATCCAAGCTAGCACACGTTCGTCTGTAATACGTCTAAAGATCTGGAAAACATCTAGAAACAGCAGTTTTACGTCCATTCTAATTCATAAACATCTTACACATCATTGACATCTGACAGCTGTTGGACTTTTACGTGTCCTGCATGTTCAAAAATTGAAGGTAGGCAATCTCTAATAAGTATTGAAGTTTATTAATTTGATTAAAACAAAATACAGCGCGCTGGGTTGCTGGACAACACTCCTCTGTCCTTCCAAGGAACAACAACCCCCACAGCACACGTTCACAGCATTTATTCTTATTTCACGCCGATCTCTCTTCTGCTGGGGGGCCGGGATCCCCCTTGTTTCCACCAATCACCAACTTCTGCCTTATCTGGTTCCTGCAAAACACTCCTGAGAAAACAACATACATTCCACATACCTTCCCCCACCCCCTAAACAACTGCAGCTAAAGATGCCCCTCTATCCCACATCTCCTATTGAAAGCACATTTAGTATTGCAAACAGCTTTTAAATACTTCATAATATGAGGGATATGGTTATACTCTAATGCATCGTTGCCAGAAAATAAAATATGTAATAACAACAGTAATATCCTTCACAGCACACGTCTCCGAGACATAGGCCTATTGCAGATGAGCAAACTATGTATTGCAGATGTAAATGCAGACTTCAAATAGACATCTACCAGATGTAGTGTGCTGTCAGGGATGTCTTAGGATAGTTATAATGAAGAATAACATAAAATCACATGTATAGTGTGTTGATTCTCTCCATCTAGTCTCCATATATAAACTCTAGACCTTTTTAAATCCCATTCCTCGCTCTTCATCCTTATGGCACATTGGGCAAGTAATGGCAAACATATGACGTTCAAGACAAGAATTGTCTCTTTTTTGTAAACGGCACGACCTGTTCCTTCAACATACAACTTTCTCAACCGTTTCATGTAAAACCTCCTCCACACTTCAGGATTATTTTCTTTGCAGCACTCAAAACACACACTTTCACTCATTTCTTTTACTTTTTACTTTTCTCTTTTCTCTCTTTCAACATTTCTCCCCTTTTCTTTTCCCACCGCCACAAACTGAAGCATATCAACAGTCTTATAATCTGTATCACCTGTCTGGAATAATTGTCTCAGCTGTCATCAGTTACCCCATCAGTGTAGTTGTACTTCCCAAACACCACCAGAAGAGGGCGACATACAGAGACACAAAGTGAGTTCAAACAGTGATTGAGATCAGTAAGATCATACAGACAGAAGAACATCAGAACACAAACACTGTTTATGAGTTTACATCTCTTCTATCTATATGTAGAATGGATATATGACGAATTAAATTATATATATATATATATATATATATAAGACCTCACCTTACATTAAACATAAATAAAACTCCTGTTCTTTCAGTAGTCAAGTGTAAGACAAAACATCCATCTTGTACAAAATGTTAAGCAATATACAAAAATAAAACAAATGTTAAACAGTACAAACACCATTACAATGGCAAAAAGTTTCACAAACTTTTGTCATAATCTGTATTCAGAAGCGGTTGAATTAAGAGGTCTCCATCTTTAGAAATATGCGTCTGTCTCTTTCTCCTCTTCTTTACGTGTCTCTGTGAGAAAACACAGACAGAATCACAGGGGTTATTAGATCATGTGATCTCACATGGATATGTCTCACCGTGGCTACACAAACAAAAAAGTGAAACATGACACAAACTTTATGAGTGCAATATAAATCAACACAACAGAAACTATTTTAGCATTTTTAAAGGAATTTGTCAATAAGCAAATGTATATGTTTCCATGTCCTCATGTACACGTCTATAAATAATAATAATAATATGAAAATGATAGTGTATATATATTATAATTGTTGCACTTTGTTACTGGACTGATCTTGATGTTAAAGTGTAACAGGTTTTTATGTTCTTGGGATGAAACTGAAGTCAAACATCGAGACTGAACCTAAACCTTTTAGATTTTATTTTTGTAAAAACATTAATGTGTTGACCACAAAATCTGTTGAACATTTTCAGACCGTTAACCAGTTATTATACAGGAGCTATTTCAAGGTAAAATACATCTGTAAAAAAGTGATTTTGTTAGACTGATGCTGCGTTCCGATCCGTCCTAAATACTATGATCTGGTCTATGATGCTCACTCTAATGGCTGATATTACCCACAACACACGGCGAGAGATTATTGACGCTCCACTGCATTTATAAATTATATAACTGATGCCTCACTTTATTAATAAATATAACTATAGAGTAAACATTATATATGAATGAATAGATACCTTAATGGAAAGAAGAGCTGTATTTTGATGTGTGTGACAGTTAATGGTCACAATGTTGTCTAGGCAACAACGGCCACTTCCTCTTCCTGTTAATATGTCCCAGTACATGCATATTGTTTTGCTACACACTAAAATGTAAATGCTCTTCTTTAACAAAAACGGTACATATAAGTACTTACGTTTCCTGCGGCACTTGTGCATTATGAATAAAACCAGCAGCGGCACCAGCATCAGCGGCGGCAGGATCACTGGTAATACTGGAGCAGTCGTCATCGTGTTCTGTGAGCTGGGTTCTGGTTCTGTCACGGCTAAAGACAGACGTGAGAGTCACATTTGACAGAATGACACGCTGTCTAAATATCACTAACGCTGATCTTCATTCACAAGAGAATAATAAACATCATGTGATGTTCTGCAGTGCAAATACAGTATCATTCCTGCAAGAGTTTCTACTGTATTAATTCAGCTGAGAGATGTTGATCATGGAAAAATCAAATGTGTTTGACACGGATATTTAATATGGAAGTACTCACCGGTGACACTGAATCTCTTGCGATGGATGCGTTTGCTGCCAGTGATGTTTACATCATAAACTCCAGAATCTTCAGATGTGATGTTTGTGATGGTGAGAGATCATTCAGCATCAGTCTGTCTCTGAATCTCTCATTACTGATCACTATATTAAACTGAACTAGGCCGGTGTCTTTAAACTTCCACTCGATCACATCATCTGTCAGTGTTTCTATTTCAGTGTGAAGTGTGACGGGATCTCCTGTCATCACTGACACTGGCTCCGGTGTAACTGTGTCGACACAAAGATAAGAAACGTCATCTGTCATTCCAGAAACACAGTTACTAAACCAGTAAACAAGTATTAAAATACCTTTAAGGATTTGAATTGTAACTTCCATGCACTGTAATGTTTACTGTTATTTTTACAGCTTTTTCACGTAAAATGTAAAAAAGTTAATTTTACTGTTTTTAAAGATTTGATGTATTTTTGAAATATGGTCAAAAACCGTAAAATTACAGTAAACACAATTTGCACAAAAATGGGGGAATGTCATTTTACTGGGAAAAAACGTTATTTTACAGATTATTTCTGACAGCCCGTTTGCAAGAAAATTTCATTTTTTTAACAAGATTTCTTTTCTTTAAAACTTATTTTTGAAATACGGTCAAAAACTATAAAATTACAGAAAAAGACAACACATTGAAAAGAAAATTGGGGAAAACAATTTCACATATATCCTATAATTTACTGGAAAAAATATACATTTCCATAGATGCTGATGTGTTTAGATTGTTCATGCCATATTCAAATTGTGTTATAAAGATTAAGTGTTGTACTTGATGTAATGAGGCTGACAGATAACTAAACTATTTAAAAGTTGTAAGATATATTGTATTGTATTTTATATATTCTTAAAACTTTCTTAAACAAGGGTCATTTTTGTTTCACTACAGAATCCATGTTTTTTAACTGTGGTAAAACCATGGTTCATTTCCATAAGGTTTGAGATTACATGGTGATTTAAATGATTGTGAGAGTTTTAAAGTCCAACAAAGTCCTTCATACTACGCTGGGAGGACAGTTTATGATATTAATGTACCGCCAGAGCTACTCGAAAGCACATCACCATATAAAGTCAAACATGTAAAGTTGGTCGCGGCGGGAAAAAAATATAGCAATAGTTGAAATCATGTTTTTGCACGAATAACATTACCCTGATAGCACAACAAACTGGCATATGTCTTTTGATGTCTGCAATACATAGTTTGCTCATCTGCGATACGTCTCGGAGACGTCTGCTGAATGAATACACAAGTCAGTCACTCACTCACCACTGACATTGACGCAATATGTCCTGTGTAATATCAAACTCCTGCTGTGGATTTCCACGTTATATTCTATAAGTATATATTCTTAAAGCGCATTTCCAAATGAATTATCTAAGTAAATGATTTGTTCTTCTGTATTTACATTCTCAAGCTGCAACAAAAGTGACTGTTTACTTGCCGCTATCACTGCTAATGCTTCTCAATCTAGTGGTCATTGCCTGTCGACGTGGACAACGAAGCAGAAGTATAAATGAAAACCGACATGTAGCCTACGGCGTAGACTAGGTTACAGCGTAGGTCCAACGCAGAACCATAAGTCAGGTTTAAGAACAACGTAGTGATACGAAGGTTTCGGGAAACCCAGCCCAGTACTGAAGCCACCATTAAACTGCTAACAGACGTAAAAAGACTCTTTCTCTCTTTCTTGCTCAGACTACAAGACTGCAATAAGAATTCACTTCTATGTTAATTCAATTTAGGTAGGCTACATGGTTTTCACATTGAGATTTATAGCCTGAATAATATTAAATTGTAGTACAGGTTATTTTTATGGTACACTGTAAAAAAAATCCCATAAAAAATGTAAGACATTTTCCGTCAGAAATAAACCGTAAAATAAAAAAATCCCCTGTAAAATTACGTGTTTTACCTGTTTTTTACCTTGTAACTTTTATGTTTTGTCAGGCATTTTAAAAAATACATGAAAAATCTGGAAAAAAAATGTACACACTGGTAGGATTTTTTTGCATTATACGTGAAAAACAGTGTATGGTATAAAGTGTTTTTAAAGTTATTCTTGGTATATTTGAGCAGTATTTACCATACTTTATTTATAATATATATATGTACATATATGTACTCCCGTCCGATTATTCACCTTCAGTCTGTCTGTGAAGATCTCATTTCCAGGTATTGACATCTCATTTGTTTCTTTGTTGATCTTTGCTATCATTTTAGTTTCATCATTAAATGTCCACAGTATCTCGCCAAATCTATGTATATCAGTGAGATCAGTGTGAAGAGTAACAGAATGTCCCTCCATCACTGACACTGACTTCACTTCATCACCAAACACACCTGAACAACACAAACACTGTTGTAAAGAAAACCGACTGACTTTATAATATTTCCACACTGTAGAAATAATCTGTAAAAAAACTGGAACTGGAAAAACTGAAATATACCGTAAAATAATTCCCCCCTTAGTGAAATTAAATATGCTATATTAAATTGTTTTACCCCTTTTTCTTGTAAATGTGTCGTCTTTTTCTGTAATTTTATGGTTTTACGGAATTTAAAATGCGTATAATTCTGTAATTCTGTTTTTTGACATTTTTCATGGAAAATCTGTAAAAATAATAGAAAAATTATGTAAAATTACATGTCACACTAAACTCAAATCTTAATAAACACAAAGTTGTACAATATTGAAAAAAAAACTAAACATGATCATCAGATTTACATTCTTTCATATAAACTACACTGGATACAGATAAGAAAACATGACTTACTGATGACAGAAATCTTTTAAGTCTCTTCACGGTCTCTGATCTGCACCTGATAAACTCCAGAGTCTGAGGTCTTGATGCTTTTGATGGTGAGATCTCCCGTCTGATCATTCGCCTTCAGTCTGTCTCTGATGATCTTCTCATTGGAAGCTATTGACATCTCATTTGTTTCACTATTAAACGTCCACAGTATCACATCATGTCTCTGTGTGTCAGTAAGATCAGTGTGTAGAGTGACAGAATGTCCCTCCATCAGCATCAGCATCTTCACTTCATCACCAAACACACCTGAACAACACACAGTTTTTAACAATAGATACGCTAAACTTGGATAAAGGGGTATTGTTTAAGGACCATCATCCTCTAATGCAGATCAGTATTAACTCTGGGTAACTTTCTGGAGGTTGATTTAAACTTAAGCAAGGATTGAGTTCAGGGTTTAACCCTGCTTCCTGTTAAGAAATGTGATGCGCAACATCTTCCTGATGTATTCGAGCGCGCAGCGGCCTCTATTGGGCTACAGCCAAAACCCACATCCTCAAACTATACACATAAACGGCCAAACATGATGTCTGAAGTGCTTTTAGGAACCCACAAACCGGGTAAATAATACAAAAATGAGAAAACTGAAGGATTACAACAAATGCGCAGGTCATGAATGAACTGCGCATTTGTTGAAGTGAACCCGAATGTGATAAAGCAATCAAATAAATGTCACTCACTGGCCAGGATTAATGTAGAACAGAAGAGTATTTGGAGTTTCCTCGTGTTGATGCGCACTCGGACTGTCTGAGATCAGTGGTACTGATGCGCTCGCTGTTGCGTCCTCGTCATGATCTCTGCAAATGATGCTGCGTATGCCACACTCTTTTTAAAGTGTCCTAAAATGAACCAAAAATAAGGCACGAGGTAATAAAAGACTGAAAAGAATCTTTAAAACAATATTATAGCTGAGACAAGTCCATATACATCACGGCTGTGATGTTTGTGACTCATAGATGCACAGCTGTGTCTGAGCGCGGTGGGATTGTGCTCTCTAGTGGTGAGATGATGAAACTGCAATAGATGTGATGACAGCATCCATTTATAGCGATTCTATTAAATCAAGGTGAAATATTATTCTCTTACGAATGGAAACGAATTATAACAGAGTTATTTCCTTCTGACACTGTGAATGTGATTCGTGCAGGCTGGCTGGTCAGTTTGCAACTCAAACTTTTATTTAAATGAACAAATGCAGTTCTTCATTATCTTAATACTTCAAACCATAACATTATCATCGTAAAGTGCAGCGTGTTTCATTTTATTCTGTACATGAAGTGGCCCACTACTGGAACTCGAAGAGACAAAGATAAAGCTCGTTTAGTGTGGAATGAGAGCCGAGCAACACAACCACAGAATTAATGTGTGAAAAAAACATCCAAGTGTGATCTCGGTGAACTCTGTACACCACTAATGCTGACAGATAAACGCATGCAATGCCTTCGATGATTTGTGACGTGTTTGAAAAGAATAGAGAGACTTTGTGTTTCAGGATCTGTGACCATCAAATTAAAAGCAAGCTTCATAGTCTATATCAGAAAACAGATGTTATTTTAAAATAACCCATTCGATTCATCTTTATCTATTGATATAGTTTGAAAATAAAGTGTGATAAAAGCAAACTTGATTCCCAAATAACACACACACTGATGAAATGTATTGAATGCACTGTCGGTTGTTTTATACGGTGTCTGATGTTCATATACCGGTGTGTCTTTCTCCTGATGCAGAATGACATCTGTGACTTCATTGCGTGTGTGTGAGTGTGTGCCAGCTCAGTTGCGACCTGAAATGAAACTGCTGTGGTCTGAGTTAATTCAGGCCGGTGTTGTACTTCAGTGACCGACATGAATGTGATCTGTTGTCTTGTGCGGACAAACTCCTGTGAATGTGATTTATTGCGTGTGTGCTGTGGGTTAATAGGAGATTTATTGCCGTACTGTCTGTTCAAGTCAGATTTACTGTCAAATTACGCAGTGAATCCACCAGCTGTTATTTGAGGTTACAATACTTCACACATCCGCTTTTTAACAATGTCTCGGTCTGTGCAGAAAAAGTTGTTTTACAGTCTATGCAGCTGTTTTGTTTGTTACATGACTTTTTTATTACATGATCATTTGCTTATACAAGAGAAATTTACTCAATACGACTATATTGAGTAAACAGTTAAGGCGATGTTCTAGTGTATGGTCGGAGCGCAGGGCGCGTTCGCGGGCGCGCACTCCGTCACGGAAGCGCGCTGACACTTCTGACTTTACCTTCTCCGAGTCGAAACCTCGTTTGATTCATGAAGACGATGAAACGCGATTAAACGACATTTTTTCCTCCAGCCTGCAGTTTGGATTGATTTTTACGGTTGAACATGATTCACGCGCTTATTCTGATGCGCTTTTGTCTTCTGGGTAAGTGTACAGTACACGTGTTTATTATTCATTTTCTGACGTCACTTTTGATATGTTTATCTAGTAATGGTATGACAATTTGATCTGGCAACACGTGACCTGCGTCAACATATATATATACCTATGTTTTAACTTTGCGCGTTTGCTGCTCTTTTAGGATTAGCTTTAATATTTTATTCCTTTATTACTTTTCATTTTATGTTAAACTACAGCTTTGCTTTTAATTTACAGACCTATTCATTGTTTTTACATTTACATTTACATTTAGTCATTTAGCAGACGCTTTTATCCAAAGCGACTTACAGATGGGGTAAACAATTGAAGCAATTCGGACAACGCAAGTACAACAAAAAGCAAAAGTGCAATCAATAAAACTGGCTTCATAAAGCCTACCACATACAGTGCTAAGTTAAGTTAGAGGTTTTTTAACATCAATTAAGTTTACAATATTCCAGCACTAACCCAAATCTGCAAATCTGTCTCCAGGTGTGTGTTTGGTGATACAGAGGAAGTGAAGATATCAGTGATGGAGGGACATTCTGTTACTCTACACACTGATCTCACTCACATACAGACAGATCTTGAGATCGAGTGGAGGTTTGAAAACATCCGCATCGCCAGAATCAAGAGATCAGTCGATATTAATCCCACATATGATGAGACTGAGATATTCAGAGACAGACTGAAGATGAACAATCAGACTGGAGATCTCACCATCACACACGTCACATCTCAACACTCTGGACTTTATAAACTCAATATTTTTACTGGAAATAAACAGAAAGTCAAGAGATTCAGTCTTACAGCTTATGGTGAGTTGGACATTTTGACTTTGTTAAATTAGTTTAATGTTAACTATATGCAGGACTATATGCACTCAACAATTGCTCTTTTGTTTTTCAGCTCCTCTGCCCACTCCTGTCATTACCAGCGACGTGTCTCACTGTTCAAGCTCAAAATGTGTGTTGTTGTGTTCAGTGATGAATGTGAGACACATAACGCTCTCCTGGTATAATGGAAGCCACACACACTCCAGCATCAATGTGTCTGAACAGAAGAGCATCTCTCTTCCTCTGGAGGTGGAATATCAGGATACAAACGCATACAGATGTGTGGTCAACAATCCCATCAGCAACCAGACCAAACCTTTCTGTCTCGCTGATCTCTGTCGGCCGTGTTCAGGTCAGTGTCTTGTCTCAGTTATACTAAGTTATGCATTAATCCTGAATTCTGTTTTTTAATGCGGTTTCTTTTCCTCAGACGTCACTCACGGTTGTGGTACTGTTGAAGCTTTGATGCGATTGGTCGTCACCGCTGTGATAGGCGTGGCCGCTGTGGCTGCTGTGATTGTTCTGAGTTATGACATCAGATCCAGACGAGATGAAGAGAAGAGAAAATCCCACACATCACCAACAACATCTGATGAATGACATTATAAAACAACATTACACATTTATTAATGTTTCTTTGTTTATTGATGTGTGTTGTAGTTTTTATTTCAGATATGGCACAATCACCAAATAAACTAAACTACAATGCAAAATAAAAAAACTGCAGCTTTAAATGTTTAATAGAGTAGACCAGTCCAACTCGATTCAGAAAGACTATTTGCTCAAGCTAACTGTAGTTTAGGATAAAAAAAAAAGTGTTTGACCCCAGAACCTTTTATTTACATCGTAATTTTAATTACATATTACAGAAAGACAAGACAAGCATGTTGTTAAAGCTAATGTTTAATGAACCTCGGGTACCGATCAGGGCTCGAACAGTCACGGAAATGCACGAGATGAGATACGGGAGACCGAACAGATCGACCGCGTCTTAAAGTCTCGATTCGCACCCTTCCGCAGCAATGCTCACTTCCAAAGACCGTTTTTATAACACACAAATCTTTTATAGATTAGTTGCTAACTTCACAATTTAATTGCATGGAGGTATTTCATTATCATGGTAAATAAATGTTTTTGATACGCTTTTTTATATGTTTAATGACTGGTAAAAGGATCTAAAAGCAAACATGAATAAAAGACACTTTGGTCAGCTTTTATTTGACATTTAGACACATGGCTTGTAATCTAAAAGTCAGTGTTCATGGTTCATGTTAAGAGGACAGGAAGAACCCTTCACCCCCACACACCCACACACAACCTGTTTGTCCATCTATTAGACAAAACCACGTTTCTTTTCGATCTCAAGACATCAGACCACATCTGGTCTCTCGCTGACTCACAGACTGATTTAAAAACAAAACCAAGAGCAACATTTTCCAGGATGTGTTACGAACACTTGTACATTTCAAATATGTTTGTACATTTTAAAGCTAAAGTGAGGAAAAGCCCCTGTTTTAAAACTGTATTATAATAAGCCACAAACATATAAGAAGTCTCAAGCGATTCTCAGAGTTTGTTAGGATTATTTGCAGATAAAAGAAATGTTAATAAATTCAATGCTAAATTACAACACAATACTTTTTATCGTATATAATGTGGATTTCCCTTTCAATTAAATTGTAAAGTTCATGCCTTTCAAGTCAGTGTTTGTCCACTAGAGAGCCGATCATTGCTGTTCAACATCATATATAGCAGAACATCAAGATATCCTCATATATACAGAACAAGAGTGAGTCACTGACCTCACATCACATCTAACATACAGAAAACCACGAATTCATGTAACTACTCTCGTCAATCTGATCTAAATCAAGACAAGATTTGACATCTGAAATCCACCACATCACTGTTCTGTTCTTGTGTTGTGTTATTATGTTCAGTTCATCGTGTTTGCTCCTGTTATTCTCATCTATAAATCACTTTGACTGAAAGTCATCTGTTGTAAATACACAAGCAGCTGTAGGCAAATATTAACATAATAGAATGAAAAACACACAAATGTGTGAACTTTAGTCAAGGCCTTTAATGTTTGTGGCTGTCTGTGTTTACTGTGTGCGAACAGCGTCTTTTTCTGCTTACATCTCATTGGCTGATTTCATCTCTGTACAAAAGACGTTTGGTCAAAAAACGTTGTCGAGCACACAGATACACGAAATGATCGCCCACTCCATTTTTTGAGACGCGTTATATAAAAGCAGATTCTTTTCGACCTGCCTAGTGATACAAACATTGTGATGTTAATATAAAATCGCTTTTCCACAGACTGCAGGGTTTAATCATACTGGATTGATTTCATAACTGAAAATGGTTCATTCGTTTATTCTGATGTGTTGTTGTCTTCTGGTTGGTAAGTGTTTCGTGTATGTTAGCTATTTTAACATTTATTTCAGAACGACAGTTTTATTGCATTGCTTGGTAATCAAAAAAGAAAAAAATGGTTGAACACAATACCAAGAGTAGCCTATTTAGGTGTGTGTATAAGCGTATCTGTTTGGACATCAGCTTTTCATTATTATTTTACAAAGAGCGACTAGAACCATGAAGGACTTTAAATGATAATCTCCTCGATTAGGCTACACAAATATCATGTCTGCCCGTCAGCTTTATAATCTGGATGCCAATTTTTAAAGGCTCTTTCCCAAACAAAACATTAATGGGAGATTATATAGAGCATATATTAAAGGCTTTTATCACAAAACAGTGTTGTTCCGATGTGTTTGATGTCGACACAGGTGAAGTGAAGTCCGTGTCAGTGATGGAGGGACATTCTGTTACTCTACTCAGTCATCTTACTCACACAAAGAGAGTTCTTGTGCTCGAGTGGAGTTTTAAAGACATCCGCATCGCCAGAATGAACACATCAATCAATAATGGTGGCACATATGATGTCGAGACTAAGGTATTCAGAGACAGACTGCAGTTGAACGATAAGACTGGAGATCTCACCATCACAAACACCGCAACACAAGACTCTGGAGATTATAAACGAAACCTTCATACTGAAAATCAGTGGACAATGGAGAAAACCAGTCTTACTGTTGATGGTGAGTAGAGTTTAACTGTGCTATTTAAAGTCTGACACTGACAGATGAAGCATCAATTTTATTCACATTTCTGTGGTTCTTTAATATTTTTCAGCTCGGTCTCCTGTGACAACTACGCCAACTCCATCATCATCATCATCACCAACTCCATCATCACCAACTCAATCATCATCATCACCAACTCAATCATCACCAACTCATCATCATCGCCAACTCCATCATCACCTACTCCATCATCATCCTCACCAATTCCATCATCACCTACTCCATCATCATCCTCACCAATTCCATCATCTGATAAATGTAAATGTAAATGTGAATGTGAATGTGAATGTAAACCACCATCACCAACTCCATCATCACCAACTCCTTCATCATCATCACCAACTCAATCATCATCATCACCAACTCAATCATCACCAACTCAATCATCATCATCGCCATATCCATCATCATCATCACCAACTCAATCATCATCATCGACAACTCCATCATCTCCATCATCATCACCAACAGGTATAGTTCTGGCTTTTGTTAAAACTAGTATCTTGGTATTAGCGCCTACATTATTGTATTATTGCTCCGGTATGACATTTCGCTGAAGTGCTCCCTAAACTCTCTGTAAGTCGCTTTGGATAAAAGTGTCTGCTAAATGACTAAATGTAAACTCCATCATCATCATCAGAGAGTTCAGGTGTGTTTGGTGATGCAGATGAAGTGAAGTCAGTGATGGAGGGAGAATCTGTCACATACACACTGATGTTACTGACATACAGAGAGATGATGTGATCGAGTGGAGGTTTGGAGTGAACGGTCCTCTCATCGCCAGAATCAAGAGATCATTCAATATTAATAGTTGATGAGACTTGAGATATTCAGAGACACTGAAGATGAACAATCAGACACACACACACACACACACATCTGAACGCTCTGGACTTTACTCAACTATACGTGCTGTAATTCAAAATAATCAGACAATAAAGAATTTCAGTCTTACAGCTTATGGCGAGTAGAGTTTTAATGTGGATTTCAACCTTTGATGTCCATATATTTGTATCTTTTATTTATTTCCATATTTTTTTTTTCAGCTCCTCTGCCCATCCCTGTCATAACCATGGAGGTATCTCAATGTTCAGGTTCAAAGTGTTCCGCGTCGTGTTCAGTGATGAATGTGACAGATGTGATTCTCTCCTGGTACAAAGGAACGAGTTTATTGTCCAGCATCAGTGTGTTTGATCCGAAGAACATCTCTCTTCCTCTGGAGGTGCTATATCATGACAACGACACATACAGCTGTGCCATCAACAATCCCATCACACACCTCACACAACGTCTAGGCATCACTAATGTCTGTCAAACGTGTGCAGGTGAGTTCAGTGTCATGTTTATTTGACCTCACTTACACTTAAAGTTCTTTTTTAATTATCTACATTTCCTCTGGCCGAGCTACACTAGAACTCTACATAACAGCTTTGAGAAAGCATGGTTGAATAAATTAAAGATACATTCAGTGTCATGTTTCAAATGTAAATTCTTCCTTTAGGTGTCACTAAGATGAAGCTTTGATCTGATTGGTCACTGCTTTGGTGGGCGTGGCTGCTGTGACTGTTCTGAGTTATGACATCAGATCCAGAAGAGATGACATCTGCTAAACGACATACAGAAGAAACATTTGTGTTTATCAGCTACTTTTTCCTCTTCAGTTGTTTTAATTTGAAGTTGTAAAAAAATGTACAATGAATAAATTCACACATAATACGGATTTAATGAATAAAAGGATTAAATCATTTCACAGTGTATGGTACAGAAACTGCAGCCATTGTGGGTCATGTGACCTGTAAGTGTCAACTGAAACATTCTTAAAACATTCACCATGTACCCGGGTGTAGTGCTAAGGAATAACTTATTATTAGTATTATTAGCCCCCTTATTTCCCAGTGTGGTTTAGGATTAGTTTATAAAAGGGCTGTTTCAATGACAAAGGGTCTTAATCTGACAGGGAACTAGAGAAGCAGTTTGCATTCACTGATGTTTTATAGAGAAGGAAACAAAAAACAGCCAAAGCGCGACTGTTAAGCCTGTGGCACACTTCTTCTTTTGTGAACACACACACTCAAAAACAGTGTTGAACGAACTTAATTAAATTAAGGAAACAATGGTTTCTAAACAACGGTAACCACAAAACCTAAAAATATAACAAACTCCTCTAAATATCAAAGATAAATGAACATTAAACCATAACAAGTGTTTCTCTTTACTGAAAAACACCGAAAACAGCACTTAATAACTCTCAAAATGCTTTCTTACGCAAAGCATGCTGGGAAATATAAATCCTCTGCCTAGTTGTAGCAAATATATGTTAACACAACACAAATAATTTATGTAGTGCCAACATGAATGGATTAAGTTACGTAACTGTACAAAAATTATGTTGATTTAACTTATTTAATGCACCAACTTTACATTTTTGGGTGCGCTATCACTTTAATAATTGGCTTATTTCAGTTATATATCTGGCAAATGCAAACTATACATTAGTTTCTGATAATGTGCAATCCCTGGGATCGAACCATTGACCTTGCCGTTGCTAGCGCCTGCTCTAACCACTGAGCTACAGGAAAACTGTGTGACTTGAATTGGCCACACCCCAGAGAAACTCCAAGATCAAGAATTAAATTAGAACGTAAAGGTATTAGTTTCATTCTTACGTAATGATGCGGTGTGTTGTCATTAGTCTGTCCAGATTTTTCATATTTAAACTTTCAGCCTAGGTGAAATAACAGTTTTCTTCTCTTCTCATGTCACCTTAAGATGAATCTCTTATCATTTATTCCTCATTCATGAGTTGCTTTCGCATAAAAATATGTCTGTCGGTTGCTGAATGAACAAGGCTACTTTAAGTAGATGCATGGGCCAAAGATGATATCAAAGAGGATAAAGAAGAGCTCAATATATGATGATGTACTTGATGGGAGATTCAGAGACAGACTGAAGATGGACGATCAGACGGGATCTCTCACCATCAGTCATGTCAAAACCACAGACGCTGGAGTTTATTAACTGAAGATCAGCGGCGACAACAGACAGACAATATATAAGACATTCAATGTTTCTTTCAGTGAGTATCTCAATTCTCTCACAATAGAAATCAAAGATCTGTTGTGAATGAATAATTATGATCATTTTTAATGGGGTTTCCATGGCGATCAAACTCATCTCTAGGTGTGTCACATCTCGGTTTCCTTCTCATTAAAACATTCTAAATTATTTCCAGATGCACATAAAACAATGATATAATATTACATTTATTAATATCCATTTCTGTGACACTGTTGAAGCTTTGATGCGATTGGTCGTCACTGCTGTGATGGGCGTCGCCACTCTGGCTGCTGTGATTGTTCTGGGTTACGACATCAGATCCAGACGAGATGACCACAAGAGAAAATCACCAGAAACATCTGATGGATGACATTCTGCAACATCAGTGTTGTGTCTATAAGCTTTCCTCTGTTTGTTTAAAGCAGTAGTTTTGATTTTAAGAGTTGCCAGTGTCACGTTCCTCTTCGTCACCTTCGCTCCGGGACTGATTATCAGGGACTCATTGTAACCTCAGCACTAACTCACTGTGTTATCCTTGAATATAGAAAACTGTTAGGCTGCACTTTTATTTTTAAAACCATGGCTAATTTTATTAAGGGCATGAATGTTTGTGCCCTCAAACCTGTTAATTTACACCAAGCTTTTATTCATCATTTCAATGATGTCAGTGTTGTACTTCAGTGACCAACATGAATGTGATCTGTCGTCTCGTGTGGACAAACTCCTGTGAATGTGATTTATTGCGTGTACTGTGGGTTTCTGGCTAAATAAGAGATTTATTGTCTTACTGTCTGTTCGAGTCAGATTTACTGTCAAACCAAGCAGTGAATCCATCAGTGTTGTAAACAAAAGGACCAAAAAGTTGCAGTTATTTAATTTCCATGCAGCTGTATTGTTTGTTATATTACAGAATATTCATGAAGGCGAACAGTTATCAATGTTTCCATTGGATGAGCTTTGATTGGTCTTAAACAATCATGTTGATTATTAAGAAACAATGTGACTTTTTGTCTTTAGAGCTGTGGTTGGTCTCCTTCCATCTGTTCGCTCCTGGGCCCGCACAATTGTGAAGTAATCATTTTAAAACAAAGTGTATATCTTTCTGACTCTCATGCTTCTCAACACCCTTTTAAATATAATGAGAAACTTCACACATGAGAAATCAAGAGATGCGTGAAGTTTGTTGATTCCTCTAAATGAATTAAGCAGGACATAAGACAAAGGGACAACATAAAGATTTTAATTTCATACATTTTATTCCCATTTTCAACAATGTGGAATTAGCTGAGCTTAAACTGAGTTCATTATTTAAATATGTATGCTTTTCATTTCCGTGTTTGTCCACTAGAGAGCAGTGAAGTTTCAGTTTGAAAGTAAGGCAAGATCATACACAATATCAACATCATACATACAGCAGAACATTATTATATTCAAATATATACAGAACTATAGTGGGTCACTGACCTCACTTCGCATTAACTTTCAGAAGCATCTAAAAAAAGTGCAAATAATAAGTAAAAACCAACACGGACACACTCTGATGTGTCATATATATATGTTACAGTAGACGGGGTGAGCTGAAATATTTCACACTTTGAGGAAAAATTCAAGAACCAAATAATCGACTATGAGAATAAATGTTGCAAATGAAGCACCGATTTCTTGAAATTATATTTTGGTTCTTGTTACGGAGCATGTGTGAAGTGATTATTGACCACCTAATTCATCGAACAAATCACTTTTTAATTGCTACATCTAATGTCTAAAACAAAAACCTGAGATTTGACAGTAAACAGATGCAAAACACCTTGAAATTACAGCAGATTTTAAAGCAGGCACCAAAACTATTTCTTAATTCAAAACATGTATTTTGTATCATTGCAATAACATTCATATTCATTCATACATGTAGCATTGCAGCCCTGTTACAAAAGCAAACTGTCATGGTCCATTTTGTAATATTATAATATGATGAAAGCTGTCAACACTTGATAGGTTTCATTTTTATCTGTGTTTGAAGTCAACACTTCATTTGTTATATATACTGTATTGCGTGTCTATGTACCGTTGCTGTTCGAGGATTGCTGGTTTAAATGTTCACTGGCCTCATTCTTTTTACTTTTACTCAATCCTGGAAGAAAACACACACAGAACCACAGGTGTTAACAGATGTTTTGTACGACTGTAAAATTGTCTCTTCTAGTATTTGAACCATTATACACCTTACAAATCCCAAACTACCATTTCAAAAAAGAAATGTAGACTTTAGACTACAATAATGTAGTGAGCTTCACAGTGTTGTAAAACATGTTTTTTCACGTTGACCCGACAGTGGGGCATGATGTCACAGCAGACTTCACAATCTATGAGCCTGTTACAGGCTTTGTGGTGAAATGTAATCACTAAATGAATACAGGTCAGGTTCTCTAAAAGGAACGTACAGTATAAGAGTACTACTACAGAAAACACACATTTGTGTAATCAGACTGAAACACTTATAGTTTATACTGAGATATGACCTGTCCTCAAGTGACAACATGCCCCGGTCTGCAGTAAACTTAACAGTCTCCACATTGGACGGAAGATAAAAAGGTATATTTTAGAGTCTTTTTTGCCTTTACTAGGACAGTGGAGAGCAGACAGGTAAGCATTGGGTGGAGATAAGGGAGCAGGATCAGCGAAGGACCTTCGAGATGGGAGTGAAACTGGGATTGCTGTGAAGGGCATTGGCGCTTTATGTCAGCGCACTAACCACAGGGCTAATGCTACCGACAACTGCAGGATTTGTTATAGGTTTGGTTGTTGTATGTATATTTTATGATATTCACGTCAATTAATAAACACTCACACACACCTCTGTCAACTAAACTAAACTAAACTAAACTAAACTAAACTAAACTAAACTAAACTAAACTAAACTAAACTAAACTAAACAGTAATTCATCTTTCCAAAAATCACATGTAATAAAGTCACTGAATATATTACTTACGCCTCCTGTAGCACTTGTATAGTATTAATGAAACTCCCAACACAATTATCCCCAGGACGAATCCAACCAATCCTGCAACAGTTATTTCTGAGTTTGACCTCTGACTGGATTCTGCCATGGCTAAAGAAAGACATGAGGGGTATTAGTTTAAATGCATTTTGACCTAAATAAAAGACATGATATGAATGTTATTCTGTGTAAATATCATTCTCATACAAAACTTAATTTACTGTGTGTTTCCAGAAATAACAAGTCAAAATATGTTGTAATCTAAACATCTCTGTCTAATACACATTTTCCAAACCCCACACGTGCAAAGTGCTGCATTTGTTTGGAAATGCTGCACAATCTGTTGCTGATTTACAATGTCTTCCAAAAAGGTAATGTCAAGGCAAAATTATGACAAAGGTGTCAGACACACAATCACAGCTCTAAAAAAATTGTCTCTTTAATCATCGGAATCTTTCAAGTCGAAATAAACACATGATCCTTCTATTTATTTTTTATATGTTTATTATGATTTGCTTCTTTATTCTAATCTATGGAGTTTTAGCAATTTATCGTACACACACTATTGCATACACAAAGAAGTATGTACATTTCTTTACAAATCTAATTTGTTATTTTATGTTAATAGAACGTAATCAGGTCAGTGTTAAGCTTATTAAACATCTTCCAGCAAAGGTTTCTTTCAGTTTGAACTGTTCAGGTTTGTAAAGCGGAGACAAAACATCTTAGAGGGATACTTCAAGATAAAATGTAAATCCCCACACATAGACATGTGTGACTTTGAATGTCAGTTATTGTTGCTCAATGGGAAGAATTCAGAAAGCTCCCGGACCTCTTCAAAACTATTTTAATTTGTGTTTAGAGAATAAACGGAGGTCCTAGGCCAGGGTTATCGTGAGTGATTCATGACAAAATATTAATTTTATGGCAGAGTATCTTTTTAAGTGTCAGGCACA
Organism: Triplophysa siluroides; assembly: GCA_006030095.1. Classification (NCBI taxonomy): domain Eukaryota; kingdom Metazoa; phylum Chordata; class Actinopteri; order Cypriniformes; family Nemacheilidae; genus Triplophysa; species Triplophysa siluroides. Next base: position 234,143 of record VCII01000199.1, on the reverse strand, counting down.
AAATATAATAAATCTCATTTGATGTTCCGAATATCATTTCTACCATAGTTATTCACATCTTTACTGGTCCAGATAAGATTCTGCTTAAAGATGTTGATCATGTCAATCTGCAGTTTGTTTAATCGGTTAAATATTAACAAAATTAATATTAATATGAACAGATCTACAGCATAGATTTGAGGATACTGATATATACTGTAAAATCAACATCTCACGTGTAATAAAGGCCGGAGGGGAAAATAAACCTGATGTGATGTTCAGCAGTGTAAATATAATTTCTTGCTTTTGTTGTTTCCAGAGCACCGTTCACAGCTAAAATGCATGAATGTGACACAACTTTTATTTGATATTTGTACAACAGCTGCTCTAAAGCAAACACAAATCTGTGTTGAGCTAGCACAAGTACGTCTGTAAGACGTCTGCTGGAGATCTGGAAAACATCTGCTGTGTAAAAACATCTGATAAACGTCTTAGAAAGAGCAGTTTACATCCATTCTGAATATAAACATCTTACAGACATCTTCTATATGACATCTGTCAGCAGAAATCTCTGAGATGTAATGCAGATGTGCAAACAATGTCTTGCAGATGTAAATGCAGACATCAAACAGATGTTTGTGTGCTATCAGGGAGGTCATCTGAATAGTTTAAAGAGCACAGGTGTAAAGACACTGAAATATAAAAACAAGATACTCACCTGTGACATTGAATCTCTTGTGAATGATGTGTTTGCTGTTATTCATGTTTACATCGTACAATCCTGAGTCTTCGGATCTGATGCCTGTGATGGTGAGGGATCCAGTCTGATCATTCAGAACAAGTCTGTATCTGAATCTCCCATCAGGATCATCGTATGAGATGAAGTTTGACATTCTGTTGAATTGAGCTATGACAGTGCCTTCAAACTTCCACCGTATCACATCATCTGCCTGTGTTTCTGTACCAGTATGCAGAACGACCGAATCGCCTTCATTCACTGATAATGGCTCCAGTTCTTCAGTCACAAATACAAAAAAAACATTACATTTACATTTATGCATTTGGCAGACGCTTTTATCCAAAGCCACTTACATTGCATTATCCTATACATTTTACAAAGGTATTTGCAATCCCCTGGGATCAGACCCACGACCTTGCGTTGTTGGCGCAATGCTCTTACCACTGAGCTACAGGAAATCAATTCAAGAATTCAAAAACACACACTCAGGGACAAAAAATCCAAAGAGATTAAATTTTACATTTAATAATTTCATGTCAGTCATTTCAATAAACAATTACTGGACTAAAGAATTCAACTTTATGACCCCCTTTAATATGTGCTGCAGTCACATTTCTAGTGTAACTCCACATATCTAGAATAAATAAACCCATAACAGAAGCTGAAGTAAAATTCTCTGTTTATTCTCTGTAGTATATTAACTTCCTCACATACAGACATCTGACATTATTTCAGATCAATTCTATTAACTCAGAATGACAGAGACATTGGCTATCTAATCATTGAAGGGATCTATTTCTGTCATCATTGATTCACCTTCAGGTTGTTCCACACCTGTATAAATGCATTTGTTCTGCTGAACACAGAGAAAGATATTTAGAAGAATGTCAGATACCAAACATATCTCATCGCCAATTAACTGCCATGGTAGGGGAAATAAATACTTTGGCAGTAAATTGGGGATGAGGTCTGTTTGGTTACTGACATTCTTCTAAATATCTTTCTCTGTCTTTAGCAAAACAAAGAAGGTTATACAGGTTTGGAAAAGCCTAAGGATGAGTAAATGATGACAGAATTTGTAAACTGTACATAGGTTACGTTTATTATAATAATGTTATGCATTTCATAATGTAATGTTATTTCACCGGTGAATGAGACATGAGGAGGTGTGGCTATGTAGAGAGCTCTGAAGAGAGGGCGGGATCTTTCCCCCTTGTAGTCTTTAAATGCTAACTTGTTATTGCTAACTGCTATATACATTATTAGCTTAATGTTTGAATTGCCTTACATCATGATAAAAAAATCGGACCTCTCCAACTCTAAACTTTTAAGTTGTCTCATTGAGTTGTCTCAATTAAAGTTCTGTAAATGTTAGCATAGACAAGTTATGCCATTTGAAATATTTTCAAGTTACTTATACGAAACTTTTAATCTAATGTAGACACTTCTGCTTCGGGTAGTGTGCTCAATTTACAATAATCATGGCAAATTACGCCGCTTTTGCATTAACTGTGTTTATAGTATACATTATGATTACATGGAGAGATTGTTTATGTTATAAAAACACGGATTTGTTAGAGTCGAAAGAACCTAAGGTGCGTCGTAGCTAGATTCTTTACTTTATGCCCCGCTGCGCAGACCGATACGCGCATTACATCAAAGTATCGCGAGAGCGATTCGAAAGGACAGCTTTTGAATGCTCTCGCGGTACTGTCTGATAGGTCTGCGCAGCTGCAAACGAAGTCAAACACGTACTCTGGTCAACTTTATTCCTGAAAACTGCGCCAGCTAACATACACCACATGACAATCGTTTGTCATTATTTTTAAGTTAGCGTAAACAACACATAAGTCACTCACTCACCAGTGACATTAATGCGGAATGTCCTGTGTAATATCAAACTTCTGCCGTTGATGTTCACTTCATATTCTCCAGATTGATCGCGTCTGATATTTGCGATCTTCAGGTGTCCGGTCTGATGATTCACGTCACAGTTCGTGACTCTTGAGGGATTTAAGGTTAATCCTTTAACTCGTTTTATACCGTAACCGGTTCAGATGTTAGCTTGTTTACATTTCAATATAGTCAAAAATATCAATATCTTATTAATATTGATTTACAGTATCATTTTAAAGGCCAGCGGGTTGGGATTAGATATTTAGGATCGTAATGTTTTAGTACGAACATGTTTTTGACAAATATCGCGAGTTCACAATCTATCCCGCACCATCAAAACGAGCACTTTTAAACTCTTTAATCGGCCGATGACGTAGAAATCGATCCGATCGTGCAAATTCTGCGGATGTTTCATGTTACCAATCCAAAACACAAACTGATATATCATTTTCGTCCAGAAAACGTAATTTTGGAAATCTCAATGAAGTTTACTTAGTTTACGTAACTTTTATTTCAGGAGAACGCTCGTTCTTTTAAGTTTCCGTGTGAACTAAGCACTCTAGAAAGTAGTTCAACTAGTCAACTCAAGGTTGGCCTCTTCCCTAGAGTCTTACGGATACAAGAGTCCCGCCCACATTCTGCTGACCGCAACGCTGATTGGTCAGTCGGTCAAACTCTCCAAACAGCGCCACCAACGCGTGCTACGTCATCAACTACGCAAACTTTCTTTTTCACTGCGCACAGCTTGCATAGAGGAAAACTCAAAAAGTTGTGATGGATGTTAAATGTAGCTAATAAATAGATGATTATAGATATTGTATAATGTGTGTAAATTCCAAAATTAGCCTCGGGTAGATTTTCAAGTGTAGACGTTTGTTTTAAGAAAACATTGACGCGATTCAACTATTAAACCGCGCCCACAGCTCATCTTATCAACTAATGTGACATATTTCTAAGAAAAACTGTATATTCAACTTGGAAATATGTAAGAAAAAGCGTTTTTTACATTAGGAAATTACGAGAAGCGTGCATTTCACACCATAATGAAAGTTATTTACAACCTTGCAAAAAACCCGACATGCCTATTCAGTAACGAGAAGTGCTGAATTAACTCGATTCTATTTTTCGTACATGCACCGACTGTCATCTAACAGAATATTTTTTCGTTATTGTTTACATCATGTAAAGGCCTGTGTGCACTTTTGAATAGCGATTTTGATTAGAAGATATTAATGTATGCAAACTGGCGTCAAACGTATATTGATGAAGCAGATTAGTTTAGGACACAAAATGAACAGAGAACAGAAATATGTGCAAATTAAAGACAGCAGAATACTGAAGGGTTAGAAAAAAATATATATTAGAAAATCTGGCATTTTTATGAATTCTGGGAAGACAGGGATTCATGTGTGCAGTGGAGACGGAGGTTAAGAATGCCATGGAAAGCAGTTTTTTGTACATCAGTATTGTAGTGTAGAAGAATGAATGACAAGAGAATATCTGGACAAGTGAGTTAAACATCTGAGAGCAGAACTGATAGACAACCATTACATACAGAAACCTGCTGTCATATTTAACTTCAGATCTGCTCATTCAGATCTACGCTTTCAGACAAAACTTTATTGTTTTTCACTAGACTGTTTCAGATAAAAGTTCTTAATGATTCAATGGTCGCAATTCATATCTTCAACATCTGTACTTATATACAATAAATAATGTGGAAATGTTCCAATGTGTTGAATAACGTATTATCACTACATAACACTTTGGATGCTACAAGAGTCCTTTTTGCTTTTTAACATTCTGTAAATAAAAAGTTAACAGGAATGTGACTTTTTTTGTGCCATCGTCTTTAAATGTTAAATATAATTTAGCCAGACGTGTGGCTTGGACATCATTGCTTTTTGGTTATTCTAGCACGGTGTCATAGATTCATTTTCTTACATTTATTTTGTGCAAATTGATTGATTATTACTTTTTCAAAATGTTGAAGCGTCTGTTAATCTTTTTCTCTGTTACTATAATAAATTCTGATATTTAAAAAGCCATCTCACAGCTCTCCGCTTTCAAACGACACCACACTCATGTCTCTAGTCCAAAGCGTTCATTTACAGTAATTATTATCATATGAATATGTCATATTTGAGTTTAGGCTCATCTAGCGGGGCGGCTATTAACAGGTTAAATCATCGCCATTGAACTTCCACTGTATGACATCATCTGTCTGTATTTTAACACCAGGTTGTAGGGTGAAAAAATCTCCCTCCACCAATGACACTGTGCTCATTTCTGTCTCAACAACAAACAAACAAGCAGAAACACAGATTACATGTATAACATTGTCAATCATTTCCAAATAGTTGAAGTTGACTTGTGTCCAAGCTACATTAAAATCTAAATGGTCATAATCAAGGATACATATTGTTAACGTGTAAATTTGTGTAAAATAGAGTAAAATGTGTATATTTATTACATGGTGTATAGCATGTGCCCTATTGTGTGCCCTGCATTCATCAGGTTTGGATCATGTAGGTCCAGTAGTGCTGCCATTAAATGTGAATTGTAAATACTAAAGTATTCAAAATAATCCATGTTTAATTTGGAATATAATCATAATATATAATAAGTATAAAAATGTATTGCTGTTTTTAATAACTGGACATGTTGTAGCCTACACTAGGTGGTGTTTAACTGGTGGGTGTAACTGATGTTTTAGGTGAGCAGAAAGGAAGACGAGAAACTGTTGGCTGCAAAACATCATGAAATTCTTGAAGTTGTACATAAACACACTGAAGGTTAAACACTGAAATTAAACTTTATTTAGTCATAAATCACAGCATCTATGTGATTCTGTCAAAATTCTGCTTCTGTTGTTTGCTTCTCCGATGTAAAATACATCTGAAGTTTGATCTTTCAACAAACAAAATCAATTAAAACATACAAAACATATACATCAACAAAAGTCATTGTGTATAAACGCAAACATTCTGTGATTTTTCCAGAACATATAAACTCTTCACAGACTTTGAATCCAATGCTCACAAGAAAATACATGAATTACTCACCACTGACAGAAACTGTGAATTTCTTTTTCATCTCTCTGCTGCCTCTGATCTGCAACTGATAAACTCCAGAGTCTTCAGACGTGATGTTTGTGATGGTGAGAGATCCAGTCTGACGGTCCAGCTTCAGTCTGTCTCTGAATCTCTCATCGGGGTATTCGACTGGTCTATCTTTACCTTCTATATCAATCTTTGCTATAATTGTGTCTTTAAACGTCCACTCCAGATTAGAAGCTCTCTTTATATCATCAGGATTAATGGGAAGAGTGACAGATTCTCCCTCCATCACTGACACTTTAACATCATCAGCACCAAACACACCTGCACACACAAACAGTTCAATGTGTTTGTAAATGACTGTGTCCACTTTATTTCCTCATACATGCTGTATTTACTCAGTTGTCTACAATATTCATGTGTAAAAGCAGCTCATGTCTTTAGTTCAGTATTACAGTTTATTCACCGTGATTTCACTGCAGACACAGTGACACTGGATTCATTCACTACAAACTGGATTTTCATGACGTCATAATGGAAGAATTTAAGCAAACAAGCATTTTGTGTGAAAGAGAGAATATAGTATAGTATTGAATTGTAGAATGATAATATTGTTTTGTAAATAACAGGTGCTGATGGTAATCGAAGTCTGACTGAGATGCTTTGAGGTTTTGCTTAATCATTGAATATGTCGGCATATTTTACTCTTCTATACAAGGGGAGGGTTTTAAGTTGTGTGCAGATAAAGATCTCAGCCTTTCAAGACATTGAGGAACAACAAGTGTTTTACTGTAAACGTTTTTTTTTCTGTAATCCGATGAAGAGCGAAACTGAAAGTGTTAAAGGTGCAATAAACAAGACAAGAGAGAAAAAAGAACAAAACACGTTAAATGTGATCGATATACATGTATATTGCTGTAGACTTCATCTGACTGAATAGATGAAGTGATGTTAGAGGAGGATAAAACGTGTGTTTGATGAATCTGAGCCGCACCCAAAAGTAAACCCACATCCTCCCCCTGAGATAAACACCCAAAACATGTTTAACACCATACACTCTTAAACACAAATACATTTACTAGGATATCTATTTTTAAGTATTATTTTCATACTGCCAAAACAGCAATTCGTTTTTGACAGTTTTGATGAGAGACAAAAATATAGAAATGCGCACTATTTGATTCAGACTTTTGGCGGCCCCTATTGATCTGATTTTAACACACACACACACGCACACACACACACACACCTAACACAACAGAATATTCTTACAGAATAAAACACGATGTCTAATATCATTATTAATTATCCACAACTTGTATTTAACACTACTAATAATAAAAAATAGTAGGCTAGCCATGAATGGCAAAACATGAGAAATGCGCATTTCTTAAATCAATCAATTTATAAAAGCAATGAAATAAGTGTCACTCACCGTTCAGGATCAAAGAACAGAATATTATTAAGAGATTCTTCATGTTGATGTTTCTCTGATGTGCTCTCAGACTGTCTGAGATCACTGATACTGATGCACTGGACCAGTCTGACTGCGTCACGTGATCTCCACAAAGGATGCTGCGCTGCGTCACGCTGTTTGAAGACGTCACTAAATAAACCCGAGACCTCAAAGAGCCACAAGGTGTCGCCAATGAAATGATTTTAAACATAACTGTGTTCATTGTAACAGTCTTCGACCATATAGGCTACCTCACTGTTAGCTGTTAGATTAAATGAAAGATCAAAGATAAAGTCCAAACAAAACTTATGAAATTTTAATGTTTAAATTGTGAAAAGCGCTATATAAATAAAGTTGAGTTAAAAGAACGTTGGGCGTTCAATATTCGCAAATAGCCTATAGGGACCGTGGTTATATACACTTTAATACACACGTGTCATACTGTAACTGTACTGTGACATTCAAAGGGAATTACATCCAGTCACAAAATCCATGTTCATGTAGGTGTCAACTATAATGCACACCTTTTAGATTTCTTATATTTTATTACAAGCAATCAAATCACATATAGATAGTGTTTCACTAAGGGCATTATCCCATTTTTTAAAGCTCAATAGCATTTAAAAGGAGTGACATAGACTCCCGCGTGGCGATGTCGAGTAACCTAGAGACTTGTATTCAGTCTTCTGTACTTCCTCACACGCATCAGAAATCGAAAGCAGCGTGTTAGGTCTCTTAGCGGGGAAGCTGCAGGAGCTACTACTGCAAGGTAAGTTTATAATTAGATTCTATATGTCATAGCGATTGAACTCTTGTATGGTGTTCGTGTTTTTGGTTAGGCCTACTTTACAAGTCAAGTGGACCCACAACATTAGTTTTTTTTTTAAATCAATGAGGTCATACAAAAAAATGCCTTTTTTCTTTATTGCAATGACAAGTAAGGCTCGTATTGCAATAACATGCAATTGCAATATAGCCAGACAGCATGGACTACTGGGTTGATATTAGTCGTTTGTTAAATATATGTCTTAGTTAAATTACATCAATAAAAAAGTTACATACTATATGCTATATGTATTCTATACTTATTTTAAGTGTCTAAGGTTGAAACTGTTGAAAAATCACATATTTTTTCTCGTCAGTCGAACTTAATCGTGTTCACAACAGCTAAATGCACAAATATAAGCGAAATCACAAAGGGATGCAAATGGGTTTAAGTTTAAAATGGGTTTAAAAGATATAAAACGAAGACCACAGTAGTTACAACGTGATTGAGGTCGTTAGTTTTTCATTACGCACTGTTATTGTGTCCTTGACCTTTGCATCATGTAAAACCGAAAGTATCCAACACCTCACACACCGTTATTTCCTGTTTAAGACACAAGTTGCTGCCATAATAAAGTACACGCCAGCTTTACGTAAAATGATGAAGGTATGCCTAAAATATTTGGGTTTATAATTTGTTTAAATGACTACGGAATATTTTTTAACTAATGAACTGAAGTGGGCTACATTAAGTAGGATAACAACTGTAAAATACAGAAGATATGAATACATTCATATAGACTCGTCTTCTGCTCTTGTCGTATCTCTAAAAAAACTTCATCATTCTCACTTTCCGAGAAATGCACCGTTTCAGATGACACCGGATGTCTTCACCAGCTTTATAGTATATCCGCATAGAAAGACGTAGTGGCAAGTTTGAAACCATCTTCTCAGTCAGCTGCAGCTCGTGAACCGCGAAAGTTCGTCGAGAAAACGATCCTCAACGGCGAAAAAGTCAGTCAGGAAAACTCTTAATAATTTACTGAGAAGTGAAGATAAACAGTAATTAAATATTATCAATCCTTTTAAGGTGGAATGAAGTACAGCCATAGTAACAAAGGCATATTTCAAATTACAGCCTTTAAAGAAACCGTATCTCCCGATTAAAGTCCCATTGAAATAAAAAACGACAAGTCTTAATTTTTTCATGAAATATTGCAGCGTCTTTAGTAAACAGCTGATCAATGTGGGTCATTTTCTTTTTAAAATTCACGTACCCTCATAATCTTCAATTAAAATCTGAAAATACATTTCAAAATCAAGGCAACAGGGGCATGTTCAAGCTCAACCGGTGCGCAACGTTTTGCTACGGTTTCCGGGTTGAACAACATGTTTCCTGGAACCGGTTTGCAACGGTGTGCAACAGGGTTTGAGATGCATTTTCTCTTGTTTGGTGGACGTGTCAAGAATGTTAGACCAATCAGCAGCAATGTGTATATAACCCACGCGGTATTAAAGTCGCACAATGGGTCCAAGTAAAGTCGTTTAAATTTGTCCGCTGCAGCGCGGTAAACGCAACAATTAAAGAGGTTAGAAGAGATTTACTTTGCAGTATTTAACACGTATTTATACCGATTTCATCAGGCTTCGAAAATTCTTCAAGAAGAACACAAAGAATGGCATTCTTAGCTGCCATAGTTCAACTCTTGCGTCCTCACAACAGGGTGTTCAACCGCACCACCGTTTCCGTTTAAAAAACATTTTGCAACGTTTTGTTGGGGCTGAACGTAGCCCAGCTGTTTTTACAAATCCAATCAATTCGCAGTGAAAAACGCAAGCCACGCCCACTCATTTTCTCCTTTGAAATTCATTTTCACACGGAAGTAAAAACGATCGAACTTTCGGTTTATTGGCATTTTAATACTACTAACCACAGTTTTTGTGTTATTTATGATTTTCCATACATCATGTATCATGCATATTAATCATAGGACTAGTTCATGATCTTTGTAATCCAAACGTTGTAAAGTTGTGCTACATGACATTATAGTTCTAATATATTCATTTTTATTTTTACAATCTTGTGCTTTTCCCTTTATTTGTCATTTTCTTACTATGAACAGTCTTCGTATTTCACACTTATATTTTGATCTTCAGGTAATGACTGTCTAAAGCAGCTCTCTGAACATTATCTGAAGATCTAGGACTGAACTTCCCCTCCGAGATGAGTCTTCCAGAGAAACAGAGGTAAGACTGTGTCATCACTTAAAGGGAACTCTGACAAAGAATGTTCTCTTTATTAAAAAAGAATACGAAAACGTGACATATAAGGTGAAAATGAACTTTTTATTAAGCAATCCATGAAGCCACACAAGTGTAATATAACCGTTATGTTGAATGTCTGCGACAGTACTGTCGTGGTACTGTGGCTTATATTACATCAGTGCCCGAAATCGTTCACTCGTTTTCTTCTTCCCCATATAGTGGACTCAAATGTCATTCGCTATATAGGGTTACTATGATATGCTGAGCGTGAAACAAATGCTGAATGCTGGCGCAGAGCCAGCGGAAAAGAACAGCAGCTCCAGACGTTTAAAAAAACAGCCCCTTAAGCAGGCCAACAAGGCTTTGCCCCCTTTGCCCCCTCTTCGTGTTCCTGTGGTGGGGGTTATTCAAATTCTCGAAGAGAGCTTTAGTTTGTTTCAGCCATTTACTGAAGTCCTTAAAAAGCCATTTAAATTAAAGAGAATATCTCCCTTTGCAGTGAACTTTGAGTTTTGTAACTTTGTTGATATTTCCTTATACCCATACAGCAATATAATACACTGAGTTTGTGTTTTAAATAATTGGATTCGGACAATAGGAGCCCTTTAAGACAAGCTAACGCTTTAAAAATCACAAGCTGGTTATTACTGGTCTGTTTTATGTCATAGAATGCAACATGCATATATTTCGAGGTTTTGTTAACCACAATCCCTTTGAATGTTTGTTTTTTTAACGAAAAACCCATAAAAAAAACGATTGACTTTGGGGGGATGGAACCGAAAGCTAAAATGCTTATTCGCTTCCAGGTCATCTCTGATATGTTCTATATGTGTTGAGGTTTTTTGTAGTAGTAAAAGTAGTTAAATGTTTTTTTGTATTGATGGTCACGTGTGGATTGTTACCAGCCAAGTTGACCAAATCTCTTCAGATGAGTCAAAGGTTTTTGTAGTAATTTTATCTGTTCTTTGTGTCATAAGTGACCGGTCAGCTTCACCTGTATTCAGTTCTGTGTCTATGAAGAGTGACAACTCCAAACATGATGGACCAGACTTCAGTGAGAAAACACCATCAGCTGCCAAAAGGTATTTCAAGTGTTCATTATTGATGGTCACGTGTGGATTGTTAGAAGCCCAGTTGACCAAATCTCTTCAGATGAGTCAAAAGTTTTTTGTAGTAATCTTTTTCTGTTATTTTTGACATAAGTGACCGGTCAGCTTCACCTGTATCCAGTTCTGTGTCTATGAAGAGTGACAACTCCAAACATGATGGACCATACTTCAGTGAGAAAACACTATCAGCTGCCAAAAGGTATTAAAAAGTGTATTTTGTATCGATGGTCACATGTGGATTGTTTACCAGCCCAGTTGACCAAATCTCTTCAGATGAGTCAAAGGTTTTTTGTAGTAATCTTTTTCTGTTATTTGTGTCATAAGTGACCGGTCAGCTTCACCTGTATCAAGTTCTGTGTCTATGAAGAGTGACAACTCCAAACATGATGGACCAGACTTCAGTGAGAAAACACCATCAGCTGCCAAAAGGTATTTCAAGTGTTCATTATTGATGGTCACTTGTGGATTGTTAGAAGCCCAGTTAAACAAACCTCTTCAGATGAGTGAAAAGTTTTTTGTAGTAATCTTTTTCTGTAATTTGTGTCATAAGTGACCGGTCAGTTTCACCTGTATTCAGTTCTGTGTCTATGAAGAGTGACAACTCCAAACATGATGGACCAGACTTCAGTGAGAAAACACCATCAGCTGCCAAAAGGTATTTCAAGTGTTTTTGTATCGATGGTCACGTGTGGATTGTTACCAGCTTAGTTGACCAAAACTCTTCAGATGATTCAAAGGATTTTTTTGTGAGTCATAAGTGACAGGTCAGCTTCACTTGTATTCAGTTCTGTGTCTATGAAGAGTGACAACTCCAAACATGATGGACCAGACTTCAGTAAGAAAACACCATCAGCTGCCAAAAGGTATTAAAAAGTGTATTTTGTATCGATGGTCACGTGTGGATTGTTTACCAGCCCAGTTGACCAAATCTCTTCAGATGAGTCAAAGGTTTTTGTAGTAATTTTATCTGTTCTTTGTGTCATAAGTGACCGGTCAGCTTCACCTGTATTCAGTTCTGTGTCTATGAAGAGTGACAACTCCAAACATGATGGACCAGACTTCAGTGAGAAAACACCATCAGCTGCCAAAAGGTATTTCAAGTGTTCATTATTGATGGTCACGTGTGGATTGTTAGAAGCCCAGTTGACCAAATCTCTTCAGATGAGTCAAAAGTTTTTTGTAGTAATCTTTTTCTGTTATTTTTTACATAAGTGACCGGTCAGCTTCACCTGTATCCAGTTCTGTGTCTATGAAGAGTGACAACTCCAAACATGATGGACCATACTTCAGTGAGAAAACACTATCAGCTGCCAAAAGGTATTAAAAAGTGTATTTTGTATCGCTGGTCACATGTGGATTGTTTACCAGCCCAGTTGACCAAATCTCTTCAGATGAGTCAAAGGTTTTTTGTAGTAATCTTTTTCTGTTATTTTTGACATAAGTGACCGGTCAGCTTCACCTGTATCCAGTTCTGTGTCTATGAAGAGTGACAACTCCAAACATGATGGACCATACTTCAGTGAGAAAACACTATCAGCTGCCAAAAGGTATTTCAAGTGTTCATTATTGATGGTCACTTGTGGATTGTTAGAAGCCCAGTTAAACAAACCTCTTCAGATGAGTGAAAAGTTTTTTGTAGTAATCTTTTTCTGTAATTTGTGTCATAAGTGACCGGTCAGTTTCACCTGTATTCAGTTCTGTGTCTATGAAGAGTGACAACTCCAAACATGATGGACCAGACTTCAGTGAGAAAACACCATCAGCTGCCAAAAGGTATTTCAAGTGTTTTTGTATCGATGGTCACGTGTGGATTGTTACCAGCTTAGTTGACCAAAACTCTTCAGATGATTCAAAGGATTTTTTTGTGAGTCATAAGTGACCGGTCAGCTTCACTTGTATTCAGTTCTGTGTCTATGAAGAGTGACAACTCCAAACATGATGGACCAGACTTCAGTAAGAAAACACCATCAGCTGCCAAAAGGTATTAAAAAGTGTATTTTGTATCGATGGTCACGTGTGGATTGTTTACCAGCCCAGTTGACCAAATCTCTTCAGATGAGTCAAAGGTTCTTGTAGTAATTTTATCTGTTCTTTGTGTCATAAGTGACCGGTCAGCTTCACCTGTATTCAGTTCTGTGTCTATGAAGAGTGACAACTCCAAAGGTCTTGAAACAAACTTCAGGAAGAAAACACCATCAGCTGCCAAAAGGTATTTCAAGTGTTTTTGTATCGATGGTCACGTGTGGATTGTTACCAGCTTAGTTGACCAAAACTCTTCAGATGAGTCAAAGGATTTTTTTGTGTGTCATCAGTGACAGGTCAGCGTCACCTGTATCCAGTTCTGTGTCTATGAAGAGTGACAACTCCAGACATGATGGACCATACTTCAGTGAGAAAACACCATCAGCTGCCAAAAGGTATTTCAAGTCTTCATTATTGATGGTCACGTGTGGATTGTTAGAAGCCCTGTTGACCAAATCTCTTCAGCTGCTAAAAGGTATTTCAAGGGTGTAACGAGCGAAAATCTGCTGAGATTAGAGCTTCCAAGTGCAGGTGGTTTATTACAGTTTTTCTCGATTGCTTAAACACATTTCTTGAAATTATGCCTCGTATCATAACATGTCACCCAATAACATGTCACCCAATTCCCCAAACAATTTACGGTAAAATGAAGCTCTCTTCTCAAAACCATTCAAACTTGCTGAAAAAACGAACTTTTCCTGCAGAGATGACACAAAAGCACTCAAAATCACTCACACTACAACAAAGTCTTAGACACTGGTGAGATCATTTCAAAACATTGTCACTAAAACCTCTTATTGGGAATCAAGAATAATTAGACATCTTAGTGTTTTTTAGAGTATACAACATAAAAGAGTGCAGGTAGAGCAAAATGCAAGAATGAGCTTTAGGAAAATAAAGCATTACACTACTGTAAAGTAGGTGAAGATGATCTCACAAGACAAGAAAAGTAAAAAAAAAACCTTAGAGGAATATGAACTGGTCATGCAACACAAAACAGTACACAACTGCACAAATAACATTTACATTCAGGCGACTTACAGAGAAGATAAAGGAAACAATACTGATAGATCCAACTACGGGATATGGCTTGCAGATCTTATAGATCTAAAATTTGAGTCCAGTTTCACTAGATCTCTCTCCATCAGGAACTTATTAAACCTGGAAACTCGTTGTGAGTCAATACTTGACTCACAACGGGAAGATGGTTGGGTTAAGAACCGAAGGGAAGAACAGCAGTCAGGAGACGAAGGGATGTTAAATAAACAGAAAAATGATTTATTGAATAATCTCAGTTGTGCTGTAATGCTCAGTTTAACTCTATCAAACTTCATCTGACTAGAAACAGATTCATTAGGTTTTATTAAGCATGCAAGATAACATTATCAAAACAATGTCTCTTGACGTTACTATGAACCTTGAGACCGAGACCAGTGGATACTCATATCAGCAGAGTTTACCAACTCTTGATAACGTGGTCTCTCAGCGTACTGATCTCGAGGTTGAAAATAGAGCGACGCCCCTCTTATCCAGTCTGCAGGTGGTTGTCGCCACAGCGTGTCCTCTGTATGATAAGGCCTGAATCTTTCCCTGGCCTTGCTGCCTGGTCAGCAAGTAGGTAATGTAAAAAAGCTTTCCTGTAGCTCAGTAGTAAGAGCATTGCGTCAATAACACAAGGTTGTAGGTTGGATCCCAGTTGCAAATACCTATGTATAAATGTATAGGATAATGCAATGTAAGTCGCTTTGGATAAAAAAATATATACAGTATATGGCATCCTCTGCACCTTTGCCACAATTTCGTAAAAGTATACTATTTTCTGCAAAAATAGAGTTTACTGGATACAGAATAGTGAAATTCCTCTCATGTAAAGTGTGTACTGTAATATAAAATTGTAAATGGATGCACAATTACCTGTGCTCCTATTGATATGATCCTGAGATTCTGATTGGTGTGTCATCAGTTTTGCCACTGAATGTTTACTGATGGATAAATGTGTGCTATTTGAGATTACATCTTGACACTTCAGTTCAGTATATCGTGTGTTTGTGTTTTCTGAATGAGAACATGGTTAAACCTTTACAAATTGAGGCTGGTTTTGTTAGGGATTTGTACAAGTTGGTGTATTGTTCTGAGAATGTGCTTAAAGTTGTCAGAAAATTATGAATTGTTTCATAATTTATTCGAAATTTCGATTTAGTAAGTCATAATAATGACTTAGCATCTCATAATAATGACTAGCATCTCATAATAATGACTTAGCATCTCATAATAATGACTTAGCATCTCATAATAATGACATAGCATCTCATAATAATGACTTAGCATCTCATAATAATGACTTAGCATCTCATAATAATGACTTAGCATCTCATAATAATGACATAGCATCTCATAATAATGACTTAATATCTCATAATAATGACATAGCATCTCATAATATGACATCTCATAATAATGACTTAATATCTCATAATAATGACATAGCATCTCATAATAATGACATAACATCTCATAATAATGACATAGCATCTCATAATAATGACATAGCATCTCATAATAATGACTTAGCATCTCATAATAATGACATAGCATCTCATAATAATGACATACTATCTCATAATAATGACATAGCATCTCATAGCATCTCATAATAATGACATAGCATCTCATAATACATAGCATCTCATAATAAATAGCATCTCATAATATGACTTAGCATCTCATAATAATGACTAGCATCTCATAATATGACATAGCATCTCCATAGCATCTCATAATGATCTAATAATGACTTAGCATCTCATAATAATGACTTAGCATCTCATAATAATGACTTAGCATCTCATAATAATGACTTAGCATCTCATAATAATGACTTATCTCATAATATGATTAGACTCATAATAATGAGAAACTAAGTCGAAATTTTGATTTAGAGATTATAAATCATTATGAGTTACTAAATCGAAATTTCGACTTAGTTTCTCATTATTATGAGATACTAAGTCATTATTATGAGTTACTTATTCTAAAAAAAATTCCCAACCCTGGCGGAAACGGGCTTCCATACAAATGTGCTGCGACATGCCCATTTTTTCCAGCTGTGTCGGCGTTGCAGTGAGAGGAGTACATTGAGAACATGAGCATTTTCTTTACATGTTTCAGAATGTCACAAGCACACAGCAGGTCGCATAATAAGAACCTACCAAGACAAGAAAACCTAAATGTGTCACTGGTGATCGCAGGCACCGGTCTCCTCTATTGTGTGCAGAGTAACATCGCCTCATTTTTACTTCTTCAAACAGATGTTTGCATCCTAAACAGTGCACTCACTGCAAAAACAAGTATGAGCACAGATTATCCACACCATACCGAGATGTTATATAGTGTTATGATGTGCACATTAATAAACATATGTAAGGTTACCTTTACATGCTATTTAGAGCTTTTGTCCTAAATAGCTGCATGTATTTTTGTGGTGTTAAGTTTGAGTAGGACACAGTATTTGTTGAATATGTTTTTCATACTTGTGTTTGTTTCATAGGCAGAATACCTTTGTAAATATTGGTAAAGAAATGACTCGTTGGAAGACGCTTAAACAACAGAAGGGTATAAAGAGCGATGCAGAACTGGCTACTTATCTTCTGAACAGGTGAGTACACAAATCTACCCTCGTGAAAAGTTGAATCTTGTAATATCAAGATGAATCATAAAATCCCAAACATAGACAATTGCCAATAAGGAAACAAAGCCTCATTGCAGCCCTACCTTTAAACACAAAATAATAAAAAATTAAACATAAAACCATTGTTCCACTGTAAGTACATTGTACTTATGTAACCGGAACGCTCCGCACCGCTCTAAGCGGGCCTCAAACCGGGTCGGTCCGGCATGGGAGTCGGACGCTCTAGCGAGAAGCCTTAAGACCGCAGTCTCTAGCGTCTGTCGCCTCTATTGTGTGCAGGTTTACATTTGTGTGCAGGGAGTGAGGTTTACATACCGCACAGCTCTAAACTAGCTTGCCTCCGTTATATTCACCCCCCTAAACCTCACTCACAATCCGGGTCACGACACCAATGTAACCGGAATGCTCCGCACCGCTCTAAGCTGGCCTCGAACTGGGTTGGTCCGGCATGGGAGTCGGGCGCTCTAGCGAGGAGGCTAAAGACCGCAGTCTCTAGCGTCTGTCGCTAGAGCGTCCTTGAGGTCGGGAGTGAGGTTTACATACTGCACAGCTCTACACTAGCTTGCCTCCGTTACACTTAGCTTTAAAGAAAAAGCATGTAATGGCACCACTTTTATCTAGGCTCTCAGGGTTTGCTTTTTACTTCTATGTAGGGCTGTTAAACAATTTATCACATCCAAAACTAAAGTTGGTGCTTACATGATAAATGTCTGTGTACTGCGCATATTCATTTTGTATTTAAAACATACAAATATTTACCAATAATTTAAATGATATATTAATGTCTTTTAATAGTCATATTTTACATTTTTGTTAAATATATGCAAGTATGCAATCCGTACACAGATACATATTATGTCATGGCAGACAAGAGGAGACTCAAGTGCGAGGTAAATCAGGGTTTTATTGAGAGCAACAACTCCACAACAGTCCAATAAATAATGCACCACAGACGACCCCCTGTGGGCCACGGGGAAGAATCTGTAGAGAACTGGGTCCGGGGAGTCAGCTCAACCCGAGAGAATCTGTCGTGCCAGGTAGCAGATGTGGTCCAGAAGCAGTGGAGGTGCCTGGTGAAGCGGGAGATCGCAGTCCGGGACGCCAACGGGATCTGTTGTAGGTGCAGCAGGGAAGATGACAAGGCATGATAGAGAGAAAACATATAACTGTGACAGCGTCACACAAAACTAAGACTAGGGCGCAGACGAAGGCTAAAGCAAAAATGCTTTGGATGTCTTGCACACGCTTGAAACTCTGGCAATCTAAGCTGGCAAAACATGCAACTAAGGAGATGCAATAGACGGCAGGTGGGGGGTAATTACGGGAATGGGCTGCAGGTGTTCGTGATAATAACCAATGAATCACCGGTGAGGGGGAAAGCCCTGACAGAGTAAACACGACAGCGGGGTGAATGACGTAGACACTGAGCGCGTGCTAGCCGCTAAACAACGGGTCGCACGCGCTCGACAAAACAAATATTACACACCTCCCACGCCAGAGAAACACCAAGACAAAAACGGGATCATGACAGTACCCCCCCTCACCAGCGCCCCTAGGCGCTTAGGGAGTGGGCTCACCTCGTCTCCGGTGGAAGTCCACGACCAAAGATCGATCCAGCACGTCACGAGAAGGAACCCAAGACCTTTCCTCTGCGCTATAGCCCTCCCAGTCCACTAGATACTGGAATCCCCTGCCGCAGCGGCGGGCGTCAAGGAGCTTCCTGACCGTGTAAGCCGGGGCTCCGTCCACGAGACGCGGGGGAGGGGGGGTGGGGCGAGAACTGGCGGGGTGAGAGGAGATGTGACCACTGGTTTGACCCTGGACACAGGATGAATTCGACCAAGAGTAGGAGGAAGCTTGAGCCTTACGGCCACCGGATTAACCACCTTGGCGATACGGAATGGCCCAATGAACCTGGGAGCCAGCTTGCAAGAGGGCACCCGGAGGGGCAGGTCCTTGGTGGAAAGCCATACCCGTTGACCGCACACGTAGGTAGGAGGAGAGGACCAGTGACGGTAATCCGCGGCTTTGGTCCACAGGGAGGTTCGGGCCAAAACCTTTCTGGCTCTCGTCCAGGTGCGACGGCAACGTTGGACGAATGCCAGAGCCGAGGGGACCGCCGCATCGAGTTCCTGGGTGGAAAATAGAGGGGGTGGGTAACCAAAAGAACACTCAAATGTCGACATACCTGAGGAAGAGACGGGGAGGGAGTTGTGGGCATACTCCACCCAAGAGAGCTATTGGCTCCTGGAGCTGGGGTTGTTGGATGTCAGACAGCGGAGTCTCCGTCCGAGATCCTGGTTGGCTCGCTCGCACTACCCATTGGTCTGGGGGTGAAAGCCTTAAGACAAACTCGCTGAGGCCCCGATTTGTCTACAGAATTCCTTCCAAAAACGGGACGTGAACTGAGGACCCCTATCAGACACGACGTCGACCGGGAAGCCATGAATACGAAAGACGTGGTCCACCATCAGCTGAGACATCTCACTGGCGGAAGGGAGTTTGGGAAGAGGAATGAAATGGGCCGCCTTGGAGAATCTGTCCACCACTGTGAGGATCACAGAGTTTCCTCCGGAGGGAGGGAGGCCCGTAACAAAGTCCAGAGCGATGTGTGACCAGGGGCGGGAGGGGATGGGGCGAAGAAGACCAGCGGGTGGGCGGCGGGACGTCTTGCTTTGAGCGCAAACCGGGGAAGCCAACACAAACTGTCTGACATCGGTGGATACTGATGGCCACCAAAACCACTGGCGCACGGACGCCACGGTTTCCTGAACTCCTGGATGGCCGACCAACCTGGAGGAATGACACCACTGGAGGACTTCGGAACATACTGAGGCCGGAACGAACAGCCTGTCCGCTGGACACCCTTCTGGCACTTGTACCCCACGTCCAGCCTTCGTCACTCGCTTCTCGATGTCCCAGGTGAAATCACCGACCACCATCTCTCTGGGGAGAATGGCATCAGTCGATGGCTCTCCTCCAGGAGGCTCGAACAGACGAGAGAGTGCATCAGGCTTGATGTTCTTAGAACCAGGCCGGTACGATAGGGTAAAGTTGAATCTGCTGAAGAAGAGCGCCTACGGGCCTGGCGCGAATTCAACCTCTTGGCTGAATGGACATACTCCAAGTTCTTATGGTCCATCCAGACCAAGACAGGTTGTGAAGATCCCTCCAACCAGTGGCGCCACTCACCCAAGGCAAGACGAACCGCCAGCAGCTCTCTGTTGCCGATATCGTAATTTCGTTCAGCAGGGCTGAGGCGGTGTGAGTAGAAAGCACAAGGGTGCACCTTCTCATCATGACTGGCACGCTGGGACAAAACTGCGCCTACCCCGACATCGGAAGCATCGACCTCGACAATAAATTGCCGTTCGGGATCTTGAAAACAGAGCACAGGAGTTTATCAAAGGCTACCTGTGCGAGAGAGTTCCATGAGAACGGGATCTTGGTGGAGGTCAATGCTGTGAGCGGAGTGGCCACCTGGCCAAATCCCCGGATGAATCGCCTGTAAAAATTGGCGAACCCCAGGAACCGCTGCAATGCCTTACGGGAGTCGGGAGTGGGCCATTCGGCAACAGCTTTGATGCTGGAGCAGTCAGGTTCAATGGCTCGGGGGGAAATCACGTGGCCAAGGAACGAAATCATATCGGAGTGGAAGTCGCACTTCTCTGCCTTGACAAACAGTTGATTTTCAAGAAGACGCAGGAGAACCTCTCTAACTTGTCGGTTATGTTCCTGGAGAGAGGGGGAAAAAATTAGAATATCATCCAGGTACACGAAGACAAAACGATTAATCATGTCTCCCAACACATCATTTATGAGGCTCTGGAAGACGGCAGGAGCATTGGTCAAGCCAAACGGGAGTACCAAATACTTGTAATGTCCCGATGGTGTGTGAAATGCTGTCTTCCACTCGTCCCCCTCGCGGATACGAACAAGATGATAGGCGTTGCGTAGGTCTAGCTTGGTAAAGACCCGGGCTCCCTGTAAAAGCTCGAAGGCAGACGACTTTAATGGTAAGGGGTATTTATTCTTGACCGTAATCTCGTTCAAAACTCGATAATCAACACAAGGGCGCAGGGAGCCGTCCTTCTTCTGCACGAAGAAAAAACCTGCACCGGCCGGCTAGGAGGAGTAACGAATGAGTCCAGCATTCAATGACTCGCGAATGTACTTGTCCATAGCCTTTCTTTCTGGACCGGAAAGGGAATACAGGCGACCCTTGGGCGGAGAAGGGCCAGGGTGGAGATCTATAGCGCAGTCGTAAGGTCGATGAGGAGGAAGAGAGGTAGCTTGTGACCTGCTGAAGACGGACCCCAGGTCGTGGTATCCCTCCGGGACCCCGGTCAAATCAGTGGTATCCACCTGAAACACGGGAGACACAGAAACAGGAGCAGGACCAAGACAAGATACATGACAAAAAGGGCTCCACGCAATAATAGTGTTAACCCAATCAATGTGAGGATTATGCTGTGACAACCAAGGATGCCCTAATATGAGTGGGTTATTGGGGGAACCTCACAATGATTCCCAGAAAGAAAGAGGCTTACGTGAGGGGTGACGTGAGTGATGGTGGCCTGTTTGGAAGAACGAGAGCGACACGTTAGGTAACTCATGCTTTGGAGTCGTAGCTCACCATGCCTTGGGTTAGTCTGGCTTTTATGCTGCCTCTCATCAATTCCTGACGACCGGCAGCTGTGCCTCGTTGAAACCCTCTGTTTCCATGGCGACGCTGATTGCGCTAAGGGAGACTCGTCACACATATTATGTATAAACAAACTTTTATTCTGGATGCGATTAATCGTGATTAATCGTTTGACAGCCCTACTTCTAAGTTATTTGTATTGTGAATATTTACATACACTTTGCAGAATCTGGAAAACGTTGTTCATTTTCCACAAAATGTTTAAAGTTTAAATGATTGGGACGGAAATATTTATCTTACCGCAAGAGGGAGCCCTAATGTTGCATCATTAATTCATTATTAATTTCCTGTTTATAATATACAATGTTCATTTATTTAAACTTTTGTTCACAGTTTACCTGGTTTATTTATGTCCATTTAGCCAATTTCATTTGATTATTGTTTATTGAATTACCTTGTATCCGACTTGCTTGGTTGGGTTATTCTGACAATACGCTTCCTGTGCACAAACATTCTAACCTACATCCATTTAGTTATAAATAACAAACTTTGTCACATAAGAAATGTTGACATATAATTAAAAAATACCATGTTGTCCTGATGATCCTTTCAATTTTTGTGGATATATAAATTGTGCTGTCTCTTCATGCTTCGCACAATTGGCTGTTCGCTGCAACTAAAGCAATTCAAGAATCAAACTCTGAACTGAGAGAGAAGATTAATGACCATATGTGAGACCATAGAACCCATTCTAAACTGGGCTGTTCTTTTTCTCTTTGGAAAAATCCTATTTTAAGAAATGATTTTGCTTGGCTACAGAATTCAGTTTGAGACAACAGATGCTGGCTTCCAGAAGGACAAGTCTGAGAAACAATTAATGGACAGTCTTATCTGGATCTTTAGGGTAGGAAAAGCATTTACATTTTTGGGAAAATATAACAACAAATACATTATTAAACAAAGCTGTTATTTTTAGGATCTTGAGAATAAAATAAGCACATTTCTGAAGAATGAGCTAGAATGGTTTAAGAAGATACTGAAGACAGAAAACACAGAATATCGTGTGAAGGACTTTCAGCAGGACACACAGAACATCAAAGAAGCAGCTCTTGATATCACACTCCATTTTCTCAGAAGTATGAACAAAAAGAAACTTGCTGATATTCTGCAAGGTAAGAGGCTTATAACTTCACCATCTGTCATGATGTCACTTATCAAAGTGGGAGATAAAAGTGGGATAGTATATAACATCAGTTTTATGCTGTTCAATCATTTAACGCAAATGACTGTAAACTTCTTATTATAATATACTGTAGATCTCTAACATTGTGTTTTGAGCGGTTGTGTTTTCAAAGTATCTGTTACTTGCAGTCAGTCAGAGGTAGTTGCACGTGAACCTGAGGCTTGTTTTTTTCTGGCAAATGACAGTGATGAAAGCTCCTGTGCAGAGGAGATGGCATCCTATTGGAACAAAACAAAAAATGACGTGTTTGTCACCGGAACTTACCTGTGTCATTTGCCAGCAAAACAAGCCTCTGGTTCATGTATAGCCTCCGTTTCCTCCATTCACACACTACAACGCGTAAACAGCATTTTCAAATGTATCCACTATCGAGAGGTTTTTTGAATAGACAAAAACTCCATCTCAGTGTGGACAAAAGGCCAAAACGGAGAAAAAAAGGTGTGTTTTCGTTTGAAAAAAAGTGTGGATAGGGTCTTAAGCTGTAAGTATGTCATATCCTACATACGTGACTGACCCAATCAGGAGATGGCACCTTTGGAGGGAAAGTTAATTGTCTTTGACTTCCAACATGGTGTTTTGGATATGGAAGCTGATTGGATGTTCACTAAGACGCTTCTAAGAGTTTAATAATAATATGAAAAGAGTAACCTAAACACAACAAACATTAACATTAAGAAAAAAAAAATGCAACTTTTGGATACCAAACATGATCTACAAACTAAGTAGATTAAATAGAGTAGAGTTAAGTAGAGTATCTCCACATCTCATAATTCTACATCTAACTACATCTAAACACAAACAGGGTGATTTATCACAATTAAAAAATATGTATATATATTGACTTGTTTATAATCTATATTAATCAATAAAAAATGTACCCTCTTGACAATCCATGTATATTTGTTTCCGTGATTTAGATAAGCTGGCCCTCATTCATCAACGACCACTAAAATCAAACCTGAAATCAAAATATGAACGTATTTCTGAAGGAATTGCAAAGCATGGTGACTTTACACTTCTAAGTGAGATCTTCACGGATCTCTACATCACTCAGGGTGGAGGTGAACAACATGAGTTGAGTCATATTGAGGCCGCTTCCAGACCTCTAGAATCATCAGACATACAGGTTAAATGTACAGATTTATTCAAGTCTCCTGAACAAGGCAAGAACATCAGAACTGTACTAACAAAAGGAGTTGCTGGCATTGGAAAATCTGTCTCGGTGCAAAAGTTTGTTCTGGACTGGGCTGAAGGAAAAGAAAACCAGGAAATCAGCTTCATATTTCCTCTTCCATTCCGAGAGATGAACTTGAAGGATAAAGAGAGACTGAGTTTGATGGATCTCATAGTTCAGTTTTTCCCAGAGATGAAAACAGTAAACCTTGCAAGAAATGACAAGTTTAAAGTTCTGTTCATCCTTGATGGTTTGGATGAATGTCGTCTTCCTCTGAAGTTTGATGGTAATGAGATATGGAGTGATATCACATCACCTGCTCCTCTGGATGCTCTCCTGACAAACCTCATCAAAGGAAATCTGCTTTCTTCTGCCAACATCTGGATAAGCACCAGACCAGCAGCAGCCAGTAAGATTCCTCCTGTATGTATCGACCGGGTGACAGAGGTCCGAGGATTCAATGATGAACAGAAGGAAGAATACTTTAGAAAAAGATTCACAGATCAGAATATGGCCAACGCAATCATTGATCACGTAATAAAATCAAAGAGTCTCTTCATCATGTGCCACATCCCAGTGTTCTGCTGGATTTCAGCCACTGTGCTCCAGAACATTCTGGAAGAGAAGAAAATGGAGAAGTCTGATGACACGACCAAAACACTTCAGGAGGAGTTTAACGCTGATGAAACTCCTAGAACTCTGACACAAATGTACACACACTTCTTTCGCTTTCAGATTCAACAGGGCAAAAGAAAGTATGATGGAGAACACTCGCCTGATATCTCCTGGGACATGGACTCAATCTATTCACTGGGGAAACTGGCTTTTAAACAACTGCAAAAAAACAACTTGATCTTCTATGAGTCAGATCTTAAGGATTGTGACATTGATGTCTCTAAAGCTTCTGTGTATTCAGGGATGTGCACTCAGATCTTTAAACAGGAGACAGGGATCATTCTTGGTACTGTGTACTGCTTTGTCCACATGAGCATTCAGGAGTTTATTGCAGCTCTGTATGCACATCTGTTTCTAGACAAGAACAAGAAAGGTGTATTTGTTCAAGAACACATGGAGCCAGAAGCCCAGAATGAAACGCTAACTGGTTTACTGAAGACTGCAGTGGATAAGGCACTTCAGAGTGACGTTGGACATCTGGATCTTTTCCTTCGCTTTCTTCTCGGTCTGTCACTTGAGTCCAATCGACCTCTCCTACGAGGTCTGTTGTCACAGGAAGAGAGCAATAAGCAGAACAAGACAGAAATAGTTGAGTACATCAAGCAGAAATTAGAAGATAGTTTAAATCCAGAGAGATCCATCAATCTGTTTTACTGTCTGAATGAACTGAATGATCAAACTCTGGTACAAGAGGTTCAGAAGCATCTTAGAGAAGGAGGAAGTCTTTCATCTTCGGACCTTTCACCTGCTCAGTGGTCTGCTCTCGCTTTTGTGATGCTGACATCAGATGAGGAACTAGAGGAGTTTGAGCTTCAGAAATTCAAGAAATCAGACGAATGTCTCATCAGGCTGTCACCCGTTGTTAAAACGGCCAAAAAAGCTCTGTAAGTAATGGAACAATTAACAAATGTTTATTGTTAGCCTTAATTGTTTAAAGTGGCCGTATCTCAGACAGTTTCTCCATATCTCATGTTAATCTTGAGTACTTACAGAATCGTACACTTCCAATATCCTTAGAATCTTTAGCTTGATTACATTCATAAAAGATAGACATCCGGGGGGAAGGGGTGGGTGGGGTGGTGTTTATTGGGTCATGTGGGGGTGTAGGTGGAATTGTCATGAACCTCAAGACAGAACCCAAGTGTAGACAGCCATGTTAAACAAAAAATACCTTTATTTAAATAAAAAACCTAGAATGGGGAAAACACGAACCTAAGCAAGGTTTTAAACATAAACAAAACAAAACAACTTCCAAAATCAGTGGACCGCTCCATCTATCAGTTACAAATGATCTGCAAATCCAGCATTAGAGCTACCATAATATATAACATCCATCACTGAAATGCCGTGAACAAACAAACAACACACCTCAACTTCTCTCACTATTGCAAGAGTAACGAGCAGCAGATGCAGGCCCAAATAATTTTATATTTGTAGTTATAAAATAAATGGTATATGTTTAACAGGTTTTTTCCTTGTAGGTTAAATGATTGTAATTTAACAGACAAGAGTTGTTTAGCTCTGGCTAATGCTTTGGGATCAGGCAGCAATCTGAAGGAGATCAACATGAGCTATAACAGTATACAGGATTCAGGAGTCAAGCTACTCTGTGATGGAATTAAGAATAAAAAGTCTGATTTGGAGATCTTGAGGTAGGTTGGCCACTGCAATGTTCAAATTTGTTTTTCTTTTCTTGTTTTACACTTATTGGATCTCATTCATGAAACATTCTTGAATATATGAATAAATATATGAGTGATTTGCGTGTAAAACTGACCTTTCCAAAAAACTCTCCTCCAGATTCACAAAAACTTTGTACACGTCAGATTTGATAGTTAAACATGTTTATGTGTGTGTATGTTAATGACAAAGATACAGCTTCAAAACTATTTTGGCGTGCTTTTCGTCAAATTAATTGATGGGCTATATGAAAATAAACTTGCCAATCAACAATCTTCTTATAACATTTTTTCAACACTGTCTCTAGATGCTACTTACATTTTTTTGTTGCAAATCAGACAAACGTCCTAGGACGAGTTTGAAAAAGTACATTTTTCAAAATTGCCACGAGTCAAGGATTCAGAGGGGAAAAATTGTGTTCAGGGGTTATAAGCAAAAATATGTGTGCAACTTTGGACTGTCTGTGGTGCTAGAGGGTTTGAATAACAGACTTCAACCATGAGACTAAAAATTTCATAATTTTTCCATGAACGGTACAATGGACTGCCAGAGACACAATGGCGGAAGAAGAAGAAAAATAGGGAAGAATGTCAACGGATACAATAGAGGTCTTCCCCCTTTTAGTTTTTAGAAAACTAAAACATTATATACTTTTTAAACATGAATACAATTGTACTACCTCCATGATGCGTGTCTATGATTTCACATGCTACATTATTACCTTGGAAAGGTCACACGTGACATAGGCGGAAGTTCTGACCCAGTGTTAAGAAGTGTGGAAAAGAAAGCAATGAAATAAGTTATTGGATGTCGAATGAGACAAATTATATGAAGCATCAGCATCAGGTTATTTACATTAATTTTAGTGACTGGGAACACTGCTGCAAACCAGCTTAAAGTAATAGTTATCATCTGCTGGTGTGGAGGCGAATATAGTTATTGTTATAAAGTGAACTCCTCTTAAAGGGACAGTTTGTGACAATCAACACTAGGCCAGTGTTTAATATTTTGTTCAGCTCAGCCGAATACTTACAATATCTCAAATGTTTTCAATTACTAAACAGTGACATGGGGCTGTGCAGTCGCCTGTCAATGGCGTCATATCCGCGTTACCCTTTGTTACCGCCTTTACTGACGCATGACAACAGTCCCTGCGTTCCATTTCGAGCGGTTCATCCCTATCCCCTAAGCCCTTCGAATGGTTTACCCTCCTGGTTGAGGTTTGAAGGGGTAAATGGTGTATGGGACCAAACAACTGTTTCTTGAAGTGCCCTTCTGCGTCATTATTCTGCGCCCATAAGGAGGCGACGTCACCACGCAAATAATCTGCGCAAAGAAACATGGGAGCCCAAAGTGACCATCAGTTTTACCCTTAGAAATCTTTCATTCTGAAGGGCCCATTGAAGTGGCCAGTTATGAGCACTTTGCTTTAGAACGACCCTTCAGTATGGCGGCCATGATTGTTGTCACTCCGAAGGGCCCTTCATTCCACGCTCCTTCACAGCGTCATCAAGTTATGCCATTGTTGTTGTTTTGATCTTGCGCCCTCTAGCTGAGGTTTCTACAAACTGTAGCTTTAACAGTTGTTCCTTTTTGATTCCCAAAACCACCTAGACAGTTACAGTATATTAGATTGACCAGTTTATATATATTTTTGTCATTATATTAATATAATGTAAGTTTAATTACAATACCAATGAGTGTTGAGATGAATGACAGTTTTGTTAATGACTAGCAATGACATGTCTGCCATTAACAGGACTGTTTTTGTGTCATTCATCGCAACAGCCAGGTGACTTACCGTGACCCACCACATATGGGTCCCGACCGTAGACTGTATAACATGTGGACGTAGATTTCGTGACATCACCCATAGGTTTGTGAAGAGTAAAAATGAAGCATAAAGTAGGCAGAAGCAGTTGTCCCATTCTTGGCATCGTGTCATCGCGCGTCACTCCCGGATAATTGAAAAATGGGCAAAGAAGCAGGATGTGGCTGGAGCTGACGTTTCCTAATTGCTGAAAAAAACACGCCCGCCAAGCTAGACATATTGACAGTTGACATTTAAACGTTTACAGCTTACTCTTGAGGTAAATTACTTGAACCTACACAAAAAATGTGCATGTGACAGCTAAATGGACACCTGTCACTCAAGTGGCCATGCCCTTTATTATGCAGAATTTTAAGGTTTAAAATAATCTAAACCAGGGGTGTCCAAAGTCAGTCCTGGAGGTCCGGTGTCCTGCAAAGTTTAGCTTCAACCCTAACCAAACACACCTGAAGCAGCAAATCCAGGTCTCACAAAACAGACTAGAAACTTCCAAACAGGTGTGTTGAGCCAAGTTGGAGCTAAACTCTACAGGACTGTGGCCCTCCAGGACCGACATCGGACACCCCTGATCTAAATGGATGAGTTGTCATCACAGTTGTCATGCAGGGTAAAATGACCTGTAAAGACCGAAATATTTTTTCTGTAAAAATCTGTATACATGTTTTTTTTAGTGCTGTAAAGTTGGCCATTCTGATATGGGACTCAATGAGATTCTGCTCTGTTTTTGAGCCAGTCTCTAGCGGCCAGTCGATGAAATGCAGTTTTAGTCACTTCTGTGTAGGTTTCACGAGGGAGACCGGAAGGTTTCCCCCTGGTCTTGGCCCATAGTTAGAAAATCTCTGCACTATAAATGACAAAGTCAAGTCTGATAGTTTACTCCAGTAAAGATCAAAGGGTTATACACAAACTCATGTATGATGTTTTTTTTTCAGGCTCAGTAAGTGTGATCTAACAGAGGAAAGTTGTTCAGCCCTGGCTTCAGCTCTCAGTTTAGACTCCAGTAGACTGAAGGAACTTGATCTGAGCAACAATGTTCTACAGGATTCAGGAATTGAGCTTCTCTCTGAAGGACTGAAGAATAACTGTAAACTTAAGATACTCAGGTGAGCTGATGTCTGACATGTTCACAATATTCCTCCACATATAGTTAATAATAAAAAAAGTATATTTTCTCTTATCTAGTGTGTCCGACTGCAGTATTGGAGAAGAAGGTTATAAATGTTTATGTTCAGCTGTGAGATCAAACCCTTCACATCTGATAGAGCTGGATCTCAGAGGAAATGATCCTGGAGAAACAGGAGTCAAACTCATCTATCAGTTACTACAAGATCAAGAGTGTGAGCTCAAGACTGTCAGGTGAGTATTGACAACCAAGAATGATTTTAAGGCTTTAATCTTCATCACTGTAATATAATGTTGTGACAGTAAACTGGTATATTATATAATTCTTGTTTTCTGCAGGTTATTGAGCAGCTCTTCTGCAGTGAAAGCCTTTGAGTATCTGACAGAAAGTCTTGGTATAAATCCTTTACTCCAGAGAGAAGTGAATCTGAGTCATAAACTAGACGAGTCAAGAGTGAATCAGATCTGTGATCTACTGAAGGACAAACACTGTCACATCAACACACTCATGTGAGGACTTGATCTTTATTATGAGTTTATATTTCAACCTGTTCAGAATCACAGCATCAGATGTGACATTGACTTCATCTTGATAAATGTTTAGATGAAACTTTAACTTTGTGTTCTTTCTGCAGTCTGAGTAAAAATAAACTAGAAG
The DNA here is from genome assembly GCA_006030095.1 of Triplophysa siluroides. Lineage (NCBI taxonomy): Eukaryota > Metazoa > Chordata > Actinopteri > Cypriniformes > Nemacheilidae > Triplophysa > Triplophysa siluroides. The sequence continues at coordinate 204,137 of VCII01000199.1, read as the reverse complement.
ATTCAGGAATGATGAAGATCTCTGATCTGTTGAAAAATCCACAGTGCAGACTACACAAACTAGAGTATGTATTTACATTCATGTTCATTTCATTCCCTTCAGAGAAATAAAATAATGTTTAAATCATTCATACATGTTTATTTAAAAAAATGTAATATTGTATTTACAATCATGATTTTGTTCTCTAGTGTGTCCGAGTGCAGTATTGGAGAAGAAGGTTATAAATGTTTATGTTCAGCTGTGAGATCAAACCCTGAATCACATCTGATAGAGCTGGATCTCAGAGGAAATGATCCTGGAGAAACAGGAGTCGAACTCATCTATCAGTTAATACAAGATCAAAAGTGTAAACTCAACACTGTCAGGTGATAAAAGCTTTCAAATCTTATATAAATATGAAGTCTGATATATCACACAACACAACATAGATCAGAGAAATTATTAAAACAATTTAAATGCATTAAAGGAAAAATATAAATAAAAGTTTCGCAGCAGAACATCAAATAATACATTTACGGAGCCCCTTAAAGGACATGGTGATGGAAAAAATAAGAGAGATAAAGAAAATTATTTTCAAACCTTTTATGTTTTCTCACAAAGATATTTTCGTTCTCTTACAAAACATTCAGCGAGTTTTAAAGTGTACGAATGGAGCAGTTCATATATAGTAGAATCCCGGAAGTGTCCATGTTGACAGATCATATAGAGATCAGTTTATTTTATAAGACTTGTGAGGAAGACTAGGTTGTTAGATCGTTGTGTGAGGAATTATGTGTTTTTTGTGTTATAACAACGTTTAGTTCACGTATTAATGGTCAGGAAATCTGCGACTATATGGACCACTCCAGTGTTATTGTGCAGAGCAAGTCTAAAATTCAATAAACATGACATGTCTTTCCGAACTCACAGAATTTTTCGCAAGATAACAAAAATATTTTTGCGAGGGAATGTAATGTTTCTCGGGGAACGCAAAAGTTTTATGGAGTATGCTTAAGCTTTAAAAAAAATCTTCTCTCCCATATTTGCCAATACTTTTTCCACCATCATGTCCCTTTCAGGGCTCCGTGTACATTAATGTGGAATGGTAAAATAGATTTTTCTTAATGTAGACACTTTTCTCTAAACTAGGTGCAGTTGTGTTTAAACTATTAAAAGGTATCAAAGCAGATTTTAATTACACACAAGAAAATAACAATCTGACATTCATCAAGCAATGTTTATATTGGACTTTATATCAAATTCATTACAGTTCTGGATCATGTTTTTAGGCTCAGTTGATTTGATGTTAAATGAGTCATCTTCATTCTGAATGAGCTCAATCCAGCAGACTCACACTGTGTGTTACACAACAGACCTCTTGAATCTGTTAATACAGAAGAGATTTCATTCAGTTACACATGTGAAGTGCTGAACATGAACACATGATCTTTGTGTGTAGACTTCTGAAGAGTTGTGCTGCAGAAGAAGCTTGTGATCATCTCTGTAAAGCTCTAGATGTGAATCCATTACTGCTGAAAGAACTCAATCTGAGTCACAATAAACTGGGAGATCTGGATGGAGAGAAACTCTCGGCTCTATTGATGGACTCTCACAGCAAAGTGACTAAAATCATGTGAGTATCATATACACGAGAACTTCATACAGTACAGACTGTCAGACAGGTGATGTTTATTGAGATGATGTTGTGTTATTGTGTTTAGATTGAATGATTGTGAGCTGACAGAGAATCAGTGTTCAGCTCTAGCTGCTGTTCTCTCCTGTAAAACCCTCGTGAAGGAGATGAATCTGAGCAACAGTCCACTGATGGATTCAGGACTCAAACACATCTGTGACGCACTCAAGAATCCTCAGTGTCAACTCCAGATACTCAAGTGAGTTCATCTATGACATCATCTATCAGTCGTTTGTCAACTTCTTCAATGACATCAACACAACAATGGTCATATTAGACCGAAATTGAGTGAATTATTAAGAAAATGTTAGCTTTAGAAATGAAGTCAAGCTGATTTAAATTGAACTTTAACCCCAAGCACATGAAGTGATTTCCATCTGAAGAACAAAGAATCATTTTTAAAAAAGCCTATAAAAAGTGTTTGCTTTGTTCTCTAGTCTGTCCGAGTGCAGTATTGGAGAAGAAGGTTATAAATGTTTATGTTCAGCTGTGAGATCAAACCCTGAATCACATCTGATAGAGCTGGATCTCAGAGGAAATGATCCTGGAGAAACAGGAGTCAAACTCATCTATCAGTTAATACAAGATCACAAGTGTGAGCTCAACACTGTCAGGTGAGATGTGCTGAAATAATACAAAATAAATCACATGCTGAATTATGTGTATGGACATTATTACAGTGATTCTGTTGTTACATCATTTAGTAAAGAAGAATCATCAGCGCTGATGTTTTAATGAAACAAAAATTGTATTACATTGCATTCAATTTATATTCTTGTTTTCTGCAGGTTCTTGAGCAGCTCTTCTGCAGTGAAAGCCTTTGAGTATCTGACAGAAACTCTTGGTATAAATCCTTTACTCCAGAGAGAAGTGAATCTGAGTTATTATAAACTAGACGAGTCAAGAGTGAATCAGATCTGTGATCTACTGAAGGACAAACACTGTCACATCAACACACTCATGTGAGGACTTGGAACATCTGGTTAACAGGACTGTGATGTAGATGTGTGTTGTGTCTGATACAAACTAAAGAACGATTCTTTGTGTTCTTTCTACAGTCTCAGTAACAGCAGTATTACAGCAGGAGGATGTGCTGATCTGATGTCAGCTTTCACTTCAAACCCTTCACATCTGACACATCTGGATCTGAGTCTCAATGAACTAGAAGATTCAGGAATGATGAAGATCTCTGATCTGTTGAAAAATCCACAGTGTAAACTAGACAAACTAGAGTATGTATTTACATTCATGTTCATTTTATCACTTTAGGGAAATGAATTAATGTTTAAATCATTCATACATGAGGTTCAGATTTAATATTTTTATTTATAATCAGAGTTTTTTAAAGATAAATTAGGAACTAATATAAAGTGTTTGTTTTGTTCTCTAGTCTGTCCGAGTGCAGTATTGGAGAAGAAGGTTATAAATGTTTATGTTCAGCTGTGAGATCAAACCCTGAATCACATCTGATAGAGCTGGATCTCAGAGGAAATGATCCTGGAGAAACAGGAGTCAAACTCATCTATCAGTTAATACAAGATCAAAAGTGTAAACTCAACACTGTCAGGTGAGTATTAATATCCAAGTGTGCTTTAATATTCATTACTGTAATATAATGTTGTGACGGTAAATAATTAAACTGGTATATTATATAATTCTTGTTTTCTGCAGGTTCTTGAGCAGTTCTTCTGCAGTGAAAGCCTTTGAGTATCTGACAGAAACTCTTGGTATAAATCCTTTACTCCAGAGAGAAGTGAATCTGAGTCATAAACTAGACGAGTCAAGAGTGAATCAGATCTGTGATCTACTGAAGGACAAACACTGTCACATCAACACACTCATGTGAGGACTTGATCTTTATTATGAGTTTATATTTCAACCTGTTCAGAATCACAGCATCAGATGTGACATTGACTTCATCTTGATAAATGTTTAGATGCAACTTTAACTTTGTGTTCTTTCTGCAGTCTGAGTAAAAATAAACTAGAAGATTCAGGAATGATGAAGATCTCTGATCTGTTGAGAAACTCACAGTGCAGACTACACAAACTAGAGTATGTATTTACATTCATGTTCATTTCATTCACTTCAGTGTAATAAAATCATGTTTAAATCATTCATACATGTGTCATGATTTCGCTATCATGTCATGTTTATTCTTGTTCTTGGAGTGGAGTCATGGCATAACCTTAAGTTGTGTGTGGAGGGAGAGATAGTGATCCTACCGGCTTTCTATATTCTCTCTCTCCGGTCTGCGTCATTGTTCCTGCCATCTCGTTTCCTTGTTAACCTTTCCATTAGTCCTTAATCCCCAGCACCAGTTCCTCGTTAATTATCCTTTGTCTGTCTCCCTTTAAAACATCCTCGTGTTCATTGTCCTGTGCTTGTTCATTGTAGCTGTATGTCTTTACCTTGTATGTTGTACCGTTTTCCTTGTCACTGAATATGGATGCCTTGTCTTGCCTAGTTCCTGTTACCCCTGTGTCTTAGTAAGTGTACTCTAGTGTTGTTCAAGTGTTTTATTTTTCTAGTTTAGCTAGTCCGTGTCCTTGTTCTCATTTATATACTATCTTGTCTTGTTTTCCCCATCGTGGGTTTGTTTTGCCTTTTTGTATAGTCTTGTGTTATAATAAATCTGTTGAACCCCGTACCATCACCTCTTGTGCCTGCAATTGGGTTCTACCATGTCATACCATGACAACATGTTTATTTTTAAAAATGTAATATTGTATTTATAATCATGATTTTGTTCTCTAGTCTGTCCGAGTGCACTATTGGAGAAAAAGGTTATAAATGTTTATGTTCAGCTGTGAGATCAAACCCTGAATCACATCTGATAGAGCTGGATCTCAGAGGAAATGATCCTGGAGAAACAGGAGTCAAACTCATCTACCAGTTAATACAAGATCAAAAGTGTAAACTCAACACTGTCAGGTGAGATTTAACAACCAAGTATGATTTTGAGGCTTTAATCTTTATTACTGTAATATTATGTTCTAACAGAAAACTGGTATATTATTTAACTCTTGTTTTCTGCAGGTTCTTGAGCAGCTCTTCTGCAGTGAAAGCCTTTGAGTATCTGACAGAAACTCTTGGTATAAATCCTTTACTCCAGAGAGAAGTGAATCTGAGTCATAAACTAGACGAGTCAAGAGTGAATCAGATCTGTGATCTACTGAAGGACAAACACTGTCACATCAACACACTCATGTGAGGACTTGATCTTTATTATGAGTTTATATTTCAACCTGTTCAGAATCACAGCATCAGATGTGACATTGACTTCATCTTGATAAATGTTTAGATGAAACTTTAACTTTGTGTTCTTTCTGCAGTCTGAGTAAAAATAAACTAGAAGATTCAGGAATGATGAAGATCTCTGATCTGTTGAAAAATCCACAGTGCAGACTACACAAACTAGAGTATGTATTTACATTCATGTTCATTTCATTCCCTTCAGAGAAATAAAATAATGTTTAAATCATTCATACATGTTTATTTAAAAAAATGTAATATTGTATTTACAATCATGATTTTGTTCTCTAGTGTGTCCGAGTGCAGTATTGGAGAAGAAGGTTATAAACGTTTATGTTCAGCTCTGAGATCAAACCCTGAATCACATCTGATAGAGCTGGATCTCAGAGGAAATGATCCTGGAGAAACAGGAGTCGAACTCATCTATCAGTTAATACAAGATCAAAAGTGTAAACTCAACACTGTCAGGTGATAAAAGCTTTCAAATCTTATATACATATAAAGTCTGATATATCACTCAACACAACATAGATCAGAGAAATTATTAAAACAATTTAAATGCATTAAAGGAATAATATCAATAAAAGTTTCGCAGCAGAACATCAAATAATACATTTACGGAGCCCCTTAAAGGACATCGTGATGTAAAAAATAAGAGAGATGGAGAAAATTATTTTAGAAGCTTTTGTGTTTTCTCACAAAACATTCAGCGAGTTTGGACAAACACGTCCTCTCCCACTTTGTGTATGAATGGATCAGTTCATATATAGTAGAATCCTGGATGTGTCCATGTTGACAGATCATATAGAGATCAGTTTATTTTATGAGACTTGTGAGGAAGACTAGAATGTTAGATTGTTGTCTGAGGAATTATGTGTTTTTTGTGTTATAACAACGTTTAGCTCACGTATTATTGGTAAGGAAATCTGGGACTATATGGACCACTCCAGTGTTATTGTGCAGAGCAAGTCTAAAATTCAATAAACATGACATGTCTTTCCGAACTCGCAGAATTTTTTGCAAGATATCAAAAATATTTTGCGAGGGAATGTAATGTTTCTCGGGGAACGCAAAAGTTTTATGGAGTATGCTTAAGCTTTAAAAAAAATCTTCTCTCCCATATTTGCCAATACTTTTTCCACCATCATGTCCCTTTCAGGGCTCCGTGTACATTAATGTGGAATGGTAAAATAGATTTTTCTTAATGTAGACACTTTTCTCTAAACTAGGTTCAGTTTTGTTTAAACTATTAAAAGGTATCAAAGCAGATTTTAATTACACACAAGAAAATAACAATCTGACATTCATCAAGCAATGTTTATATTGGACTTCATATCAACTTCATTACAGTTCTGGATCATGTTTTTAGGCTCAGTTGATTTGATGTTAAATGAGTCATCTTCATTCTGAATGAGCTCAATCCAGCAGACTCACACTGTGTGTTACACAACAGACCTCTTGAATCTGTTAATACAGAAGAGATTTCATTCAGTTACACATGTGAAGTGCTGAACATGAACACATGATCTTTGTGTGTAGATTTCTGAAGAGTTGTGCTGCAGAAGAAGCTTGTGATCATCTCTGTAAAGCTCTAGATGTGTATCCATTACTGCTGAAAGAACTCAATCTGAGTCACAATAAACTGGGAGATCTGGATGGAGAGAAACTCTCGGCTCTATTGATGGACTCTCACAGCAAAGTGACTAAAATCATGTGAGTATCATATACACGAGAACTTCATACAGTGCAGACTGTCAGACAGGTGATGTTTATTGAGATGTTGTGTTATTGTGTTTAGATTGAATGATTGTGAGCTGACAGAGAATCAGTGTTCAGCTCTAGCTGCTGTTCTCTCCTGTAAAACCCTCGTGAAGGAGATGAATCTGAGCAACAGTCCACTGATGGATTCAGGACTCAAACACATCTGTGACGCACTCGAGAATCCTCAGTGTGAACTCCAGATACTCAAGTGAGTTCATCTATGACATCATCTACACAACATCAGTCATGAGATTATTATAGAGTTTAACATCTGATCAGTCAGTGTCAACTCCAGATACTCAAGTGAGTTCATCTATGACATCATCTACACAACAATGATCATATAAGACCGTTAACCTTGAAATTGGGTTATAAAGTAATTTTAGCTTTAGGAATGAAGTTCATCTTTTTTCAAATTTAATTTCTACCCCAAGCGCATGAAGTGATATACATCTGAAGAACAAAGAATCGTTTAAAAAAAACAAATGTATGCCAATAAAAAGTGTTTGTTTTGTTCTCTAGTGTGTCCGAGTGCAGTATTGGAGAAGAAGGTTATAAATGTTTATGTTCAGCTGTGAGATCAAACCCTGAATCACATCTGATAGAGCTGGATCTCAGAGGAAATGATCCTGGAGAAACAGGAGTCGAACTCATCTATCAGTTAATACAAGATCACAAGTGTAAACTCAAGACTGTCAGGTGAGATGTGCTCAGTGTTGCCACAGTTACTTTGAAGAAGTAATCTGATTACTGATTATACCTCTAAAAAGTAACTTGGTTACTGTACAGATTACTGGATTTTAAAAGTAACTAAATTAGATTACATGTTACTTTATCAGTTACATTCAGCAGCTGCCGCCAACACCCCCGCTGCCTCAACATAAAAATGACAATCGGTTTTGCCAACACTCGCTTTATTGGAAGTGTATTTTTAACAGTGATATCAACAATGTATCTCCTGACATTTTAAGTTGAACTTAAAGACTATTTCCTTAAAACTTATTCCGTTAAAAATAATATAAAGACTAATTTTCTTGATTTCACTTTCCGGTCAAATCAGTCTTTCTTGACCTGACATATTTAACTGTTAACACTTTAATAATGGCAAAACATACTATTTATAATCTACATTATTTATAAATGTAACTATTAATTTCTTTTTAACATGTTTTATGAACATTGGACCTGTTGTTCACAGCATTAGAGCAGCAAGGAATGGTTTTACAAAACAAGTTAAAAAGCCACAAAACGAGAGCGAGTCAACCGTGTTTAAGGGAAGCCTTTGGCAGGGGAAATGTCACACGCATCCGCTGCTTCAAATAAATGATCCACCCGCCCGCACGTATAATTTTCTCTGATATAGATATCCGCACCAGACCCGGACATCATTTAAATTACTCAGTAAATTTTCTAGCACTTTCTTTGTCTTTAAATACTTAAATCTAATATTTCGATTTAGCACACATGTACCTGTCTCACAGTCGTTGCATATTACATACCCAGCACTTGATTCATCCTTGTTAACAACTTCGCTAAAACGCTCCCACACGGTACTTTTCTACTTTTCTTTCTTTTTAGAAATGGACCGTCCTCTACCGCATTTCTTTTAAATTACTGCAAATTAGCGCCTGATGAAAAATGCACTTAAAACACATTCGTATTTTTAGAGAAATGTTGTTGATATTGTATATGATATCATCCATCCGCGACCCACCCGCAATTAATCTGAATATATTTTTATATTACCCGACCCGCGGATCATCCGCAGCGCCCGCGGATTTAACCGCATCCGCGCATCACTACTGCCCGACCAACTTCTTCAACTCTCCCCCACTTACTGGTTTTGCAACAAAGTCCAGCATTTGTTGTTTGGGTGGTGGGGCACCTGCTGCTCTCTGCTTCGCAACACCTGGCGGGACTTGCTCTGTAAATTGGAATGTGCTGTGCTTCGACTCCAATTTTTTCTTCGAATTTTACGTAATGTTTTTGTAGCTAGATAGCACTTTGTCGCCAAACTCGTGACTGTATTTCCAGCTAGAAACGCGCATCTCTCTCCTCCCTCCATTGTTGTTTACATTTGCGTCGCTGCGTGGTAGGGGCAGGCCACTTGTCGCATAATGCTACGTGACTTCACTCCCTGAGACGCAAGAAGAAAGCAAAAAATATATATTTTTACTAAGGAAAATGAAAAAAATAGTAACGCACAGTGACTTGGATAAATAACTTTAATCTGATTAATGGTTTGGAAAAAGTAACGCGTTAGATTACTCGTTACTGAAAAATGTGGTCAAATTAGACTAACGCGTTACTAAGTAACGCGTTACCGGCATCACTGGATGTGCTGAAATAATACAAAATAAATCACATGCTGAATTATGTGTACGGACATTATTACAGTGATTCTGTTGTTACATCATTTAGTAAAGAAGAATCATCAGCGCTGATGTTTTAATGAAACAAAAATTGTATTACATTGCATTCAATTTATATTCTTGTTTTCTGCAGGTTCTTGAGCAGCTCTTCTGCAGTGAAAGCCTTTGAGTATCTGACAGAAACTCTTGGTATAAATCCTTTACTCCAGAGAGAAGTGAATCTGAGTCATAAACTAGACGAGTCAAGAGTGAATCAGATCTGTGATCTACTGAAGGACAAACACTGTCACATCAACACACTCATGTGAGGACTTGATCTTTATTATGAGTTTATATTTCAACCTGTTCAGAATCACAGCGTCAGATGTGGAATTGATTTAATCTTGATAAATGTTTAGATGAAACTTTAACTTTGTGTTCTTTCTGCAGTCTGAGTAAAAATAAACTAGAAGATTCAGGAATGATGAAGATCTCTGATCTGTTGAGAAACTCACAGTGCAGACTACACAAACTAGAGTATGTATTTACATTCATGTTCATTTCATTTAGTGAAAAAAATAATGTTTAAATTATTCATACATGTTTTTTTAATGTAATATTGTATTTACAATCATGATTTTGTTCTCTAGTGTGTCCGAGTGCAGTATTGGAGAAGAAGGTTATAAATGTTTATGTTCAGCTGTGAGATCAAACCCTGAATCACATCTGATAGAGCTGGATCTCAGAGGAAATGATCCTGGAGAAACAGGAGTCAAACTCATCTATGAGTTAATACAAGATCACAAGTGTAAACTCAACACTGTCAGGTGAGTATTAATATCCAAGTGTGCTTTAATATTCATCACTGTAATATAATGTTGTGACAGTAAACTGGTATATTATATAATTCTTGTTTTCTGCAGGTTCTTGAGCAGCTCTTCTGCAGTGAAAGCCTTTGAGTATCTGACAGAAACTCTTGGTATAAATCCTTTACTCCAGAGAGAAGTGAATCTGAGTCATAAACTAGACGAGTCAAGAGTGAATCAGATCTGTGATCTACTGAAGGACAAACACTGTCACATCAACACACTCATGTGAGGACTTGATCTTTATTATGAGTTTATATTTCAACTGTTCAGAATCACAGCATCAGATGTTAAATTGACTTCATCTTGATAAATGTTTAGATGAAACTTTAACTTTGTGTTCTTTCTGCAGTCTGAGTAAAAATAAACTAGAAGATTCAGGAATGATGAAGATCTCTGATCTGTTGAGAAACTCACAGTGCAGACTACACAAACTAGAGTATGTATTTACATTCATGTTCATTTCATTCCCTTCAGTGTAATAAAATAATGTTTAAATCATTCATACATGTGTCTTTAAGTGACATTCTGTTTGGTTCAGATTTAACAATTTATTTATAATCATGATTTTGTTCTCTAGTGTGTCCGAGTGCAGTATTGGAGAAGAAGGTTATAAATGTTTATGTTCAGCTGTGAGATCAAACCCTGAATCACATCTGATAGAGCTGGATCTCAGAGGAAATGATCCTGGAGAAACAGGAGTCGAACTCATCTATCAGTTAATACAAGATCACAAGTGTAAACTCAACACTGTCAGGTGATAAAAGCTTTCAAATCTTATATAAATATGAAGTCTGATATATCACACAACAACATAGATCAGAGAAATTATTAAAACAATTTATATGCATTAAAGGAAAAATATAAATAAAAGTTTCGCAGCAGAACATCAAATAATACATTTACAGAGCCCCTTAAAGGACATGGTGATGGAAAAATAAGAGAGATGGAGAAAATTATTTTCAAAGCTTTTGTGTTTTCTCACAAAGATATTTTCGTTCTCTCACAAAACATTCAGCGAGTTTGGACAAACACGTCCTCTCCCACTTCGTGTATGAATGGATCAGTTCATATATAGTAGAATCCCGGAAGTGTCCATGTTGACAGATCATATAGAGATCAGTTTATTTTATGAGACTTGTGAGGAAGACTAGTATGTTAGATTGTTGTCTGAGGAATTATGTGTTTTTTGTGTTATAACAACGTTTAGCTCACGTATTATTGGTAAGGAAATCTGGGACTATATGGACCACTCCAGTGTTATTGTGCAGAGCAAGTCTAAAATTCAATAAACATGACATGTCTTTCCGAACTCACAGAATTTTTTGCAAGATATCAAAAATATTTTGCGAGGGAATGTAATGTTTCTCGGGGAACGCAAAAGTTTTATGGAGTATGCTTAAGCTTTAAAAAAAATCTTCTCTCCCATATTTGCCAATACTTTTTCCACCATCATGTCCCTTTCAGGGCTCCGTGTACATTAATGTGGAATGGTAAAATAGATTTTTCTTAATGTAGACACTTTTCTCTAAACTAGGTTCAGTTTTGTTTAAACTATTAAAAGGTATCAAAGCAGATTTTAATTACACACAAGAAAATAACAATCTGACATTCATCAAGCAATGTTTATATTGGACTTATATCAACTTCATTACAGTCTGGATCATGTTTTTAGGCTCAGTTGATTTGATGTTAAATGAGTCATCTTCATTCTGAATGAGCTCAATCCAGCAGACTCACACTGTGTGTTACACAACAGACCTCTTGAATCTGTTAATACAGAAGAGATTTCATTCAGTTACACATGTGAAGTGCTGAACATGAACACATGATCTTTGTGTGTAGATTTCTGAAGAGTTGTGCTGCAGAAGAAGCTTGTGATCATCTCTGTAAAGCTCTAGATGTGAATCCATTACTGCTGAAAGAACTCAATCTGAGTCACAATAAACTGGGAGATCTGGATGGAGAGAAACTCTCGGCTCTATTGATGGACTCTCACAGCAAAGTGACTAAAATCATGTGAGTATCATATACACGAGAACTTCATACAGTACAGACTGTCAGACAGGTGATGTTTATTGAGATGATGTTGTGTTATTGTGTTTAGATTGAATGATTGTGAGCTGACAGAGAATCAGTGTTCAGCTCTAGCTGCTGTTCTCTCCTGTAAAACCCTCGTGAAGGAGATGAATCTGAGCAACAGTCCACTGATGGATTCAGGACTCAAACACATCTGTGACGCACTCGAGAATCCTCAGTGTGAACTCCAGATACTCAAGTGAGTTCATCTATGACATCATCTACACAACATCAGTCATGAGATTATTATAGAGTTTAACATCTGATCAGTCAGTGTCAACTCCAGATACTCAAGTGAGTTCATCTATGACATCATCTACACAACAATGGTCATATAAGACCGTTAATTTTGAAATTGAGTGAATTATTAAGAAAATGTTAGCTTTAGAAATGAAGTCAAGCTGATTTAAATTGAACTTTAACCCCAAGCACATGAAGTGATTTCCATCTGAAGAACAAAGAATCATTTTTAAAAAAGCCTATAAAAAGTGTTTGCTTTGTTCTCTAGTCTGTCCGAGTGCAGTATTGGAGAAGAAGGTTATGATTGTTTATGTTCAGCTGTGAGATCAAACCCTGAATCACATCTGATAGAGCTGGATCTCAGAGGAAATGATCCTGGAGAAACAGGAGTCAAACTCATCTATCAGTTAACAGAAGATAACAAGTGTAAACTCAACACTGTCAGGTGAGATGTGCTGAAATAATACAAAATAAATCAGATGCTGAATTATGTGTATGGACATTATTACAGTGATTCTGTTGTTACATCATTTAGTAAAGAAGAATCATCAGCGCTGATGTTTAAATGAAACAACAATTGTATTACATTGCATTCAATTTATATTCTTGTTTTCTGCAGGTTCTTGAGCAGCTCTTCTGCAGTGAAAGTCTTTGAGTATCTGACAGAAACTCTTGGTATAAATCCTTTACTCCAGAGAGAAGTGAATCTGAGTCATAAACTAGACGAGTCAAGAGTGAATCAGATCTGTGATCTACTGAAGGACAAACACTGTCACATCAACACACTCATGTGAGGACTTGATCTTTATTATGAGTTTATATTTCAACCTGTTCAGAATCACAGCATCAGATGTTAAATTGACTTCATCTTGATAAATGTTTAGATGAAACTTTAACTTTGTGTTCTTTCTGCAGTTTGAGTAAAAATAAACTAAAAGATTCAGGAATGATGAAGATCTCTGATCTGTTGAGAAACTCACAGTGCAGACTACAGAAACTAGAGTATGTATTTACATTCATGTTCATTTCATTCACTTCAGTGAAATAAAATAATGTTTAAATAATTCATTCATGTCTTTTTTTAGATTTAATATTTGATTTATAATCATGATTTTGTTCTCTAGTGTGTCCGAGTGCAGTATTGGAGAAGAAGGTTATAAATGTTTATGTTCAGCTGTGAGATCAAACCCTGAATCACATCTGATAGAGCTGGATCTCAGAGGAAATGATCCTGGAGAAACAGGAGTCAAACTCATCTATCAGTTAATACAAGATCAAAAGTGTAAACTCAACACTGTCAGGTGATAAAAGCTTTCAAATCGTATATAAATATAAAGTCTGATATATCACACAACAACATAGATCAGAGAAATTATAAAAAAAAAATTAATTCAGTAAATGAAAGGAGAACAAAAAAGTTTAGCTGCAGAACATCAAATATTATATTTCGGGGGCCCGTGTGATATTTGTGTGATAACGTTTAGCTCACGCATGATTTGTCTGGAAATCTGCGACTATAGGAACCGCTTCACTGTTAGCGTGCAGAGCAAATCTAAAACTCTGCCAGCGGGACATTGGACATGACGTGTTTGTTCGAACTCACCGAAAGTTCTGCAAGACAACCGAAATATTTTTGCAAGAGAACACAAAAGCTATAAAAATATTTTTCTCTTTCCTGCCTCATGGGGCTCCGGCTAAAATGATATGGATTTTTTTCTCAATGTAGACACATATCTCTGAACTAGGTTTAGTTGTGATTAAACTATTAAAAGTCAGATTTGAGTTGCGCACAAGAAAATAATCATCTGACATGATTTAGTGTTAAATAAATCATCTTCATTCTGAATGAGTTTAATCCAGCAGACTCACACTGTGTGTTACACAACAGACCTCTTGAATCTGTTAATACAGAAGACATTTCATTCAGTTACACATGTGAAGTGCTGAACATGAACACATGATCTTTGTGTGTAGATTTCTGAAGAGTTGTGCTGCAGAAGAAGCTTGTGATCATCTCTGTAAAGCTCTAGATGTGAATCCATTACTGCTGAAAGAACTCAATCTGAGTCACAATAAACTGGGAGATCTGGATGGAGAGAAACTCTCGGCTCTATTGATGGACTCTCACAGCAAAGTGACTAAAATCATGTGAGTATCATATACACGAGAACTTCATACAGTACAGACTGTCAGACAGGTGATGTTTATTGAGATGATGTTGTGTTATTGTGTTTAGATTGAATGATTGTGAGCTGACAGAGAATCAGTGTTCAGCTCTAGCTGCTGTTCTCTCCTGTAAAACCCTCGTGAAGGAGATGAATCTGAGCAACAGTCCACTGATGGATTCAGGACTCAAACACATCTGTGACGCACTCGAGAATCCTCAGTGTCAACTCCAGATACTCAAGTGAGTTCATCTATGACATCATCTACACAACAATGGTCATATAAGACTGTTTAATTTTGAAATTGAGTGAATTATTAAGAAAATGTTAGCTTTAGGAATGAAGTCAAGCTGATTTAAATTGAATTTTTACTCCAAGCACATGAAGTGATTTCCATCTGAAGAACAAAGAATCATTTGAAAAACAAGTTTATGCTAAAAAAGTGTTTTCTGTGTTCTCTAGTGTGTCCGAGTGCAGTATTGGAGAAGAAGGTTATAAATGTTTATGTTCAGCTGTGAGATCAAACCCTGAATCACATCTGATAGAGCTGGATCTCAGAGGAAATGATCCTGGAGAAACAGGAGGAAACTCATCTATCAGTTAATACAAGATCACAAGTGTGAGCTCAACACTGTCAGGTGAGTTTTAACAACCACGTATGATTTTAAGGCTTTAATCTTCATTACTGTAATATAATGTTGTGACAGTAAACTGGTATATTATATAATTCTTGTTTTCTGCAGGTTATTGAGCAGCTCTTCTGCAGTGAAAGCCTTTGAGTATCTGACACAGAAAGTCTTGGTATAAATCCTTTACTCCAGAGAGAAGTGAATCTGAGTCATAAACTAGACGAGTCAAGAGTGAATCAGATCTGTGATCTACTGAAGGACAAACACTGTCACATCAACACACTCATGTGAGGACTTGATCTTTATTATGAGTTTATATTTCAACCTTTTCAGAATCACAGCATCAGATGTGACATTGACTTCATCTTGATAAATGTTTAGATGCAAATTTAACTTTGTGTTCTTTCTACAGTCTGAGCAAAAATAATCTAGAAGATTCAGGAATGATGAAGATCTGTGATCTGTTGAAAAATCCACAGTGCAGACTACACAAACTAGAGTATGTATTTACATTCATGTTCATTAGGGGTCAAGCACTGAAGGGGCTTTGGCCTCTGTTGCTTCTGTTAGTATAATAATAATTATTAACCTATGGTAGTCTATGGTAGCCCTACGAAACACCACATAGAAAAATGGTGATAATTTGCACACTCGTAGAGGTGGTACTCATCAGTCATGTGACCAATTATGGGGTCTCTTACACTCACTCTATAGCGCCACCAGCAGTTCAAAAATGCACTTTCAAACGGCTGTAACTTTTGAATCCATTGATGTACAAAATTCCACTCTGCATGTGCAATACACTCCTCACGCTCATTGCATTCTATGCGTTACACTAAGACTCCGCCCAATACAGTAGCACCTCGAAAAGTACAATATATTTCGTTCTTTCGCTGCTAGTCCTACAAATTGTGACTGATTGTCACGAAAATCGGCTGAGACGGTCTTTGGATTAAGACTTACAGAAGTGAGATTCGAATAATTGATATTTTTGCTAATAACTTTTGAAATGTTTGTCAGAAAATCGAAAATCTCGATGTCTACGGATTCCTCTTGTCATACCAGATCTGAATCTGTCAAGATTGGATGATCGGTCTGTCCGCCATTTTGAAATTTTTCATCTATCGTGATATCTTTTGAACCATATGATATATCGGCACCAAATTTGACAAGCATCACCGACTTATAGTCCCAAACGTACTCTGGAAGTCTCAAGACTGCGCCAACTTTTTCATGAGATATTATGCTTATAACCATTGAACGCTGCTGGGTCAAGATCGCCTGCTGAGTGGCACAACTGATAAATTACAAGTCTCGGGTGAAAGCGGTCGATGGTTCGAACCTCGAGATTTACACATTTCAATTTACACATTTCAATTTGCAAGTATGTTCACGAACAATGATAGCTGGGCAAAGTGTGGGCTCGGTCCCGGTGGTGCTGCTTGGAGTTCTTGTTTCATTCACTTCAGTAAAATAAAATAGTGTTTTTAAAAAGACACATTTGTGAATTATTAAATGTATATTTTATTTATAATCATGATTTTGTTCTCTAGTGTGTCGAGTGCAGTATTGGAGAAGAAGGTTATAAATGTTTATGTTCAGCTGTGAGATCAAACCCTGAATCACATCTGATAGAGCTGGATCTCAGAGGAAATGATCCTGGAGAAACAGGAGTCAAACTCATCTATCAGTTAATACAAGATCACAAGTGTGACTCAAACACTGTCAGGTGAGATGTGCTGAAGTAATACAAAATAAATCACATGCTGAAAAATTATGTGTATGGACATTATTATAGTGATTCTGTTGTTACATTATTTAGTAAAATGTAAATCAGTGCTGATGTTTTAAATAAACAACAATTTTATCACATTGCATTGAATTTATATTCTTGTTTTCTGCAGGTTCTTGAGCAGTTCTTCTGCAGTGAAAGTCTTTGAGTATCTGACAGAAACTCTTGGTATAAATCCTTTACTCCAGAGAGAAGTGAATCTGAGTCGTCATAAACTAGACGAGTCAAGAGTGAATCAGATCTGTGATCTACTGAAGGACAAACACTGTCGCATCAACACACTCATGTGAGGACTTGATCTAAAAGTATCGTATATTATTTGATATTACATTTGAATTGGTTGAGACGGGTTGTAAGGGTAAAATTTGTTTTGTTTTGAAGTACAGAAAGCAAAATTGAGAGAGAATGTATACATTTATGTAGGACCTTTAGTCAATTATTATGATGGATATCAGGCGTCATGTCTTTCCAAAAACAGGAGTGTAATTCATGCATACAGAACTAACTGAAAATGTTGCAAGAAACCCAAACTCTAATGATGTATAAATGATGATAAAGCAGAATCAGCAGTGAGGGCCAGATGACCTCTGACACGTTATAGCTGCACTTCAAAACATGTTTCATTGAGAAGGAAAGATCACAGTAATGATGGATCACTTTATATAATGTTTTAAAAGAAGAGACACATCATGTTATCACACTGTTGAAATAGAGAACATGAGATGAGCAGTTTAACTGAGAGGTTTTTTTATTTGTGTTGTTGTGAATCATGTCTGTAAAGTCAGTTCAAACATCTCTGAATACACACATGATGAATGATGTTTGTCTTGTGTAATGTTTCAGACTGAGAGATTGTGGTCTAACAGAAGAAAGTTGTTCAGCTTTAGCTTCAGTTTTATCATCAAACATCAGTGTGAAAGAGCTCGACATGAGCAACAATCATCTACAGGATTCAGGAGTGAAGCGTCTCTCTGATGGACTGAAGAAGAACTGTAAACTACACAAACTCAGGTATCTGGATCAACTGAATAAATGTGTTTTAAATGACGATAATCAGTATAGTCAACGGATTTATTGTAAAGTAGAGAAGACGGCAGATTTGGATTCTGTCTGCAGTAATAATAATGAATTGTGTTGTTTTATAATAAAAACTGACGATAATAGATGTGATTATTGTTTCAATCTTCTCTTCTCTAGTCTGTCCGAGTGCAGTATTGGAGAAGAAGGTTATAAATGTTTATGTTCAGCTGTGAGATCAAACCCTTCACATCTGATAGAGCTGGATCAGAGGAAATGATCCTGGAGAAACAGGAGTCAAACTCATCTATCAGTTAATACAAGATTCTAAGTGTGCACTCGAGACTGTCAGGTGAGACCTGCTGAAATAATACAAAATAAATCAGATGCTGAATTATGCGTATGGACAACTGCACTGATGTTTGAATTGTACAACGATTTCTTTATTTTCTTGTCTTCTGCAGGTTCTTGAAAAGTGATGCTGCACTGAAAGCCTTTGAGTATCTGAACATAGATTTTGGTATAAATCCTTCACTCCAGGAAGAAGTGAATCTGAGTCGAAACATCTCAACTCTGAAACAGATCTGTTTTCTACTGGAGGACAAACCCTCTAAACTCAACAAACTCATGTGAGGCCTTCAATACACAGTGTTTCTACTTCAAGCTTCAACTTCATGTTGCATTGAAATTAATAGTTTCTTTTCAGAGCTCTTTAAAAAGTGTGACTGCAGTTGTAAAGTCCTCAAGGCTTATCACCTGCTATTTGGTATTTTTATTAAATATCGGCATCAGTTGATGCAGGGGGGGGATTTTGAGTTTAAATGTAATCAAATTTGAGCTATGAATCATCATTTAAATTAAACAGCATTTGGCACAACAAATGCAAACAGAACACAAATCGAGTAAATGTAATTGAAATCAATTGTGTTTAACAGCAAAGAACCCTCAGGATTTCGGTGCTTGCTTATCTAGACTATGGTAAACCTCACATAACACTTTTGCAATTTCAACAAATTTCAATGCCCAGAATTAAGAAGACAATATTGTAAGACATATTTAAGTATATCAAATAACTTTTAATGACCAATATATTTAAATCCCATTTATACCCAATGCAATATTATCGTCAACAAAATATAAAATCCAGTAGCTCCCTAAAAAAACATAAGATTCATTTTGTGATCAAACAAAATAAAAAATAACCTAAATAAAACAATTGCATTAGTCCTATTTACATAATTTCTGTCAGGATTGTCAAAAGAAAGATTGCAGTATGGGCAGCCAGCACAAATAATCTGTAGAATCCACTCAATAAAATTGAGGCCACAATTTCCACTCTCTTTCTCTACCCGATATCTCTGAGTAAAGAATATATAAATTAATGAGCGAAAACACACTAAAATATATTGGGTAAAGTCAACCTAATTAATTACACAACGTATTACTTGATAAATTGAGTAAGTTAACCCATTGTCAGCAGGTAACGTTCATCTATTTAATTATTATTAATAATAAATAATCAAAAATAATAATGCAGCTTTTACTTTACTTATTCAGGGAAGGATTAATTCCTTCCGTGGCCTTCTGATGTTTCATATCGTTCTGTGAAAGACAGAACACAAAACACATACATTAAATGAAAGAAGCATGCAGAAACACAGGCCTATACAACTCTGTAACCTAAATAAGAAAAATTACAAAATCGCTCTATAAATCCTTCCCTTCTGGCACTGTGGCCCAACCAGACGATACGAGAAGCCACAACATTTGAAACAAGGCGCTTTTAAAAGTGTTTTAGCTACAGCGGCTAGTACCGTTAGCTAACGTTAGTGAGGCAAAACTTTGAATAACATGGCAAACAAACCTTTTATAACGTGTTGCAAGGTCCAGAAGCGACTCTTTAGGACATCATGTTAAACAGAACCTAGGGCGTCAACACAATGAAATTTTAAAACTAATATTCCAGCTGTTTCTCTATTCTTAGCACCGTCACTCTCTCATCCTGTCAGAGGCGCTTATAAGACAACACAAGCACGCCAATTTCAAATCTTTTGCTAGATATAACAATTAAACAAGTTAACATTTGCATTTATAATAATATCAAAATGTACTGTAGCGCAACACTTTTGCGTCCACCAATACAACGGAAGATGATGATTTGAATCTCGTGATTCCCGCCTTGAAGTTGATGCAGCGCACTGTTCCATAGCTAATATTTTAGGGTTAATTTGACTTAATATTTTAATGTTGTCATTATTAATGACGATTGCTAACATTTACAGGAACAACGTGAGAGCGTTTCGAGAGCGACTGTTTCCAATCATCCTCATACTATAGGAACTGCAGCTTTTAGTTTGAACTTTAAGAAGAGAATAAAACCCTCTGTTCTCTGTATTTTCTTCTCTCTTTCTTTCTCAATGTAGGTTGGATCAGTGTGGTTTGACAGATAAAGGTCTGCATTCAAACTCTTCACGCCTGAGACACCTGAAACTGAGTGGACATAAACTAGGAGATTCTGGAGTTCGTTTTCTCTGTTTTTTACTGGGAAACTGCCCTTTCAATCCAGGAACAATGGAGTTAGTATTTCACACTATGTAGAACAACCTAAAATACAAAGTATGTAGTAATAGCCTGAAAATCATGCGGGACTGAATGTAATTGTTAAACATGTGATGTAACAATATTTTATAACTGCTGGATTAAATATTGTTAAATTAAAAATATTGTTCTATACTTAATTATATATTATAGTAAATTTCTAGATACTGTAGCAAATTTGAACCTAGACACGGAATATATACAGTATGTTTTGTCACAGAAATTAACCGAGTACAATTTTAAATAGTTTCTTTGTTGATGCTAACATCTCTATTTCAAATTTATTTTGCAATACGTCATTTACTTATTTTGAACATGTTCACAACATCTGTGATTACCAACGGAAGAGCAACACGATCTCGTTCATTTCAATGGAAGCTCGGCCACTTCCTGTGACACGAGCGACAATGACCGTTGGTGACCGGATGTGGGCGTGTCCAGTGAAGTGACGAAATTGAAAATTGTTCAACTTTATGCAAATGATGAACACCTTTTAGGAACTCTATATTTATCAGTCAGAATGTGGTTTTAATGGCCAATATTTGCCTCCAGAGTTGATTTCTTTCTGTCTCTCTGCAGGTTGTGTGGATGCAGTATTACAGAGGCACAGTGTGTTAAGCTTTCAGCTCTGTGTTTAAATCTAACACGACTGAAACACCTGAACCTCAGTCAGAACAAACTAGGAGACTCAGGAATTAAGAGCTTGTGTGATCTACTGAAACATTCAGACTGCAAACTAGATCAACTTGAGTAAGTACTATTGAAACATCTCAGAATTTTTATTTTCATGAACAGTTGAAAATAAAATCTGTCATTGATTCTGGTTCATAATGTTGTTGGATCCAACTTGATCAATGGGAGAAATGTAAGACCCATCAGATCCGGAGTGTTGTGACATATTAGAACAATTTGTAGAATTTCGATACATTCCAAGTCCATTTATTTAAACACTTTTCCTATTTATATCCAATTAAACAAGTATGCTGTTTGAAAACTGTAGTAGTGTCCCAAATGACATACTATACACTATTGACTGAACCACATAGTGTATGAATTGAAGAAGAGTAGCAACGTCCAAAATGGAATACTAAACAGTTTTTATACTAAAAGGAAGTATATCTCTCTACCAGACGGGCGCCAATGATGTCAGTCGCACAACACAGGGCATGTCAATAAAAATCGATTTATACATTTAGTGTCATTTTCATCCGTTTTCCCAGCATGACTTCAGTCCCCATCAGATTGAAGAATAATCACTCTATATGAGAACTTGGCCAGAGCTTGAGACTTAGAGAGAGAGAGTCGTGATAACGGACGTTAAGAGTTTTCGCGTGTCCTGTGATTCATGGAGTCTTAAGATAGTTTCAGGAAGTCATGTTTTCTCTTTAAATGCTTTATTTCTTTCATTTTTATTCATTAAATGACTTGCGTGTTTAAATGGGTTAAAAGTTCGTCACAGTCGGTCTTGTCTTGGTCCAGCTACGTATTCATCCTAGTCTCGTGGGAACTTTGGCTACTTTCTTTGGTCAAGGCCCACCGAAGAGGCCATATGACTGTCAGGTAAAGCAACCAATTTTGCGTCGATTTATGTTTAGAGGCGTGGAAATGTCCCCACAGTAACAGAGGGGTGTCCATTCACCAACAAGTCAAAAGTTGACAGCAACAACGATTATGGGTTAATGCCGAGGAAATTGCACACTTTTAAGAATTTAGCGTTTAGTTGTTTGTGATGAATTCTTATTGCAACCGATGTAAACACAACAGCTTACTTCTTTGATCAGACGGCTTCGTGTTGTTTCCCAGGTGGACTGTTGAAAAACACGACATGCACGTCTCCCGGAAATCCTGTAGAATTCAAACAATCAGATAAAGACTTTGATGCATAAGGCCAAATCCCTTTTAAAAGGAAAGCCCGCAACCATTAGGCAAAAAAGCCTAACAGCTAAAGTCCAATTTATGGTTCTGCATTGGACTTACGCTGAAGCCTACGCAGAGCCGTGTACCCTATGCCGTAGCCTGACAAGCATCTCTCCAAAAAATTAACAATGCGTCAATTCAACACGGACTGCAAAAGCTGTGATTGGTCTATTTATATTTTTCCCTCAGGTCAAAAAACTCTTATGTAAATTATTCTGTATTTAACATCTCAAATCTACTACAAAAGTGACTATTTACTTGCCGCTATCCCTGCTAATGCTACTCAAACAAGCGGCTTCTTCTTCGAACTCGGACGTGGACACAGACGCTAGTGCTCATTGCCTGTCGACGCGGACAAGGACGTAGAAGTATGAAATCCAACACGTGGCTATGGCGTAGAGGCTATGCCATAGATCCAATGCAGAAGTAAATATCTGGCTTAATGCTAATGCCCTGGCTTCAGCAGATGCAGGAATGAGACGGGATGCTAGTTTTTTAATGGATGTCAATGGGTTTTGTAAGCCGTTACGGGTTCTCCCATTGGAAGTATTACAGACCCTCCCATCTCCATAATAAGAGTATCTCTGATAAGGCACACTTTCCAGGGAACACTTCAGCAAGTTCAGATTTTAGGCCAACAGTCCGTGGGCATGACGTCTGGGATGAGACTAGGACGCACCATTGTGGCTGATAAGGTTCAGCTGGAATCACACACAGCAGATCTGCACAGAGCAGTGACCGGTATGCCCAGTGAGTGGCAGCACATGACATATAGAGAATAAAAGTCAACCTACAGTATGACAAACAATGACATGAAAGTAATTCAGTAGATGCTCCAACACAAAGTTTAGATCCAGTCCATAAGTTTGTGCGCTAGTTCTCACTAGATCTCTCTCTCAGGACAATGACCTCGTCTATTGCTCAAGCAAACACTTAACACTCGAGCTCAATACAGAAACAGAGAAGAAAAGATGATGAAGTGATGATAGAGTTGTGTTTGAATGATCAGTCAGACTTCACCTCATTAGATTCAACAGCTGTTATTATACCAGACACAGACAGTGGGAAATGTCGTCTTATGAAACGGAGACATTTGCTTTCTTACTTGTTACTTGTGTCAGTTACTCTTAAATCCTAAATTTCCATTATAATGGTTGATCTAGTAAAAGTGAATCATCTCTCTTCCTCATGCTGTCATTTATTTATTTTGGTCTTTTCTTCTCTCTCACTTTGTCTCAATGCAGGTTAAGAGCGTGTGGTTTGACAGATGAAGGTCTTGTTGCTCTGTCTTCAGCTCTGAATTCAAAGCCGTCACACTTAAGAACACTGGATCTGAGTGGAAACCCACTAGGAGACTCAGGAGTTGAACATCTCTGTGCTCTTCTGAGTAATTCACAATTCAGACTGGAAACACTCCAGTAAGTGACACACAATATATACTCCACACTAGTGACAGTGAGCATAGAGCTTTACTCTTTAGCGGTTTATTTGAGACACCTGCATTGTTTATAGCATTAACAATTCTTGCAAACCCCCACTAGTCACTCTTTATATTAAGTATTTAGGTATTTAAGTAATGCAGAACCATGATAAAGCTGAAGCAGATTCTTGGAGGTTTAGGAGTCATCAGTTGAGTTATAGACGTGACTAGTTTTACTCTCTCTTACTCTGTCTCTCTTCAGTCTGTGTGGATGCAGTATTACAATGACACAGTTTGACAAGATGATTTCAGCTCTGTGTTCAAACCCCTCACATCTGGGAGAACTGAACCTCAGTGGAAATGAAATAAAGGACACCGGAGTGAAGCTCTTGTGTCGACTACTTGAACATTCACAATGCAAACTGGAGAAACTGAGGTGAGTCATTCAAATAAAAACACACTATTGACGCTTTTTGTTATTTAAATGATCTACAGATGAATAAGAGAAGATTTGGTCTAGAAAAAGTAGAATTAACTTTGTATGTGTTGCATTTTTTATTAGTTTGTTTATTAGTGTATCGTTCTGTTCTTTTGTGATCTGGTAAAGAGATCAAATAATCTCTCTTTCTCTGTTTGTTTGTCTCCTTCTAGTCTAAATGAGTGTAAAATTACAGATGTCACTGCTTTAGCTGATACTTTGGCTCAGACACGAGCATTAGAGTTCTTAAAGGAGCTTGATCTGAGTTACAATAAAATAAAGGATCTGAAGAAGCTTCGTAAAGTGCTAAAGGGCTCAAACTGTGAACTGAGGTGAGTAAAGATCGATTGTAGAATTTACCTCCAAGTCTTTTGACTAATGCAGTAGATGGGATATCATTAAAACATCAGGATTTATTGGTTAAAAATTGATATGAGGTCTTACACAAAACAAAGTTTTCTTCACTTTACTTTTAATAATATAATAATTTCACATTATACAAAGTTTTCTCACTTACTTTTAATAATATAATTTTCACATATACAAACTCACTTTACTTTTAATAATATAATAATTCACATTATACAAAGTTTTCTTCACTTTACTTTTAATAATATAATAATTTCACATTATACAAAGTTTTCTTCACTTTACTTTTAATAATATAATAATTTCACATTATACAAAGTTTTCTTCACTTTACTTTTAATAATATAATAATTTCACATTATACAAAGTTTTCTTCACTTTACTTTTAATAATATAATAATTTCACATTATAAAAGTTTTTCTTCACTTTACTTTTAATAATATAATATTTCACATTATACAAGTTTTCTTCACACTTTACTTTTAATAATATAATAATTTCACATTATACAAAGTTTTCTTCACTTTACTTTTAATAATATAATAATTTCACATTATACAAAGTTTTCTTCACATTACTTTTAATAATATAATAATTTCACATTATACAAAGTTTTCTTCACATTACTTTTAATAATATAATAATTTCACATTATACAGTGTCATCATATACTTCAGTTCACTGCACAGTACACCATCACTGTCTTCCTCATCATAACATCTGGACTTGACCACAAAACTATTTAAATGCAGAGTTAAACTGTTACTGGTTTATATAGTTCACTTGACTATTAAACTGGTAATTGGTTAATACCAATCTGGTCCTTCTGTTGTAATATTGTCTTTCATTCTGTTTCCTCTCACAGTCTAAAGAATCAAGGTTATTTCGCAGCTTTCGTCTCTAAATTCAAAGGGGGAGACAAGTCATCAGATAAGGAAGAAGGGGACATTCTACCTCAAAACGGTACTTTGCTTATCTTAGATGCAAACGCTCTCAACAACCAATGCCCTGTCCACATCAATGCGTTTTCGTTTGAAGATCGAAACGCATCTTTTTCTCTCCATTTTGGCCTTCTGTCCTCACCGGGACAGTGAAAACGCACTCCAAAGTGAAACATTTAAAAACGGTTTTCGCGTTGTGGTGTGAACGAGGAAAATCAATGCAAACGAAATTAGACAAACTAAATGAATGCCTGACAGAAATGACCCATGCTGAAGCATCCTACGTTTTACACATGGATGTAAGAGTTTTCAGGACGTTTTAGTGTGGATAGGCAACACTTGGAAAACGCTTGTGCAGATAAAAAGCGTTTTACAATGAAATTTGTTTTCCAACCTAAGACGTATGAATGTGGACAAGGCACTACTCTCTTATTTCCTTGACAATTTATATCTTTAAAGTCAGAGTCAATAGACTCCTGCCCATTTTTTTTTACCACAAACACGGAGTGGCCATAGGGAGAACAGGGAGAATTCCCGGTGGGCCGCTCATAAATTGGGCCGGCATTACCACATTAACGTAATGAATTTCAAATTTAAGAAAAATGGAAGTCAAGAAGAAAATCCTTCTCAAAACTGTTTTGTGAATCTGGCTCCTGGATTTGAACTCATCAACCTACAGCTATTATGAATTGTGTATTTTCATTTATATACAGTATATATGTGTGTAGTTTAATTTAATCAGCTGTTTATTAACATTGATTTAAAAGGAAATAATAAAGAAAATGTAAAAAAATGATACTAGCTTTTATTTGTATTGTTTTTTTTATCTTTACTGATTTCTTCTTTTGACACATTGATGCATGCGGTATTAAAAGGGACCGGTCTATCAAATAAGAAGCATTAATAGGAACAAATGTGTGCACATGTATACAAATAGTAAAATAAATGATAATTTTCTCTTGTACTTGCAGTTAACCCAAAGGAGCAAGCTGAAGCTGGACGGAGCACATGTGAAGGGACAGATGTCTAATTATTATACAGCGTCTTGACAAACTCAAAGAAAGTTCCTTAACCTGATCGAATGAAAATGTGAAGGATGTGTTAAGTAAGCGATAATGTACAGCAGCCGGTTGTTATGGCAGAAATAACCCCCGACAGTGTGATCAGGACGTGAAGCGGAGGGTCTTGTATCTCACTGAAGGGGATTATTTCCCAATAACAGCCGGCTGCTTGTACATTACCCCGCTTATTACACGGCTGCTTGGCACATGAGAAAAAAACTGGACATGAAATGTGAATTTGAAATATTTTATTTGCTCATTTTTAACATTTTTAAAATAACCTGTGTGTTATTCGTTTTGAGTGGTTGCTAACTGGGAATAACAAACCTGTGAGTGTCTTAACTGGCCAATCAGAATCAAGCATTCCAACGAGCCGTGTAATAATACTCTTTAATGCACGGCTAGCTGTGGTTTATCCCTTACTTGTAATACAGTGAGCACATCTCTGACAATGAGCTTGTAAACTCATCTGTGTAAATAGTCTAAAGATCTTGTTTTCAGTGAAGACACCACAAGACACTCTTCATCAACATTCTGAGATTATTCCTGAACACTTCCACTCATTTATTTGTTTGTTATGCTGATGAAATGTATTATCACTGATGCTCTCAAGTATTTAACTTGCCAGTTGCTCTTTTATGTACTTGAATGAAATCTCTCATGTAATTCATTTTATTGATATGTATGTTGCTAGTTTAGTCTTGCTAATACCAGGAGGAAGGAGGTGAGGCAATGTGATGTGATTGGTGTTTGATGAGAGCTTATCACAGAAGATGCTGATGTTTGTGTTTTTCTAAACAATACTGAGTAAATATTAACTTTGTTAACCACGGTATCGTTTCATTAGTACCAAAAAAATGATAAAGACCTTTGGCCTAACATTCATCTCACTTCTTAACTGGTTTCTAAACTGGTCTGAGATGAAGGGGCTTGGAGCAGCTGAAAATTGTCCACATCGCTTGTATAAACATGTAATTGTTAGTGGATAGTGTTTGTTTTTAATGGGGAATAAGTTATTGGTTGCTAATGAAAGATAGTATTTTATTATTTATTGACATAACTGATTCACATTCCTATATCATACGGTACAAGTCACATCTGACTTAAGAGCACATTTAATATGTCTGATCACATGACAAACTGTCAGATCTACTTTAGCAAACAAAACCTATTGTCTGCCCGGTGTATCCTAAGATAGCTTTTCTCTTGCAGAATGAGGATAAAACATTGCGTGTGTTGTTTCTGGAGTACCACTTAACCTGATCGCCCCTCTGCAGTTCAGCTTCAGTCTATAGAGTGACAGATTCTCCATCAGTAATAGAAACCGTTTACTATAGTAAATACTACAGTATTCACAAGTATATTCATTTGGTGACTTTATAAGAGTATGGTCACCTAAGATTGAGCGTTGTGTGTTTTCTCGGAGCTCGGTAGGGATCTGGAGAATTTCAGGGGGGGGATGGGGGGGGGGCTGGGAAAGGGTCGGAGGAGAACAGGGAGAGGAAAGAGTGGGGGGGGGGGTGGGGGGGGAGGGAGGGGGGATGGACGAGAGGGGGGGGGTGAAAAGGTATGAAGGTTGTAAAGAGGTGGCTATGGTGATGAAGCGGAAGGGAGATAGAAATCCGGGAGGGGGGATGGGGGCGGGGGGGGGTTGCAGGGGGGAAGGAGAGGGGAAGGGGAGGTCGGGGAGGGAGAAGGGGGGGGGGAGGGGGAGGGATGGGGGGAGCTGGTGAGAGAGGGGAAGGAGGAGGGGGTGGTGGGGGGGTAAACGGTGGAAGCAGGAGGAGGGGGGGAGGGAAGGCCCGCCGTAAAGGGTAGGGGGGATGTTGTGGGGGTTGGGTGGAAGAGGGGGGTAAGCAAGAAACATGAGGTGTATTGCAGTGGGAGTGTGGAGAGGAGGGGAAAGTAAAGGGGGGAAGGGGGGCGTGGAGAGGGGGGGGGGAAAAGGAGGTAGGACGTGGGGGTTGTGGGTGATCAGGGGGTTGTGTAGGGCTCTAAATGGGGGGAAAGAGAGGCAGGGGAGATTGGGAGGGGTGGATGGGTGGGGGAGGGGGAAAGAGGAGTGGGGGGCCGGGGAAGAGGGGGGGGTGAGGAAGGAAGGAGGATGAGGGGGGGAGGGGGGGAGAGGGGGGTCGGGGGGGGGAGGGTGGTGGGGGGGGGGAATGGGCTGGAAAGGGGGATTGAGGAGGAGTGGGAATGAGCGGGCAAAGAAGGGCTAGAGTCCGGATGTGGGGGGGGGGATGGGGTGGGGGGGGGGGGGGTGCGGACGAGGGGAAGGAGGGCGATGGGAGCGGGGGGCCTGCGGACTTAGAAGTAGGGAGGGTTTGCGGCGGGCGGCTAACGGCGAGCGAGGTGTCGAGGGAGGGGGCGTCGGATATGTCGGGGAGTGGGGTGGGGGGGGTGTATAGGTCGGAGGGAGCATTGGATGGGGGAGGGAGAGGGGGGAGGAGGGGGGGAAAGGAGGCAGAGAAGGAATGCGGTACCGGAGTGGGAAGAGGGGCATGGGGGGAGGGGTTTGTGCAGGGGGGGGAAAGTGCATTGGGGTAGGTGCTCGGAGAAGAAGGGGGGGGGGGGGGGAGGGGGGGATAGTTGGGACGGAGAGTGGGATGCGGACCGGGTGTGAGGTGAGAAGGAGTGTAGGGGAGGCGGCGAGAGAGGTGAAGGGAGAGGAAAGTAGGCGGTGAACTAGGAGGAAGGGGGGGGGGCGAGGGGAGATAAAGCGCGGGCGGTGGGCGAGGAAAAGGGCTGGACCGGGGGATGGGGCGGGGGGGGGGGGGAGGGAGGGAGGGGGGCTGATAGGGAAATGGTCGGTGGAGGAAAGGTAGCATGGGGGATAGGGGGGCGTACGGCCCACGGGGCGGGAGGGGGCGAGGGGCCTGAGAGGAGGGCGAACAATAAGGGGGGCGGGCGCGGTCGGGGGGGAGAGGGTGAGGGAAGGAGGGAAGGGGTAGGGAGGCAGGAGAAACGTTATTTCGGTTGGGTGGCGGGGGGCGGGGCATCGGAAGAGGAAGGGGAGAGGGAGTGAAACGATGAGAAGAGAAAGAACAGGGTTCAGACGTCAAAGGACGGAGGTAGGGGGAGGAAGGGGGAAGGGGAAAGGTGGGAGGGGGGGGGGCGGGGGGGGGCGTAAGGGAGAGGGAAATAGGGAAGGGGGGCGGGAATAGGAAGAGGGTAGGGGTGGGAGGAGAGGGAAAAATGTGGGAGGGGGGGGGGAGAGGAGGGGGGGAGGGAGGGAAAGGTGGGGGGATTGGGAAGGCGGGTGGCCGGGGGGTGCAAGGAAGTTGAAGGCAAAAGGGGGGAAGGAGAGGAACATAACGGGAAAAGAAGAACGGGGGGGGGGGGGTGCAGGGAGAAGAAGTGAGGGGGGGGGGGGGGAAGGGGGGTGGAAGGAGAAATAATCTGGGGGGGAGCGGTGAGACGAGGGGGGGGGAAAAGAGCAGGGTAGGGGAGGAGGGGGGGTATGGGGAGTGGGGGGGAAGGAGAGGGCGAGATAAGAAGGGGGTGGTGGGGGGGGTAGGGGGGCGGGGAGAGGCGTGGGTAGGGAGGGTAGATAGGAGAGATATGCGGGAAAGGAAGGGAAGAGTAAGGGAGGAACAGAAGGGGGGGGAGACAAGGTGAAGCGGGTTGGGAGGAATGGAGGGGGAGTGGAAAGACGGGAAAAAGCGGAGCGAAGGGAGAGAAGTTTAGGGGGGGAACAAACGATGAGTAGGGGGGAAAGGGGAGGGGGGGAGAGGAGTGAGGGGGCAGTGGTGGAGGGAGGTGAGAGAGGGGACGGGGGGGAGGGGGGGGGGGGGGGGGGGCGGAGGTGGGGGGGGGGGAGGGCAAGTGGTGGGGGAGAGGGGAAATAGAAGGGTGGGAGCAGGGGAGGGTAAAAAGAGGAGGGGGAAGGAAAGTTAGATGAGGGGGAAAATGGGGTGGGCGAAGCAATACAAGGCGTAAGGTTTAGGGCGCGGAGGAGAGGAGGAAGAGAGGGGGGGAGAAGAAGGGGGGAGATACGGAAGTCGGGGGTACAGGTGGGTTAAGGAGATAGGAAGAGAGCAAGGCGGGTAGGGGGAGGGTGGGGGGAGCAGAAGAAGATGGGTGGGATGTGGGGAGTGGGGGAAAGCGTGCTGTAAGATGGGTGTATAAGTCGACACCGAGGGTGGAGAGGGGGGGGAAGGGTTGGCAGTAGGAGGAGGTTGAGGTAAGAGCGGGTGCTTCGGGGGGTGGTTGTGAAGGGAACGGGCGGATGGGGGGGAAGGGGAGGAAAGCAAGGAGAGAAGGGGGGGAATAAGGAAAAGGCATAGGGGGAAGAGGGCGGGGACGATGAGAAGGTAGAGAGTATCTTGGCGGTGAGAAAGAGGGGGATTTGGTAGGGGGGCGAGAGTGGAGTGAAGGAAGATGTACGGGGGGGGACTGAAGGGGGAAGAGGCGGACAAAGGGGTAGAAGAAGAGATAGGAGGCGAGGGGACGGGAGAGGGGAGGGAAGGAGAAAAAAGGCGGGGGGTTGGGAGGGCAGGAAGAGAGGCAGGGCGGGGGCCAAAAATAATGCGCCGGCAAGGGAGAAGGAGAGGGGGGAGGCGGTGGAGGCGTGAGGAGATTTAAAGTGAGGGAGGGGGGGACTAGGGATGGTGGGGGTGTGGGGAGGGGGGGGGGAGAGGGCAAGGGGTGAAAGGTGGGGTGGAGGAACGGGGAGGAGAAGCAAGAGGAGTGTGGAGGGGGTGGGGGGGAGAGAGTGAAGGTACAGGGATTCATGGTAATCATGAGACGGGGGGGGGGGGAGGGGGGGGGGTTGGAGGGGGAAGGGAGAGCGGGGGGGGGGTGGGGGGGTGGGAGGGGGGGGTGAAGGGTGAGGGGGGGGGGAAGAGAGTAAAGGTGGAGGGCTCGGGGGGTGGGAGAGAGGGAGGCGGGAAGGGGGGTAGGGGGAGAAGAGTGAGGGCAACATAGAGCAGGGGGAGGGGGAGGTGAATGAAAGAAAGGAAGATAAGTGGGGGGGAGGGAAAGGGGGAGGAGGGGGGGGGGGGAGAGGAAAGCGGGGTTGGGGAAGGGAGGCAGAGGGGGGGCGTCGGGTACGACGGGGGGGGGTAAGGGGAGTGAGTGGCCGGGGATGGGGTGGAGAGTAAAGTGCGGGAGGGGGAGAGGGGGGGGGGGATCGGATACGGGGGGCGACTATGGGGAGGGGGGGGGGATGAGGGGAGGCTTGGGAATGAGGGGGAAAAGGGGGAGGACGGAAAAGTATGGAATGGAGGGGAGCGGGGAAGGAAGAAGGATGGGTGGGGGAGGATGGAGGAGAGAAGGAAGGAGCGGGGAGGGGGCGGGGCATAATAAAGAACAAGAAAGCTCGGGGGGGGGAAAAGGGGGGGGGGAGAGGAAGGTGCACAGGTGGGGAAAGAGTGAAGAGGAGGGAAATGGGGGGAGAGCTGGGGGGAGGGGAAACGTGGAGGAAGGAGGGGAAAAAGGGGGGGGGGGGGGGAGAGGCGCCGTGGCAAGGGGGGTAGCAAGGGTGGGTGGGATGGGGGGGTGGCAGAATGCCGGTGAGGGAATGGAGGAGAAAGTTATGGGGAGAAGAAGTTTCCGATCGAAGGAAGGGGAGGGTTGAGAAAAGAGGGTGGGAAGAGGCAAAGAAGGGGGGGGGTGAGTGGGGATAAAGAGAGCGGCGGAGAATGTGTAACGAGGGAGTGGGAAGGGGCGGGCGGGAGAAGGGCGGGGGGGAGAGAAGAAGGCGAACGGAAAGTACTTGCCGGGGCGCGTTTTTATATGAACTGCAGAAGTTTGTGAAGAAGATGAACAGAACGTATCCACAGACTTCTTACCTGTGATATTAACACTGAATGGAGAGTATGATGGTCCTCCACCGGTGATGAACTGAAAGAATGATTTCACTCCACTGCTGCCTTATACCGTCCAGCGTCTTCTTTGATCGAGTGTCTGATGATGAGAGATCCAGCG
Source organism: Triplophysa siluroides (assembly GCA_006030095.1). Classification (NCBI taxonomy): domain Eukaryota; kingdom Metazoa; phylum Chordata; class Actinopteri; order Cypriniformes; family Nemacheilidae; genus Triplophysa; species Triplophysa siluroides. The sequence goes on along the minus strand of VCII01000199.1, from coordinate 171,597 downwards.
ACAGAACCTCTCTCACACGCTGTCTTCAGTTTAACCATCACAGAAACACAAGAGGGAGAAATATAAACATTATGTCTCTAACAGTCTCTGAGAACATTAAAAGACTGACAGCAAACAGCAAAGAGCGACAGCAAAGTTTTCCCAGATAGCAGAGTTACGTCTGTAAGATGTCTGCTAGAGATCTGGAAAACATCTGCCTAGCTAACAGGGAACGTTCCCGTAACTTTGGCTAACGTTCTCTGAAGGTTCTCTCAAAGTTATCAAAAACGTTCTTGCAATAACGTTTGTAAAACGTTTTTTTAACGTTATCCGCAATTTATAAACGTTCTAAAATGGTTAACATTACAAACGTTATTATTGCATTGTTGGTGGAACATTCTAAAAACATAAGCATTGAAAACGTTACTATTGCGTTGTTAATGTAACGTTCTTAAAACGTTAGCATTTAAAACGTTACTACTGCGTTGTTAATGTAACGTTCTTAAAACATTAGCATTAAAAACGTTATAGTTGCATTGTTAGCAAAACATTATAAAAACATTAGCATTGAAAACGTTACTTTGCGTAGGTAATGTAATGTTCTTGAAACGTTAGCATTACAAACGTTATAATTGCATTGTTAGCGGAACGTTCTAAAAACATTTGCTTTGAAAACGTTACCTTTGTGTTGGTAATGTAATGTTCTTAAAACGTTAGCATTACAAACGTTATAATTGCATTGTTAGCGGAACGTTTTAAAAACATTTGCCTTGAAAACGTTGCCTTTGCGTTGGTAATGTAATGTTCTTAAAACATTAGCATTAATAACGTTATAATTGCATTGTTAGCAAAACGTTCTAAAAACATTAGCAATGAAAACGTTACCTTTGCGTTGGTTATGTAATGTTCTTAAAACATTAGCATTACAAACGATATAATTGCGATGTTCAAGGAACGTTCTAAAAAGATTAGCATTGAAAACATTACCATTGCGTTGTTAATGTAACGTTTTAAAAATGTTATGATTACAAACCTTACAGTTGCATTGTTAGCGGAACGTTCTTAAACATTAGCATTGAAAACATTACCATTGCGTTGTTAATGTAACGTTCTAAAAACATTGGCATTAAAAACATTTCCATTCCGTTGTTAGAGAAACGTTTTAAAAACGTTAGCATCACAAACGTTATGAATGCATTGTTAGCAGGACGTTCTTACAACATTAGCATTAAAAACATTTCCATTCCGTTGTTAGAGAAACGTTTTAAAAACGTTAGCATCACAAATGTTATGAATGCATTGTTAGCAGGACGTTCTTAAAACATTAGCATTGAAAACGTTACCATTGCGTTGGTAATGTAATGTTCTTAAAACGTTAGCATTTCAAACGTTAAAATTGCATTGTTAGCGGAACGTTTTAAAAACATTTGCCTTGAAAACGTTACCTTTGCGTTGGTAATGTAATGTTCTTAAAACGTTAGCATGAATATCGTTATAATTGCATTGTTAGCGGAACGTTTTAGAAACATTTTCCTTGAAAACGTTGCCTTTGCGTTGGTAATGTAATGTTCTTAAAACCTTAGCATTAATAACGTTATAATTGCATTGTTAGCAAAACGTTCTAAAAACATTAGCAATGAAAACGTTACTTTTGCGTTGGTTATGTAATGTTCTTAAAACGTTAGCATTACAAACGTTATAATTGCGATGTTCAAGGAACGTTCTAAAAAGATTAGCATTGAAAACGTTACCATTGCGTTGTTAATGTAACGTTCTAAAAACATTGGCATTAAAAACATTTCCATTCCGTTGTTAGAGAAACGTTTTAAAAACGTTAGCATCACAAACGTTATGAATTCATTGTTAGCAGGACGTTCTTACAACATTAGCATTAAAAACATTTCCATTCCATTGTTAGAGAAACGTTTTAAAAACGTTAGCATCACAAACGTTATGAATTCATTGTTAGCAGGACGTTCTTACAACATTAGCATTAAAAACATTTCCATTCCATTGTTAGAGAAACGTTTTAAAAACGTTAGCATCACAAACGTTATGAATGCATTGTTAGCAGGACGTTCTTAAAACATAAGCATTGAAAACGTTACCATTGCGTTTTTTATTGTAATGTTCTAAAAACTTCCCACCCAACACCAGTTGTCTTCAGTTTAACCGTCACAGAAACACAAGAGGGAGAAATATAAACATTATGTCTCTAACAGTCTCTGAGAACATTAAAAGACCGACAGCAAAGAGCAAAGAGCGACAGCAAAGTCATCCCAGATAGCAGAGGTACGTCTGTAAGATGTCTGCTAGAGATCTGGAAAACATCTGCTGTGTAAAAACATCTGATAAACATTTTATAAAGGGCAGTTTTACATCCATTCTAAATCATTCAGAAATCTTTTAGACGTCTATATGACATCTGTCAGCAGAAATCTCTGAGACGTAATGCAGATGTGCAAACAATGTCTTGCAGATGTAAATGCAGACATCAAACAGATGTTTGTGTGCTATCAGGGAGGTCATCTGAATAGTTTAAAGGGCACAGGTGTAAAGACACTGAAATATAAAAACAAGATACTCACCTGTGACATTGAATCTCTTGTGAATGATGTGTTTGCTGTTATTCATGTTTACATCGTACAATCCTGAGTCTTCGGATCTGATGCCTGTGAGGGATCCGGTCTGATCCAGCATCAGTATGTCTTTGAATATCCCATAAGGATCATCGTATGAGATGAAGTTTGACATTCTGTTGAATTGAGCTATGACAGTGCCTTCAAACTTCCACCGTATCACATCATCTGTCTGTGTTTCTGTATCAGTGTGAAGAACAACAGAATCGCCTTCATTCACTGATAATGGCTCCAGTTCTTCAGTCACAATCACACAGAGACAAAAATCCAAAGAGATTCAACTTTAAATGTATAAACTTCATGTCAGTCATTTCAGTAAACAATAACTAAACCAAAGAATTCAACTTTATGGATCTCTCTTATATGTGCTGCTGTAATGCTGATATGTTCAGATTCACATTTCTAGTGTAACTCCACATATCAAGAATAAATAAACCCATAACAGAAGCTGAAGTGACTGACTGACTCTGTTTATTCTCTGTAGTATATCAACTCCCTTATTGACCCTCACAGACAGACTTCTGACATTATTACAGATCAATTCTATTAACTCACAATGACAGAAACATTGGATATCCAAATATTAAAAGGATGTATTTCTGTCATCATTTACTCATCCTCAGATTACTCCAAACCTGTATAAATGTATTTGTTCTGCTCAACGCAGAGAAAGATATTTAGAAGAATGTCAGTAAAGGAACAGATCTCATCCCCAATTTACTGCCATAGTAGGGAAAATAAATACTATGGCAGTAAATTGGGGATGAGATGTGTTTGGTTACTGACATTCTTCTAAATATCTTTCTCTGTGTTCAGCAGAACAAAATAAATAGATTTTCCTGATATCACACGTACATCTGGCGTCTGTATTTACATCTGCAAGACATCTACATTTACATTTACATTTAGTCATTTGGCAGACGCTTTTATCCAAAGCGACTTACAGATGGGTAAACAATTGAAGCAATTCGGACAACGCAAGTACAACAAAAAGCAAAAGTGCAATCAATAAAACTGGCTTCATAAAGCCTACCACAGTATACAGAGTTAAGTTAAAGTGCATCTACAATAGTTGCACATCTGCAATACGTCTCGGAGACGTCTGCTGTCAGGAAGAGTGACAGATTCTCCCTCCATCACTGACACTTCAACATCATCAGCACCAAACACCTGCACACACAAACACTTCAATGTGTTTGTAAATGACTGTGTCCACTTTATTTCCTCATACATACTGTATTTACTCAATGTTGTACAATATCTACTCAGCCGTTGTTCAGTATTTCAGTTTATTCACCCTGATTTCACAGGATAAATTCACTACAAACTGGATTTTCATGATGTCACAATGGAAGATTTAAAGCAAATGTAGCATTTTGTGTAAAAGAGAGAATATAGTATAGTATTGAATTGAAGAATGATAATATTGTTTTATAAATAACAGGTGCTGATGGTAATCGAAGTCTGACTGAGATGCTTTGAGGTTTTGCTTAATCATTGAATATGTCGGCATAAGTATTGAATGTGCAATTTACAAGACACGTCATGTCTGTTTAGTTTCCTTGCAGTTGTTCACCCAACCTGACCTCTCAACTTCATTATTAAACACTCGTTAACCACTTTTCAATCTTTCTTTATTTGATCAAGAATTAATGGTTTTATGATCTGATAAGTGATGGGGAAAAAGTAGTCAGGAGGCGGATTCGGACCTGCGATGATCAGAAGTTAACATTCGCTTTACTCTACGCCACGGAAGACGTCAGCCAGCCAGAGTCATTTTTACATCTCGAATCCAATCAGCAACTGGTGAATAGCCTCTGCTTACAAGACGGGCTATTTGGGATCAGTGTAAATAGACACTCGTAAAAGATTTCAGGAAATCCTTGGGGGTGCTTTGCCGGGGCTAAGCAGTTTTCTGACGGGGCTGTAGCCCCAGCAAGCCCCCCCAGCGCCGCCACTGCTCTATGGGGGCATTTGTTACTCAGAGCGCCCCCTAGTGATGTAACATGTAAGACATTTGAACTAATGAGATGAAGAACCGCAATACATCGTGATATACTAGCAAACAGAACATGTTGTCAGAATGGTTTTAGGCATGAGGCTGAATAATACACTGGACAGGTTTAAAAAAAATATCCTAACAGTTACGACACAGAATAACAACGGGGGAAATGAAAACAAACACAAACTTCTTGTTACACACATTTAATCATGTAGAAGACAGAGACAAGGAACAGAATGAGACAACATGAATGTTCAAATTTAGTAGTCTTATAAAGTAGTTATAAAGTAGTAAAATTATAAAGTAGTCACGACCATACAAACGAATCATGTGTGTTTTTCCCTGTAAACGATAGATTTCAGAATACAATACACAACTGTTATTCCTAATACTGAAATGAATGATTTATTGAGCTACTGGAAGATCCAGATACAGTTGTGCGCACAATCAATTTCTCTCATATTCATATCTGAAAACTGTTTGTTGTCTTATGAGGGGTGTAACGTTTACCGGGGTTAATGGTTTACCGTGACAATAACACCCAATGGTTAGTATTACTATAATTACAGTTAAACCAGTTTTACGGCTTGAAAAAACCTGTTCAGCATCAAACAAAGTTATCAAGAGTATAATGTAGATGCAACATGATGCATGTTGTGAGTAATCTTAACAAAGAAACGTTTACCTCATGCCCTCAACATGCCTTACTAATATTAATGTTATTTACTTGATGTAAATCAAACAAAAGTACAATTACACAAAAAACTCAATATCAAATTTGGTTAACATCACTTTTTTACATTTCCAGAACATGCTAATAAACCGCACTATTGATAACTGTGATCATGTTGATCACTATAATCGTGATCTGAAATGTTCACACATTATTCATTTATTAATAATGATAATTGCATATATTGTGTATTCAGTTACGCATGTCAAAGCTGAACACAAGACCAGCATGTGTTTACTGCACAGCCATTACAAAAGAAGTGTTCACACATTAAACTGATCAGCCACAAACGATTATCAATACTGTAACATGTCTATAAAACGAGATTCACTTCAAGCAGTTAAGTGCTTAAATTATTTTTTGATTCAATGCTTATTGAAATCTTGTAATAAACTTTAAAAAACTCGAAGCAAACAGGAGTTTATTTCACTTTTGAACAGGACGGATCATGATGTACAAAAACAGATTTATTGCTTTAGTTCAGTGGTTTTCTACCTTGTTTGAGCTAGGCCCACCTATCCATTTTCACAAAAATACTTTTATTCAATGTGTGAACTCACATATTTAACAGCTTCTTTAAAAAAACAGAAACAAATAAAGTAATCAAATAAAACTATTCAGATCCATTAAAGCACCTTTACATTTCCTATGGCATCAGTTAAAAATGTCTAATGCATTTAGCAGACGCTTTTTGTGAGAATGGTGAGTACAATACCTGCAGATCAGATGAACAAGGATGTTAATGCCACAATTAGTTTATTTGTCATTAATAATTCAACTGAATGTATTGACCTGAAGCTAACCGTATACCAATTTTTAAATGTTAGAACAAATTAGTTCAAGATCCACCATTCAATCCGTGACAACAACGCCAGTTCAGGGCAAGGCAAGGCAGAGCTAAGGGTGAGTTATCACTCACGTACAGCAGGCTACTGCAAGTTTATCAATATCATATTGGTTATACACGAAGCATAAACTTGATTATTAGGCACTACATGGTTAAGTTATTTGTCAAAGTTACGTAATGTTAGACATACGAGACTTGGCACTACATTTAGCAATCTGAACACTCTCAACATATTAATAGCTTAATTTAGCAACACGTTATTTCTAATATGTGCATGATAAAAAAGTATGTTGTCCAGAAATGTTAACAATACCAAGACTCAATAACAAGAACAAGAACTCGAACTTCTTTAGTTTTAAATGAGTGTGCGGATGTGTTATTTGCAGGTTTAACGTTTAGTTTCTTACAATGTACAGTTTCCAGATGCTATGTGCAAGTGTGCCATGTGATGGACAGCGTGTAGTGAGAGCATTTCATTGTTCAGGTTGAGAAAAGCGAGGACATCGTACAAACATTTGGATAATATACCATTTGAAGAGGCTATCAGGCTTTGTAAGGACATCACTCACAATGGGGTGTAAGTTGCACCCCTGGGGTGTAAGAGCCTCCCAAAATTTCCGTATACCTATAATGGGCCCATAGACGGCCATTCAATTTTTTTATTTTTTTATTTTTATTTCCAGCTCCGCAGGAGTGTCGTAGACACATGGGGGTTACACCATAAGAAGAGGCTATCAGGCTCTGTAAGAACATACATCAAAATGGGGTGTAACTTGTACCCCTGGGGCGTGAGAGCCACCCAAAATTTTCCATTGACAGGAAGCATGCCCATATAAGGCGTATAAATATCTTCGCAGTACAACGACTTAGAGACAAGGGGGGGGGGGGGCTCATTTGACTCAGACAACCTATCAGTCTCACATGATGATTGTAAAGATATAAAGCCACGTCCATAGCAACCATTAACAGCAACCTAGCAACCGATCCCATAGACTCCCATTATAAAAAGTCCATATGGATATCTTTGCAACACAGTGTCGTAGAGACATGGGGGTGGGCTCATTTTACTCAGGCAACCAATCAGTATCCCAGGAACTTCATTAATTCACGAAGCCACGCCCATAGCAACAAAACATCTTGACTTGGCAACCTTTAAACAAGACCAATATCTCTGCATAGGAACATCGTAGAGACATGGGAGATGGTTCGTTTCACTCATAGCTTAGAGCATCATCGATTGGCAGATGCTAAGCCACGCCCATAGCAACCAAACAGATTACATCAACATTAACATTTAGTCATTCTACATAAGAATGACTAAGAATCTGCAGATCTTGTAGCAGCAGGCAGATCATTCCCACATAGGTGGAACCGATCCGGAGAAGGCACGTGAGAGAGATTTTTTACCTTTTTGGGACGGCACCACAAGACGTTGTTTGTTTGCAGAGCGTAGGGATCAGGATTTTCATGTCACGAGCACTATGGGCACATCATGCGGTTCTCACTGTTGCGCTCCACTGCTGAACATGCTATATGAAGGCTGAAATCATCACTTGTTGTGTGCAAGTGTGGTCAAAAACATTCAAGGCTACATTAAACCCAAAGTTGGCGCACTAGCTGCTCCTGATGCAGATCGTAATCTTTTGCAAATAAAGGTTTAATCTTCACTGGATATTTAGTATAAACATGCGAACGCCCCCAAAGAACAGCTGAATGCCCCCCTTCAAAGAACTTGCTTCCATCGAGAAACGCTGCTGTAGACGATGTAACAGATGTGATGTTGAGGATCTATCAGATGATCAAACCACATCTTCTGCTTCATATAGTAAACGCTTCCCAACTGTTGTTGATTCGTCTTCTTCGGATCCTGCTGAATCTGTCAAAACAATTTGCCATAGAAATGACTTTAACAAAGTATCAGCAATAGAGTTAAACATTGATACATTTTATACATGAATGTAAATTATATCTCTGCATTCTTTTAAAAAGTGTCACTGAAGTGCACAAATGAACAATAATTTTTTTCATTTTGTGAATTTATGTAAAACACAAACTCACATGTTAGATGTGTAAACAGAGGTGTCAAGTAGCGAAGTACAAAAACTTGTTACCTTACTTAAGTAGAAATTTTGGGTATCTATACTTTACTGGAGTAAGTATTTTTCAGCCGACTTTTAACTTCTACTCCTTTCATTTTCGCTCATTTATCTGTACTTACATTTTAAAAACAGCCTGTTTACTCCTATTTCATTTCGGCTTATTTTCATTCCAGCTTGTCATTGTTAAAAAAAAAAAACCTTGCGCCATCCGGATAGAGTGAATTTGATTGTGGTTGGATGAGAAGTATAAAAATATACCATTCCGACATCCTACTGGTTTGTACGCAAAAAAAACCTGGAAACATCTTTCGAATGCGCTGCAAGCTCTGCTTTACGAATAATATACGAATAATAAAGAGACGTATTAGTAGTGTGATATGTTTCCTTGTTTATGACACAAGTGTCTGACTCTTCCGTGTTTATGCCGGAGAGTTTGCAGTCAATTCCCGGAGATTTCATCATCTCTCATCATCATGTCAGATATAAATCACCAAAACAAATCAACTCACCAGAGACGACAACCCTGTATGTTCTGTATTCTGTTCCTCTGCTGCTGATGATCTTTGCTCTATAAACTCCAGAGAGTTCAGATGTGATGTTTGAGATGGTGAGATCTCCAGTCTCTGTGTTCATCTTCAGTCTGTCTCTGAATCTCTCATCAGTCGAGTCATATGAGGGTTTAGTCCCTACAGTCATTTCAGCTTTGAGAGTTTCTTCATCTCCAAATGTCCACTGAATCACATCATCAGTCTGTATTCCAGTAACATCAGTCATAAGAGTAACAGAACCTCCCAACTCCACAGCTGTCATTTCATCTTCATTTATAACAGCAGCACATAGAAGAGAGAAACACAAAAGAACATCCATCAGATCAAATGTGCTGGAGAACATCTGTAAATATACAACATATATAAACTTCTAAAAAAATGGTCCAGAACTGTTTGCTGTCATACATTCTTCAAACTGTCTTCTTTTTCATTCTTCCTACTATGGGAGTCAAAGGGTGTTGAGATCTGTCTGGTTATAAGCATTCTTCCAAATATCTTTCTCTATGTTCATCAGAACAAATAGATTTATACACATTTGGTGAGTAAATGATGACAGAATTTTCATTTCTGGGTGAAGTATCACTTTAACATGAAGCAATTTCAGAAGATGTATGGAGAAGATAAAAGCAGAATACAAGTAACATCAATCCAGCACTTCATACAAACATGTCATTTTCATCACATTAACTTGAGCTTTACTTACCCCTGACAGACACTTTCAACTGAACATCATCAACAGTAGAGGAAGCACCAGCTCTCACATCACCAGACTCCATTTCAGTAACATCTAGAGAAACAGAATCTGCCAACACTTGTGCTTCTATCCTCTCTTCATCTATAACAGCAGCACATCGAAATGTTCAGAGTGAAAGAATCATTCTCATATTTCAACACTGTATCAGTCACAGCAGCACACAGAAGAGAGAAACACATGAACATTTCAATAACATGTCAACATACATCATTATTAAAGATGTTTTAGTTGTATTTACATAATTGTTTGTTCATTGTACATTATGTGAGGGATAAAGCACATGCAGCCGGTTGTTATCGCAGAAATAAGTCCCGACAGTGTGATCAGGTCTTGTATCACATTTAAGGGGCTTGTTTCATGATAACAGCCGGCTGCTTGTACATTATCCCGCATATTACACGGCTACTTACCACATTTACATTTACATGTATGCATTTGGCAGACGCTTTTATCCAAAGCGACTTACATTGCATTATCCTATACATTTATACATAGGTATTTGCAATCCCCTGGGATCCAACCCACAACCTTGCGTGCAGGGGGGAGGGGTAGGCTGAACTAAAGCACGTGCGCAGCAGCGCACCCATTGTCAACAAAACACAGACATCAGTTTCCAATAAGGGACTAAGAAAATTTGTTACGAGTCAGTTTTATATGTTCGAACAAAACTTTCCGAAACCTATACGATCGCTGGGGCAGTGTATCGAGCACAGAAATACTACGTAATACGTTCAACTCGTTTTTTGACAAGTTGACAGTGTTAAGCATACCGAGACAGCACGTTTAACATTGTTAAGAAGTCAGTGCATGTAACACCGTTGCAGGGCCACTTTAAAAGACATATTTTTATTTAATTGATCCAAAAAAAACTTTCAAAATGATTGGGAGCATCCCGGTTACTGTGTGTTATTCGTTTTGAGAGATTGTTATCAGGGAATAACGAACCTGCAAATGTAGCGACTGGCCAATCAGAATCAAGCATTCCAATGAGCCGTGTTATAATGTAAAATAACCTTATCAAAATATTTTCTTAAAGGGGGTGGGGGGGGGTAAATGCTATTTCATGTGTTTTGACTCCTTTACAGTGTTAAACAGGGATAATCCGATGATGTACTGTGTTCTCGTGCTTTAGTCCACTGCACGCCTCCAGGAGCTCAACTGATTTCAGAAATAATCCCACAGCTGTATCTGTCTTTTATAAATGTGATCAAACTAGGGCTGCACGGTCAAATGGGTAAAATGAAAATCACGATTGTTTTGCTCAATTCATAGAAGACTAAAGGTCTTTCGTTGCTCTCGTTTGTACGGTGTCTCTGAATTGTAATAAAGGCCACTCAAAATGCATGCGACAGATACGAAAACGCAGATAATCGACCCCAGTCCGAATTTTTTATGACGGACGAAAATATCGGAGGCAGTGTGTAAATGTGATCGACACAACGGTGGTCGTATTTATTTTTTAATGTGCGGAAATTTCAGACTCAATGTACAATGGGGTTTATAAACAGAATTTTTTTGACAGTTCAGCATGTTTATTATACTTTACAACTATTGAATATGTCATAATCTACTGCCATTAGGGATGGGAATTGATAAGAATTTAACGATTCCAATTCCATTATCGATATTGCTTATCGATCCGATTCCTTATCGATTCTCTTATTGATTCTCATTGGGTGAGGGAATAAGTACAAATTAGTTTGTTTGTATTAACTCGCTTTAATATCTGATAAGAACATAACACATACTCAGTGTATACACAAATTATGTGTAGCAACCTCAGAACAAACCTAAAAGTAGGCTACAAAGTAAAGTCTAGGGACCTATAGAATTTTTCACATTCATCATTGGTCCAGACAAAAAAATTAAATAAAACTGCCATTTAAGTGCCATTTAAAGTGCCATAAAAACTAAAAACACAGACTAAACAGTCAAGGTCATCATCATCTAAATTTGATTGACAATGACAATGGAGATTATTATTCATATAGTAAAAGTTTACACAATGAAATGGCGCTCACATGAACTAAATAGAGAAGTTACCCTCGGCATTAATAGCAGATGACGTGTCGTTAGCTCCGCTGCTGCTTGACTCACTTGTTGTTGCTGTGTCGCTAAGTAGTAGTGTATCAAACACGCCACAGTCCTGCTAATGAATTGCGTGCTGTGTGGCCAAATGTTTCTGCATATTGGAGGTAGTTCCTCCCTTTGCCGAAATTAAACTTTTACAGTTGTTGCAAATGACCGCATTGGCGTCTTTTCTAGTGAAATATAACCACACTTTAGATCGCTTCTGCCTCGATGACATGTTTGCTGCGTAACCAAAACAACGCAGCACGTTGACACATTTGCAACGAGCGGAACCGATAAGCAGAATCGTTAAGCAGGTACGCTAACGGTTCCAAGGAATCGATTCACTTGGCACCGGTTCTAAAGAAGAACCGGTTCTCGATTCCCATCCCTAACTGCCATTAAACTTCTTTAACACTGATTTTCAGATCACGCTGTCATCTCAACACTCCGCCTTAAATGTATATTTTGTGACCTTCGGAATGAAATCTTGCATTTTTTATAAATCATTATGTTTTTTTATTTCCTGTTAAGTTTAATAGATACAAGCTTTCAGTCTGACAGCGATGATTTTCTGACCGTATCGAGAGTTTTGTGCTTTTAAAACATTAATATCATAACAATTATGGTCAATTAATTGTGAGAAGCATAAATGGTTATCAGGATTAAATACGATTAACAGTGCAGCCCAAGATCAAACTAAACACTCTTTGAAGATGTGAAGTATGCAATGAAAAATTGACAAAGAGAATTTAACGTATGATGTGTCAATAGGCCGAGCATCTTACCTGTGACAATAACGTTGAACTGATAGTATGACGGTCCTCCACCGGTGATGAACTGAAGGAATGATTTCAGTCGACTGCTGCTGCTGATCTTTACTTTATACAGTCCAGCGTCTTCTGTTCTGATGTCTGTGATGGTGAGAGATCCGGTCTGATCATCCACCTGCAGTCTGTCTCTGAGTCTCTCTTCATCAGTAAAGAGCTTGGTGTCCGTACTGAATATGACTATCACTTTATCTCCAAAGCTCCACTGGATGACATCATCAGACTGGAGTTCAGTGACATCAGGCTCTAGAGTGACAGAACTCCCGTTCTTTCCAGTCTTTTCTTTAACTGAAACAGCAGCACATAGAAGAGAGAAACACAAGAGACAGAAACATGAACATTATAACTCAGTGTACAGGTCAAGATCATCAACATTGTCAGAGCAACATCAAGGTCAGAGGTTTGACATGCAGGAATCCAAAGAATACAGGAAATGTGTGACCTGAATAGACTGTAAGGGTGTGTTCACATATGCCATGTTTGGTTGTCACCAGAACCCTGATGCGCATCAAACAAGCCGACCGAGACCGCTGAAACGATGGGTCTTGGTCCGCTTTCAAACGAACTCTGGCGCGGTTTGATTGAAATATGAACACAACACGGACCAAAGGCATCGAGCCGAACCTAAAATAGGATGAGATAACAACTCTGGTCTGGACCAAAATAACCAAAACCGAACTACAAATATGTCCCAAACACATCTCTTAACAGCAGATCTGTGATTTTAAGCTTCAATTACTCAACCGATTCATTAGACTATTAAACAATTCATTTAGTTCACTAATAAACAATCATCAAATAAAACTTCATTTATTACTGCAGAAAAATCAAGTAGAACTTGTGGAAACAAAAAGAAAAAAATATGAAGTAAATTTTCCTTGATTTTCAAGGTCCTATTTTGGTCCAACAACAAGTTTACGTACATACAAGGTGTAAAAACATTATTTTGTTATCATTTTAACTTCTTGACTGACTCTCAAATGATTTGATCGGCGAATCATCTGTCTAATCCCCAACTTTCTGCCAGCCTACTCTGATGTGATTGGTCAGATGGTCTAGTCTGCTGTGATTGGTCTACCGCGAATGAGGAACACGAGCTACAGTGTTTGGGGAGAAGAGAAAAGTGGTGCAGTCCTAGCAAAACATAGGCGGGGTGTATATGTTGTTAAGTAAATCCACGGCGGTTCGTGTATCGGAAAATGTCTCTGTTTTACATTATAATCCTATGAAGTAAACCGTGTTTTTAAAAAGCTTCCTTAGCGCTTTTTTAAATGCCAGCGCCGGCATCTTTTTCTGCAGCTCAGGGCGTCTTTTTAAGTTGAAAAAAGTTCAACTTTTCTGAGGAAAGCGCCCTACGTCAAGATCCTTTTCAGAGCTAACCAATGACAAATGAGTCATGTGTCGTTTCCATAACAACATGCCAGGGAGGTGATTGGTCGAGCAGGATCAAGCTCGAAAACATTTAATGGAGCTCAGTTTTGTATAAATGTAAGTTGAACTTTCGCTTTCAATAACTTTTGATTGCATTTCTATCCAGAAATGAGTATTATAGTTTTTAAATATGTGATTAGTTATTGCAAATAAACTCTCTGTTTATAATTCAAGTAGACTTCCGTTATGATGCCAATCTGTTTCACTGGGCTGCCTTTATGCACAGACGCAGCCTATGAAGTCATGGCATTCGGCTGCTATTTGTAACCAAATGCGGCTAGCGGTTTTTTTTTATTAAAGCGCTTTGGTCAACTTTTTCTTGTCATAAAAGACGTCCTAGGGCTGCAAAATGAATCGCACTTGTAATCATGGTTAAGTTTATCTCTAGTGTTATTTTGTAATAGCAAAAGCAGTTTTGATTATGATTTTGTTTATGTTTTTTTGTGCTTGAAGAACAGTGATGGAAAGATGCCATTTAGAAAGATAGACAGACCTCATTTCCTTGGATAGTGGTACTTATTTTAGGAGTTTGTGCTCGAGAGCGCCCTCTGGAATTCAGATGCAGCTGTATTTAACCGTACTACACTGACAACTAAACATAACAAAACTCTGCCAAACGACAAATCCTGTGCGGTTTATGGTAGATTAATAATGCAGCCATATTTCCATACGTTTTCTTATTACAGTATCAGCTGAAGATGAAACTCACCCATTCGTTTCTGACGTTTATAATTCATGCGACGAAACACAAACACAACAACAACAATACACAGCAGGACACCAAACACTATTCCAACTACACCTCCTGAAGATAGACCTCCATCTGTAATGATAGAGAGAAAGACTCAAGATACCATTAAACACATTTCTGTCATAACAGCTTAAGACAAACACAAGGAATGTGTTTTTCTAAAAAATAAATAATAAAATCTTGAAACATTGTTCTTGCTTGGTTGTGTCAGATTAAAGACCTTTGAGCTTTTACACGTGACCGAAACGAAAATATTTTTAAGCGTTTTACATGACAACAGCGTTTTGGGGGACTGAAAACACGGGTCTCAAAGTGGAAGTTTTAGAAAATAATGGTGTTATCAACACAAATGATAACGATGACATCATACGCATGCATATTACGCATTCAGTCTGAAGGCATGTACACAATATTGTGTGTTTCTGCTACGTGACATATTTATTATCATTTCTCCAGCAAAAAGTAGATTTACTGCACCACTACGACCAACAGAGATATAGTATTTATACACAAGCCATAAACACACATACACGCCAACAAAGTGTTTTTAAAGCACTTTTAGCTTAAAACAGGGTATGTGCACAGACACGTTGTGTTTCTTTACAGCGCAACAGCGCCATCCACTGGCCTTGTATCCATAATACAGCATTTTATTCATTTTCTCAGATCCTATAAATGCAGATCGTTTTGATAACGCTGTCGTGCTAACGCTGTCGTGTGTGTGAAACTTTTCAAAAACGTCAAAGAAAAACTTTTCAGTTCGTCATCGTGTAAACGTAGCCTTACAGTAACAGTCACTGCCCACTGATGCTATTGGGTAATAGTGTTGAATCTGTATCTACAGTAAAAGTTTCAATGGCCCTGCATGGCATGCGCGGTTTGGCGAGCGGGATAAACAGGTCGATATTTAAAATAAGGTTTGGATTTTCTTCTTCAGGCTTTTGTTTAGCTCGTGATCCCTCTAAATAAACACTGAATGTCATGTCGATTTTCAAAGTGCAATAAAATCAAATGCAAGGGTTGAATTCTTAATATAAGTTATTCACACCTAACTGACATCAATATGAGAGAACTGAGATACTCACCGCTGACAGAAACACTGAATGTCTTGGATGTTGTGTCTCTATTGCTGCTGATCTTTAGTTTATAAAGTCCAGTGTCTGTGGTTTTGGTGTTAATGATGGTGAGAGATCCGGTGTGAGGATCCAGCTTCAGTCTGTCTCTGAATCTCTCATCAGCATCATATATTGCGCTCTTATTGTCTTCTTTATCATGTGTAGCTATGAGAACACCATCATCTCCAAACCTCCACAGTATCAGATCATCTCTGTGTGTTTGGACATCAGTGTGTAGAGTCACAGAATCTCCCACAGACACTGACTTCACATCACCAGCACTGACAACACTTGGAGAAACTACAAGATGGACAAGGATTATAATCTTGCTCTTGAATGGCCACACAAAAGTATCTAAAATTCCCAAATTTGTCTTGTTGACAAAATGTTTACATGCTCTCTTAATGACGATGGAAGGACATTGTATCATTACAACAACCATTTGCATTAGGGGTGGGGAGCAGATCCATTCTTCAAAGTATGCAATGCAGATGACAAAGTCGATTCTGAATTGAATCACAAATGTAAAAAAAAAATGATGTTAGTTAAAGTATAATAACGCAATGATATCAGAACAACAATGTGCAGGTAAGTTCAGAGAGCACACGTGCAGGTACAAAGGAGCATTCACAAGCAGAAAGAGAAAAACATCCAGCCCCTAAACTGAAAAATACATTTTGGGATGGTCTTTCTCCGTTGCTTCTCTGTGGTGAATGACAGGTAGAAGCAGCGCATTTAATTCACTGCACCACAGCTGCCTTGTCGATAAATGAGTCAAAATAGCGTTTCAATGTCCCAAATAGCATTTTTCAAAAATGTGTCACTGACTGTTAAGACATAAGAACAAGACGGAGGTGCTGTGTGCACTGCATTAAACAAATAAAGTTATACTGCCGAAACCAAAGTTACTTAAAGGGATACATCCCCCAAAAAGGAGTTGTTCCAAATCTATATAAATGCCTTTTTTCTGATGAACACAAAATAAGACTGTAGTGGAGTAGGCGGGGCGAGACCGTGGTTCGAGACCGGTGAGTAATTGTTAAAGAGCGCCAGCTGTGCGCACAACCGGTCTCGAATCACGTAGGAGATCGGGAGCACATAAGAGAAAGAGCGACCGGACCGTCACGGAGAGAGGACCGGGCCCGAACATGTTTGTATTTATATTTATGTTTGTGTTGCCGGCAGTCGTCCGTGAGGGGCTGCCGGCTGTTTATTTACTTTATTAAATGTTTAAAATGTCTTCCGGTTCCCGACTCCTTCCTTCCCTTTTATTGAGATTTGCTACAGTGGTGCCGAAACCCGGGAGGAAGGAGAGACATGCTGTCAGAGAGTCCTCGCCGCCGAGTGGCCTCGCGGTGCCGGAGAGTTCGGGCAGCGCGGACAGAGGCGTCCGCCAGTGGCTGCCCGAAGCGGTGGCTCTGGGGAAACGGAAGTGCACAGTGCGGCCACCGTCAAAGCTTCGGTGGAACGGCGACCTTTGCTGCCGCGCCTCTGGGTCGAGGTGGGGTGGCTTTCGTCCAAGCGGGCGGGGAGTTTGCCGCCGTCCGCCAGAGGCCGGAGCCTGCGTCCGTCCCCCGAGGGGGAGGAGCAGGGCGGGAGTGCCGAGTGCGGCCACCGCCTGCCAGAGGCCGGAGCCTGCGTCCGTCCGCCCAAGGGGGAGGAGCAGGGGACGGGGAACCCGCCCCGACTCCCAGATGAAGGAGGAGCCACCGCCGGCCGCCAGGGGGCGGACGGTCGAGCCGTTCACCGAAGCCCCAGGGCCACTGCAAGGCACCGCGAAGGAGAGAACTCCGGCTGGTTGAGGACCGAGCGGCAGCATGTCGGGGAACCGGACTATTTTTTTTTTCCTCTCTCCCCTCTCTCTTTCCGGTCGCTCCGAGGGCTCCCGTCTCCGTTGTCTCGTCTCGTCGCTACATACCCCCAGGGGAAAGGTACTCCGAGACTGGGAGACCCCCCCGAGGGAGGGGGGGAGCAAGCACAGTCTCGGGGGTACCCCCCGGCCTGTGTTGGGCGATGGGGGTATGTAGTGGAGTAGGCGGGGCGAGACCGTGGTTCGAGACCGGTGAGTAATTGTTAAAGAGCGCCAGCTGTGCGCACAACCGGTCTCGAATCACGTAGGAGATCGGGAGCACATAAGAGAAAGAGCGACCGGACCGTCACGGAGAGAGGACCGGGCCCGAACATGTTTGTATTTATATTAATGTTTGTGTTGCCGGCAGTCGTCCGTGAGGGGCTGCCGGCTGTTTATTTACTTTATTAAATGTTTAAAATGTCTTCCGGTTCCCGACTCCTTCCTTCCCTTTTATTGAGATTTGCTACAAAGACATTTTGAAGAATGTAGGACAAGACACAGTTCTGAGGCACTTTTGACAACCATTGCATCAGCAGTCAATTCTCAGTACAGACGTATGTACCTGCCACATCTCTGCGCTCTGCAAACGAACGGCGTCTTGTGGTGCCGTCCCAAAAAGGTAAACAATCTCTCTCACGTACCTTCACCGGATCGGTTACACATTTGTGGAATGATCTGCCCGCTGCTGCAAGATCTGCAGATTCTGTAGCCATCTTTAAGAATCGTCTGAAAACGCATCTCTTCCTCAACACCTGACTGATCAGTTCTGACTTCTATCTCTTTTCTACTCTTAAAAAAAAAAAAACTTCTAACTTATCTCTGTATACTGTGGTAGGCTATATGAGTCCAGCCATTTTTTTATTGCACTTATGCTGTTTGTTGTCCTTATGTTGTCCCAATTGCTTCCATTGTTTACCCCGCCTGTAAGTCGCTTTGGATAAAAGTGTCAGTAAAAAACATGTAAAATGTTAATATCTTACTCTGTGTTCATCAGAACAAAGACATTTCTTCAGATTTGGAACAACTAAAAGGTGAGTAAGTGATGAGATCATTTTCATTTTTGGTTGAACTAACCCTTTAATGCAGGTGTATAATGATTTTGTCAGACTTCGTGGATATTTCCAGCAGCTCAGTGGTTTGCGCGTGGCATTAGCAACGCCAAGGTCATGGGTACGTTTCCAGAGATTGCGCATACTTAGAAACAGAATGTATAGCAGAATTCAATGCGAGTCTACCAACTGCACAAATGTACAGTTGTGCTCAAAAGTTTACACCCCCCGCAGAATGTGGAGAAAGCTGAAACTTTTGGAAAAATAAGAGGATTTTTCAAACGAAGGTTTATTTTTAATTTAGTATTGCGAAGCAAGTTATTATTAAGTACATTTTTTAAGTTACGTATTTTATTTTTAAGTTATAAGTTAACTTTTGAGCACAACTGTAGATGTAAGATGCGTAATTGCTATTTTATGGTTATTTTAATGGATGTCAATGAGAACATCTCAGCTTATTGGGCACTTAAATACTATTAAAATACAGTATGTGACAGTTCAGATATGTCAACACTCGTCTGACTCTGAGGGCAAAGCAACATGATGACGTCACATATATGCACATTAGATCATTGAGAATCTATTCTGAATCAAATCGTGAGGGACCAAAGGATTCAATCCCTTAATTTGCATCCCCTTCATTTCAGTTAAATTTGTGAAGCAAAATCAATATATTAAACAATGACTTAAATCAATTCTTTCTCATTCTTCTTACAGTACCTGTGACATTAACTCTGAATCTCTTGTATGTTGTTCCAGCTTTGCTGATCTGTACTTCATAGAGTCCAGAGTGTTTGATTCTCATGTTTGTGATGGTGAGATCTCCGGTCTGACTGTCTATGTGCAGTCTGTCTTTGAACGGGCCATTATATCTGATACAGTTTTTATCAATATCAACTAAAAGATGAATAGATTCGCCTTCTTCAAACCTCCAGCGTATCACATCAGATGTCTGTATGACGGTGAGATCAGTGTGTAGTGTGACAGAATCTCCCTCCATCACTGACACTGACTTCACTTCATCTGCATCAACACTAAACACACCTGAACAACACAAACAAACAGTTAGTACACACATCCCATCATCAAGTCTTACATATATTACTAAATAAAGAATCAATTCTTCTTCAAAAACACATAATTTTTTTTTAAATCAGTTGCTTCTGTTTTTAGGAAGATAATGAAGGTAAACATTGGAGTTGTGGCGTTGGTGACGTCACATGCTGTTTAGCATACTTGTGACGTAATCATATCGTGTTTGCGTTTGGACTAGAGCGCCCTCTAGCTTTCGGATGTGGCGGCATTAAACCGTAATTCGCATACAGTGCACACCACTATTATTGGCACCCTTGGTAAATATGAGCAAATAAGGCTGTAAAAATTAATCTGCATTGTTTCCCGTTTTGATCTTTTATTTTTAAAAATCTAAAAAATTCCAACATTTCATTCAAGTAAAACATTTTGTAGTGGGGGGAATACTTTAAATTCTCCAATACACCCTAACAACAATTATTGGCACCCCTAGAAATGTTTACGAGTCAAATATCTCACAAGTATATTCCCATTAATATTTAAATTTTCTGAGCACACCAATGTTACTAAAACCATGATGTTGTCCAGTCATGACTTCATGTTGCACAGGAGAATAAATATTAGGAACACAAAACCCCTGAATCATTTATCACAATGGACAAACCCAAAGAATATAGTTCTGATGTGCAGCAAAAGATTGTTGAGATACAAAAATAGAACGTGGATTTAATGGGAAATGGTTGAAACAATAAAAATGTCCATTTCCAACATCAGGGCAATGATTAAGAAGTTATAATGGACTAAAGACTCTCATGTGGTACAGATCCATGTGCGTGGATGACATGTGGAAGATGAAACGTGGGTTTTGCAGCCTGTTAGAAAATAAAAAGTAAAAGACGGAGAAAACATCACCTTCTTTCAAATTTTACACCAGTTTTTTTGTTCACATTTTTTTCACATGTCTCCTATTTAAGACAAGGACATTACATTACATTTATTGACCACATTGTGACCATATGCTGTATGGAGGACCACAAGAACCCTGTGCAAAGTAATAAAGCATTTCATTGTTTAATAACTTATTCTACAATAGAAATAGGCATTAATCCATTTGTTTTTAACTTCATTTTTTATTTCAATATAAATAGGCGAAATGATAAAGTAATTTATTGTTTTTAATGGGCAATAAAAAGCGTGATTGTAAAAACAATTAATAAATGAAATATGAATCCATCAATAAATACTTCAAATTTATAAAGGGACTTAATAAAAACTAAATAAGTACATCCTTTTAAATTGCATTAATGAATTCCTTTATAAATAGTGGAATTTAAAAATGTATTTGAAAATGCGGTTTAAAAAGAGAATAAATAATTGGATTTACAAATTAAACTAGGCATACGAGTTTTAATCCGTCATTTAAAAGACTATTTCTTTTACCATTTGCATTTCCTTTTCCGATTTGCTATTTGATTATCATCGAGTCATTTAGCGTAGCGTTTCCTTTAGCATCTATTGAGCATTTCCCTGAAACTTTGAGGCCCACGAGGTTAAACAATGCAAATTAGCTATGGCGAAAGAAATGTAACAAGCTCTCTGATTGGCTAGTTCCTTGTACGTCATGTTCAGAGGATTGTCAGATGAGCAATGGAGGATAGTCTGTTGTTCACTGCACGTGTAAACAGCGCGTTATCAGCGTCTGCTTTTTCTCTAACAGAAATCATAGAAAAGGAAACTTATTGTTATAAGTAGAACAGGTTTGAACCTCCATACTGCCCGTGGAAGCGCTTCAGTGCTGCGGTCATTCTGGCGCAGTCTATTTATGACGCGCTGCTAACGCGCAGTTAAAGTGACATAAGTTGCGGTGCTTATGGCCCAAATGCACACTTGGCCACCCCCCTAAATCTGGAATGATATTTCACTAAAACAGAGCAATTTTGAGCTGAACTTGTTTTCAAATGGAAAATGACTGAAGAATGATGACAACAAATGTTAGTGTGCCCCCTGAAAGCATAAGTGTCCCCTGCCTGCCTCCCAGTTACAGTAGTCTAGAAACGCCTCCCCGGACAAATCATACTCTTCTCGCGTGCACGCGCATTATTCACAGTTGATAGGCGGAGTTCAGAGTTCTGTTTGCTGTATTTACTTACCGCACATGAGTAATACAGAAACCATAACGTGCTTCATGTTAAGTTCCGTGAGTCTTCTTCACGTGTCTAATCTATGGCTGCCGGAAGCTCTTCCGCCACCTATTGGACTGCAGTGGGATCTTTCCAAAAGGTTTCCGTATAAAGAGCATCAATTCCTTTGCGTCTATTCGCTTTCGAATCACAAACAGACACATATCGTATCATGATGTTTCTTTTTAATTGGTTTGAACACTGATAAATTTAATCAAATAGATACAATATCAACTATCAGGAAAATATCAAATTAGCGGAGCTATTGTCAAGATATGTCTACACTTCACCGTTTCTGTTCTCTCTTCAGAGAGATATGAGTCATGTGATTGAGCTCTTGAGAAATCACATCGTAAAGGGGTCTATAGTTAGCAAAAGTTAATTTTTGTTTTATTATTGTTTGTTATAAAAGCTTTTTTAGGATGTGAAGTAATGTTCTTCTGTTTGTGTTTGTGGAGTCTGTTTGGTAAGATGTTTTTTTTTTCATTTTAGTGCAGAATAACGAATCAGACAAAATGACACTGTGATACTTTGCTGTATTTTGCAGCAGGTTTGCCAGTAACTTACTGTAGATTTGGTTTTAAACGTAAACTTGCCTAGTTCGTAAATCTTCTTTCATTAAACGAGTTTCATTTTCTTTTTATGTAAATGTATCGTAATATATGAAGTTTATAATATTTTACTAGAAACAAAAAAAAATGCTCAGGGAGAATTTCATTTTTTGTATAATGCCAGTGATGAGACCAGTCTCTTTTGAATATCAAAAGTCAAACCGTTTAATTTTGGTTAAAGTACAGTTTAACTGAAATAAAAACAGGACTAATAGGAAAATATTTAGTAGTATTCAAATCTACAGTAAGTGGCAAAACTTCTGCAAAATTACAGCAAAGTTTTACATTGTACACTGATCTGTGAGCCTGTTAGTCAATCAACCAAACAAACAATATGAGATTATAATGCCTGTTGTAATTTAATAGACGTCTGTGTAGTTTGTCAGGACACGCTGCACTGATGATCACAGACTGATCAGACGTAACGGAGCTTCAGTGAGTGTCGTTGTGTATTTTTCAGGTGTGTTTGGTTGTGTGTCCGTGTCAGTGACTGAAGGAGATTGTGTTACTCTGTTTGTGAATCTGACTGAAACACAGATGAAGAAGGGAATCTGCTGGAAGTTTGGAGCTGAAGAAAGTCTCATCGCTGAATACAAGAGCGGACACATCGCTCTATCTGATGATAAACCTGATAAAAGATTCAAAGACAAACTGCAACTAAACAAACACACTGGAGATCTGACCATCACAAACACCAGCGTCACACACACTGGACTTTATCAAGTGACCAACATCAAGACAAACCGACAACTCACAACATGCACTCTGACCGTCTATGGTGAGCAGAAAAGTTTTAAAAAAGTTTTTTAAAGAAAGCAAAGAAGAGAAGGGAAGGGAAACTTTACACAGTCAGTTCGCAGATGTCAATCACTCGTGTACAGTCCCAGATTTACATTTACATTTAGTCATTTGGCAGACGCTTTTATCCAAAGCGACTTACAGATGGGGTAAACAATCGAAGCAATTCGGACAACAGATAGCACAGGTACATCGGTAAGATGTCTGCTAAAGATCTGGAAAGATTTGTTTTTTATATTTCAGAATATTTTAAGCAAATCTAGCATCATGTGTCAAAAGAGTGAGCTAATATAGTATAGTGATAAAGTGTAGAATGATAGTATTGTTTTATACATTTATAAATGAGATGCTTTGAGGTTTTGTTTAATCGTTGCATCTGTCACTTAGCATGAAGCAATTTACTCTTATATATGAGAGTTTAAGGTCATGCACAGAGAAAGATCTCAGCCTTTCAAGACATCCAGGAATTATGAGTGTTTTACTGTAAATGTGTTTTTTTCTGTAATTTGGTGGAGAATGAAACTGAAAGTGTTAAATATACAATAAACGAGACTGTCACTCGTAGTATACGAGTACAAATAATATATGTTTGATATACATGTATTTATATATAGCTGTAGACTTAAATATCTTACAGGATAAAACATGATATCTTATATCATTATCCACAACTTATGTTTAATACTACTAAAAGTAATAAAAATATGAGTTGCTTTGTATGTCAGTACATGGGAATTGGGCATTTTCTTAAATAAATCAGTTTATAAAAACAATAAAATAAATGTCACTCACCGTTCAGGATCAAAGAACAGAATATTATTAAGAGATTCTTCATGTTGATGTTTCTCTGATGTGATGTCAGACTGTCTGAGATCAGTGATACTGATGCACTGGACCAGTCTGTCTGCGTCACGTGATCTCCACAAAGGATGCTGCGCTGCGTCACACGCTTACAGTGGTTCAGGAACCGAAAGCAGCATGTTGCTTCTTATCGCGGAAGCTGCTCGCTGACAGGATCTACTATGGCAAAGTAAGTTTAAAAGATGATATTCTATATGTAATAGTGATTTAACCACTGTATGGTGTGCGTTTAGTGGTTACTATGTTTAGGTCAAGTGGACCAAAAACATTATTAGGGTTTTTAAATCAATAAAGCCACAAATATGCAAAAAATGTTACTTTATTGCAATTACAAGCAAAATAGCCTTATAATTGCAGTAATTGCAACATATTGATATTAATCGTTTGTTAAATACTTGTCTTGGTTACAGTACATTCATAAAAAATGTGCGCTGGTATTAAATGCTAAACAAATTAGCTAAAACAAAGTGTCTGAGGTTAAACTGTTGAAAAATCACACAACTTTTTTTACAAACACTATAACGGTTGGGCCCCAAATTAAGTCTCGTGAGTTGAACTTAATCGTGTTCACAATCACATATGCATAAATATAAGAGAATTCACAAAGGGATGATGCAAGTTTGGGATTAAGTTTAAAAACGAAGACCACACTAGTTAAAACGGGATTAAGTTGTTAGTCTTTGTTGACGCACTGCTGCGATTGTGTCCTTGTGATCGTGTACAACCGAAAGAATTCAACACTTCACACGCCGCTATTTTCTGTGACCTTCAGACACAAGTTCCTGCCATAATGAAAGTAAACGCCAGCTTTGGGTAAAATTATGAATGTAAGCCTAAAATATTTGGGTTTATTTTATTTTGGGATTTAATTTTAACTATTGAACTTAAGTAGCTAAAGAACGGACAAAAACGAAAATACAGAAGAATTGAAAACATTAATGTACAGAACAAGTTTTCTGCTCTTGTCGTATCACTTTCTCTTCAGCGCATCATTCTTACCTCACAGAAAAAAAAAAACTTTCCGCTGTCAGTAAAATGCGAGTCATTTTTTTTAAAGGAATGAATGGAACGAATGAGTCTACAGTAATAACTACGGTATATTTCAAATTACAGTAACGTTTTAACACCTTTTTAAGAAACCGCGTCTCTGATTAAAGTCCCAGTGCAATAAAAATGACAATTCTTATTTTTTCATGAAAAATTGCAGCGTTTATAGTAAATATCTTATGATTGTGGATCATTTTCATATGAGAGTTAATGTACCCTCAATTTTTTTGGTTGAAATCAGAAAATGCACATCCGCCCCGAAATGACGATCCATCTCAAATGACGTAAATTAGACAGCTTGGGCGGATCGTCCGTAAACTCCTCCCCTTCAACTGTCTGTATGCTACCAGCTTAATTAAAAAATCAATCCAAAAGCTGTTTACACATTAGCAGTGAAGAAACGCAAGCCACACCCACTATTTGTCTCCGCTGAAATTCCTTTTCACTCGGAAATGTTGAAGAATACGGAAGTAAAAACGATCGCAACTTCCAGCTCAAGAAGACTTTGATAATAACTTACCACAGATTTTGTATTTATGGTTCCCCTTCAGTCGGTCTCTCGACGTTGTGTTGAGAGACAGACTGGGGTTTGATCTTGATAACCTATCATCTCCGAGAGGAATTTCTAAACCCCAATAGGATTGGTGAATGGCCCGCCCACGCCAGTCTCCGCCCCGTGCATACGGGTATTAAGGAAAATGGCGGCGGTCATTCACTCACCTTTTGTTCTTCGGAACTAGTGCAATTTATGTTGCATGTTATTTTCTTCGAGATTGTTTCTTCTCCTGCCGGCGCGACGCGGAAGCAGCGGATCCCTTCTCGTGACGGCCTTCCACTCGACATTTCGGCTGTTTACCACAGAGCCTATTCTAAAAGAGCATATTTCTCCAGCTGCTGAGCATGTCTCGCAGCTGCCCAGCTAACAATTTGTGGTTCCCAGAACGTTCCCCTAACGTTAGTTTTTGGTTACCAGAACGTTCCCATAACGTTAGTTTTTGGTTCCCAGAACGTTACTTTTTAAGGTTCGTTTTTGGTTCTCCAGGAAAGTTTTCTTAACGGCAATAGAACGTTCCCATAACGTTCTGGGAACCAAAAACTAACGTTAGGGGAACGTTCCCAGAACATTAGCCTAAAATATTTTTCTCGGGTCCCTTTTGCCTCACTACACGTAAGTAATAAATACATCCATGCTGTTTTTATCCATCGCTTGTCTAACCTTAATCTACTTAAAATAAGTAAAATACATCATCACACACAATATGGAGGATGAAATCAATTAGATCAGTCTTTTAGCCTAATAATTCTTTTTTTCATTACTGAAGTAGCCTTATTTTCGATTTAAGAGGCACAGTAACGTTATATAATTTCTAATAAAACCACCATGTGTGTAGGCCTACCTCAACATCAGATATTTTAGATATTGAAATAAAATAACCAATGACTTCAACACAATATTTAAAGCAATTTTTTATTGACAGAAGAATAAACATTTAATTATCTTCAGGCTAACAATATTCTTGTCTCACCAGAAGTAAAGCGCGGCTCCGTCTTTTACAATCAAAAGCCCCGAGTTTCAGTCCTTAAATCATGGCCTGTTGATTTAGATGTGTCAAATCAATCGAAAATCACGAAAATATAAGTTCACTCTCAAATCTAAACATTTTTTAATTAAAAATTAAGATCAATAAACCGCTAAACTAATGTGTTAGTCGGTGAGGTAAAACAAAATGACTGTTAATTTTTAAATGACGGGAGTGCGCGGCAGAGCGGAGAATGCACGTGCTCGAGCGCACACACACAGTAACAGACAAACACACTAAAGAAATACACATTGATATATATGATTGTATTTTCATTTAGCTTAACTAGTTTATTATTTTCACCCATTAAAGGGCAAATGTATTAATTTAATTTGTTCAGTAGAACATCTGTTAATGTTATCTTATAATTTCTGTATTGCACATGTCACTGACGTTTACCAGTTTTGACTGTTTTTACCGTTAAATAATAACCAAAAAAGAACCATCAAGGAACGTTATTTTCTGGTTATTTCTGGTTGCATGGTTATTTTCGGTTGCAAAATAATAACCAAAAAAGAACCATCAAGGAACGTTATTTTCTGGTTGCAAAATAATAACCAAAAAAGAACCATCAGGGAACGTTATTTTCTGGTTATTTAAAAAAAAGCAGCCTGCAACGTTCTGGGAACGTTATTTTCTGGTTGCAAAAATAAAAACCTCAAATTAACGTTCTTAGAACGTTATTTTTTGGTTCCCAAAAAAATAACCAAAAGGTAACCAAAAACTAACGTTAGGGGAACGTTCTGTGTTTGCTGGGTGTGTCCTTAGGTTAGGCAGACTCATCCCCGAGTCAGACGGCCATGAAACCCGCGTCACATGTTTGGGCATCAAGCATGCTGAAGCCGGTTTCGTTGATATGATATGTTCTGTCTGCGAGGACATGTCTATCAAGGTGTTGCGGTCACGGCTGGCGACGTTCTTCGGGACTGTTGCCGGCAACCCGCTCGCTTGTCAGGCGAGTCTGACTGCCGCTTCGGCGAGGTCGACCGCCTCGACGAGCAGCGGGTGTGATATGGGGATCTATATGGATGTCGCTCCGCCAGCTCCGGCTCGTAATTTGGCTCGTAAAAAATTGACCGTTCCATAGCGGGAAGGCTCGTAAACGGGATGAGGACGAAATCTCTGTCGCGGCATCGGACAGCTGCCTACTGCCATCTGACGCGGACGATCTCTCCGAGCTCCCGCCCACAAGCGGTAAAGCTCGTGATGGGACCGATGCGGAGATGTCGGCCGTGCTTGCCCGGGCTTGCCCTGAACGAATGGTTTCTGGGGGCGGGGCGTGGTGAAAAACCGCGAACCACCCAGGTGCCATTCTCCCGGAAGTGCATGAGGGAGCTCACAAGGTCGTGGAATGCGCCCCTTTCGGCGCGTTCCACACTCATGAGGTCTACAGCTGTGACTTCCCTGAAGGGCGGAGCGGCCCGAGGCTGTGTTGACGTTCCCCAGGTGGAGCGTGCTGTAGCGGTGCACCTGTGCCCGCAGACGGCTGCCACCTGGGGGCGTCGACCTAGACTCCCGTACAGAGCGTGTAGGCTCTCCTCGATATTCAGGTCGAGGGCTTATAACGCTGCTGGACAGGCTGCTTCCGCCCTCCGCGCCATGGCGATCCTCCAGGTCTTTCGGGCTAAAGCCCTGAAGGACCTGGATGAAGGGAAGCCTGACCCCACTCGCATGAGTGAGTTGCACACTGCCACAGACCTCGCGCTCCGTGCGACGAAGGCCACGGCAGGGGAACTGGGTCGGTCGATGACCACTATGGTGGACGCGCCTATCTCGCAAGCCGGGCTGTTTGGAGACACCGTGGAGGACGCCATTAGTTCTCCGCGGTGCAGAAGCAGACTAGGGCAATACCGCAGATATTGCCTCGCCGCGGCATGACCACCCACAGGTCGTCACGTCCCCGAGCGCAGCCTGCTTCCCGACAGCCCCGCCCCTCCGCAGTGGTGCCTCCGGTGCAGGGCTCTCCCAGAGGACAGCCCGCCCGAGACGCAGACCAACGTGGAGGAGAGCGCCCCCCCCGTCAGCACCCCGCAAGGGAGGACCCCAGGTGGCCCTGACGGGACGAACCCAGGGAAACATCGGGTCCGACTCTGCCATTCTTCACGGGGTCGGGGACGAGACGCTACCTGCTGCGTCTCCATCAAGTCCGGGCCTTTTCCAAGGCCCAGTACCCACCTCCTCATTAAGAGAGTTGTCTTCCCTGGGTTCCCTTCCTCCACAGCACCCTCAAGCAGACGGTGGTGAGGATGGATAGCGCGGCCGAACACAACCTCCACCGAAACGCTTCGGAGGCTCCTGGGGCATGTGACATCCTCGGCAGGGGTATCCCGCTCGGGTTGATGTCCATATGACCGCTTCAGAGTCGGGTTCTGGGAACGGCGTAGCACCCCGACGCTAGGCGGATGACGGTTACGCCTCAGTGCCGGTGTACCCTCATTCCTGGTCAGATTTTACCCTTCCGAGCAGGTTCCGCTCGGGCAGGTCGAGGCGCGTCGTGGTACGGCTGACGCCTCCCTGAAGGGATGAGGGGCAGTGTGCAACGGGCACACAGTAGCGGACTGGGACGGGTCCCAACTGTGACGGCACATAGTGCCTGGAGTTGTCGACTGTCCTCTGGCGCTGAGGAGGCTTTGCCCCTAGTGCAGGACATATGTGCTAGTCCGGTCGGACAGCACATTTTGCCGTGGCGTACTCAATCGAGGGCGGCACACGCTCACGGCGAAAGTCGCAACCCGCCCGGCGCCTCCCCCTATGGAGTCAACAAGTCTCTGCAAGCACATTCATGCTGGAGAACCTGTACCGGACAGCCCATGCGCTCTCTCGGCAGGAAACTCCCCGTGGAGAATGGCGACTCCATCTCCACGCAGTCCGGCTTGATGGGAGCGATTCGGCAGGACACAGGTGATCCTGTACCCTGCCTGAACCCCACCCATCCTCGCTTGGGCCTCCCTGACCGAGGGTTCCCTCGGCAGGGACGCCCTAGCGCACAGCTGACTGCGGGATAAGAGGAGATCTCCCCCCCAGTGAGCCTCCCTGCACAGACCTGTGCAGGGTCAGGGGAGGAGCGGCATCAAGTCCTGCGAGTTGCGCCGTCCTGGCCCAACCA
The DNA here is from genome assembly GCA_006030095.1 of Triplophysa siluroides. Lineage (NCBI taxonomy): Eukaryota > Metazoa > Chordata > Actinopteri > Cypriniformes > Nemacheilidae > Triplophysa > Triplophysa siluroides. Next base: position 141,683 of record VCII01000199.1, on the reverse strand, counting down.
GACTTGGTTCCCAGACCTGATGGCTCTGATGACAGCCCCCCCTGACCGATTCCCCTGACGATCTTCCGCAGGGGAAGGGCATGGTGTGGCCCCCTTTCCAGGCCTCTGGATCCTCCATGCCTGGTCCTTGGACGGGACGAGGAGAGTTTGAGCGGCTTGCCGCCTGACGGTCCATAGGACCATCCGGCTGGCTCGAGCCCCCGCCATGCAGCCTATGGCTTACAAGTGGCGTCTCTTCTCATCCAGGTGTTCCTCCCAAGGAGAGAACCCACGGAGTTGCCGATCAGGTTAGTTTTGACATTTTTACAACAGAGATTAGAGAGTAACCTCTCCTCGTCCACATTGAAGTGTGTGTAGCCGCTTAGCCGCTCAGCACGATCATGTGGAGGGTAAGTTTCTCGGTCAGCTCGACCTGGTCACTAGGTTCCTCTAGGGGTAAATCCACCTCGCACACCCTCTTGAGCGTTCGAGCCCCTCGGAGACGCCTCTCTTCCTCTGTAACGATGAAGACTGCGCTCCTGACGGCGCTCGCTCCATCAAGAGGATGGGGAACCTCCAGGCTTCCGTGTCCTCGGGGTGCCTAGAATTGGCCCTGGTAACTCTCACGTGATCCTGAGACCCAGGCCCAGTTACGTGCCCAAGGTTCCCATCATTCTTTCCGTCAGATGGTGAGCCTGCAGGCGCTCCCCTCCGGGAGAAAGACCCAACCTCTACGTGCTGTGTCCTACGCGCATACCGCGTTGTTTCATGACCGCACACAGAGCCCTTAGAGCTCTGAGCAGCCGTTGTCTGTTCCAGAGACAGCCCCAGGGCAGGACTGTCTCCAAACAGAGTTGGCGCGCTGGATTGTGAATGCCGTTTGGCGTACCAATCCTCCGGTCAATGCCTACTTGTAGTGAGAGCCCACTCCTCACGGAGCGTGGCCTCCTCGTGGACATTGACCAAGGGCGCCACTCTGGCAGACATATGCAGTGCTGCGGGTTGGGCTACGCCCAGTACCTTCATGAGGTTTTGCCTCTGAGTGGAACAGGTGTCAGCCCGCGTCCGACAAGGATAGGGGCCGGCTTGTGGCCTGGACGTACGCCTGCGAAAGTGCACTATCAGCCTCCCTACTATTCCCCCCTTAGGGTGAAGTATAGGCTTCGATCCATCATTAAGCATGGCATTTGGTAATAGATCGGGCGGCACGATCTGTTTGAACCAAGTCCAGTACTGGTAGAGTCACCCCTATTCAGGCGGACCCCTATACTTGGACTAATGCCCCATACGTAGTGACTCCCCTACAGGGTAGTCCCGTATGTAGATTCTTCACGTTTTCCCCTATAGGTGAATCTGTGACCTCCCCTCCGGTGGCTCTCCACCGAGTATACTGTCCCCCGAGTCGGGTTGACACATTCCTGCATGCGCTCTCCCCATGGGAAGACCATGCCTTATACCTCCACATGTACCTCCCCACGTGGTAGGATGTGGGCTCCGCAACACACTCTTCATGAGAGAGTAGTGTTTTTTCCCAGTGCGGCCCGGAAGGGACCTCGTTACAGGGGTAACGCCACCTTCCGTGATGACCGTCAGTAGAAGGTTCTTAGTATGTCTGATACTGAATCCACTGGAAGATTACATCTCGCGATAGCGCTCAGTTGACTCGCTAGGCCAGTCACTGTCGCTCCGCTGGAGGTCGTAATGCGGCGCAGTGCCATGGCGTGTGTAGATACTACCCCAGTCTGTCTCTCAACACAACGTCGAGAGACCGACTGAAGGGAAACGTCTCGGTTACGTATGTAACCTCGGTTCCCTGATGGAGGGAACGAGACGTTGTGTCTTCATGCCACATCACTGCGCCGATCCGCTGCAGGGACCGGGAGACTCTCTCTCAGGTTCCTCAGCACAAAGGTGAGTGAATGACCGCCGCCATCTTCCTTTTATACCCGTATGCACGGGGTGGAGACTGGCGTGGGCGGGCCATTCGCCAATACTATTTGCGTTTAGAAATTCCTCTCGGAGATGATAGGTTCTCAAGATCAAACCCCAGTCTGTCTCTCAACACAAAGTCTCGTTCCCTCCATCAGGGAACCTCCCTCCATCAGGGAACGTTTTCCATACATCATGTCTGTGTTCAGATTCATCTGTTTAATTTTAGTTGGAATTACAGGGCTGTAAAACAATATTACCGATGTAAGAATCTGCAAACAGTTGGTTTAATCATAGTTCTTGATTTGTGGTCAAAACGTTGTATAGTTGAGAAATTATAATTGTAATATATTCATTTTTATGTTTTACGGTCTTATGCTTTACCCCTTTATTTCTCATTTTCTTACCATGAACAGTCTTTGTATTTAACACTTATATTGTGATCTTCAGGTAATGACTTTGTGTCTTTCACACAACTACATCAGTGCTAAAGCAGCTCTCTGAATATTATCTGAAGATCTAGGAGTGAACTTCACCTCTGAGATGAGTCTTTCAGATGAACAGAGGTAAGACTGTGTCATCGCTTAAAGGGAAACTCTGACGAATAATGAAAATTCTGTCATGAATTACACGCACACAAGGGGGGAACACAAACGACATGTGAAGGTTGCTTTTTAATGAGGTCTGAGAGCTTTTAAACCCACAATAGACAGTAATGTAACATCACTGTTCTTTGATATTTCCAAGTACATTGGCACATTAAGGGCGTTGCTCCTGCAATAGCCTTGTTTATGCTAAATATTTACAATAGATGTTTTATATCTTAACCTTTCTATTGACAATGATAAATGTGGATTCAGAACTTGTGACTTATTATGGGGAGAGTTTACTTTGATCATACAAAACAATGTCGATGTGAAGTTAATCTGGATGAAAAAGAGGAAAAAAAATGATACACATCAAACTGATTTCAAATCTACGGAATCCGTCTGGCTAGGTATTAATAAGGTAGTTTGGTTCCAGGGTCCAGTAGAGAAATGCAGGAAAGGGTTTGTGGTTTACTGTCAGAAGACTAGGGCAGGTTATGTATTAAAAAAGAAGAACATACAGTGACAAGTGTAACAAAGAGGGCAGGGATGAGGAGAAGAGGATCCAAACGCAGCAATATAGTTTATCTGTAAAACAAAACCATGATAACTAAACTTTATCTGGACCAGAACCAGAAACACAGAAGCTAACAAAAGACAATGACCAAGAGAAGACAATGGACCACATTGGTATAAATGTTGCTGGTCCTATTCGCCCCGCTCTGCGCGGGCCACGTACTAGTGTCGGTCCGTATTGGAGATGGGCTTTACTTACACAGCTATGTCGCTGGCCTTGGTTACATTCACCTCTCTAAACCTCACTCCCATCCGGGTCACAGCACCAATGTAACCGGTTCTACTCGACCCACTCTGGCCTCGAGGATACGGCATGTCCCGTTTGCGAGCACATGCCTATCAAGTTATTGCGGTCACGGTTGGCTGTGTTCTTTATAGACGCAGCCAAGACATTATCTGCTTCCTGCTCGATAGCAGCTAGCAAGCTTTCTTTGGCAGCGAGCGGCGGTGGTGATTCCCATGAACGTAAATCTGTCGCAGCCATTTTTCGCAGACTGTTAAGGCCCCGTCACGGTCACCTAACCTGTCTCCTATGGGCGGAGGAGGTCTCGGTTGTTGTATCGGATGGCGACTTCTTGGGCCGGTGGCGAGACCGATGCGGAGATGTCAGCCATGCTTTCCCTGGCTGCCGTGAGCTTCCGTCACTGACCTTGCTCTACGGGCGACCAAGATGACGTGGCGCGCGCTGGGTCGGACGATGTCCACTCTCGAAGAGACACCTTTGGCTCAACCTTGCACAGATGCAAGACGCAGAGAAAGTTCACTTTCTAGATGCGCCCGTTGCGCTAGGTGGGCTTGTTGGTGACACAGTTGAAGACTTTTTCCAACAGTTTTCAAAAGTGAAGAAGCAGACGGAGGCCATGAGGCATATCCTATACTGCTGCGACCCCGTCCCTGCCAGGGCGTCCAGGTTCCGAACGGCGTCTGCATCCCAGCAGACCCAAGCCCCTCCGTACCTCAGACCCCGGCTGCAGCGCCCCCTCAGGCAAACAGAGACCCAAGCGGAGGGCATCAGTCTTCCCATCAGCAGCCCTGACAGGAGACACCCGGGGAGATCCAGGAAGTCAGGCGCAGTTCCAGCATGCCATCGCTGTCGAACCGCATGGGGACGGTCCCTGCCACGTCCCACCTAAAGCTGGGCCCTTCTCAGGGCCTGGCGCCCACCTTGTCTCCAAGAGAGCATCCTTTCTCCCGGGTGTCCACAGTATGCCGCAACCTCAACTCGGCGTTGTGAGATGCCACTTCCGCAGCCCTCCGCACTCTCCACTCGAGGGTGCGTCCGGCGGCGAAGACTTAAGGCAGGAAAGTCTGCTTGATTTGATGGGATGATTTACGACACTTTGCTGTTCTGCAAACATGATTTTGGATGACAACATTGTCATAGACTAATCACTAAATAGATTATCTTATTTAAGGATATTCTCTGATAGATTCACTTAAAGGGGTCATACGGTGCAAATTCATGTTTTTTTGTGTCTTGGGTGTGTTAATAGTTGCCCATGCATGTTTTAGACACGTAAAATTGCTGAAATTAAAGTGTCGGAAAAAATTATGTATTTTATATTAAAGCGATTGCTCACCCAGACCTGCCTGAAACCCCTCATGTAACTTCACCACAACCAATCTACGTCAGATCCTGGTATGATTTGACTGAGACCGGCCAAATGCAAGTAAGATGTTGTACCTGTCTGTACAATTGCTTTGGAACCTGATGTTCTAAATATGGTAAGAGGTGTTACATTTCCATCACACGCTTGCAGTATTCAACCAATCACTACGTACTGGGTTACTGGCCAATCATAGCACACCTCACTTTTCAGAGCTTTGTTAAAATCTGAGCGTTTCAGAGAGCAAAGAGGAGATACAAACATGCACGGTTTGTGGAAAATACAGCGTTTTTTAACCTTAAATCGTGTAGGCACATTTGCATTGCATCTTAAACATACAATAATATTCATTTTAGCCGTGTTATATGACCCCTTTAATATATTCTAGACAACCCCATGTGACGCTGTCTACAGACGTGCTCCCACAAGTAATTCCAAGTGTGTAGTCCTCAACATCAGTTCATACACAATAAAACACCTTTCATACAGACAGGCAGTTTAAAGAGTTGTCGTTAGCCATAAACGCTCTGTTACTCAGAGAAACCTCGCAGTTTTAGCTATAGTCTAACGCAGCATTCAATGAAATCATTTCTTTATTAAATATACGAGTATTTAAATAAATACATATATTATTTAAAATGTATAACTATCATCCTAAGATGAAACATACATTTTGTCAGTTTGTCTGAGACAGAGAAAAGTAAGAGATTTTTGCGTATGTGTGCTTTCAACTGTTCCTATCTTTTATCTTATTGTGGCGATGTGGACGAGCGTGCACACACGTGCACCAGCACACGCGGTGCTTCTTACTATAACCGACTACGCCACCTTGGGACTTTCACCCAAAGATTTTAACTAGAAGCTAAACTACTCGCAAGGACTAACACAGGTTTGAATCACTCGGGCTGAGACAGAGATAGAAAAAGTACAAAATGTTTATTGATTTAATAAAACCTCACAAATATCTTTATCCCACTTATCACAATTTCAGACCAATTAAAGGCAGGAGGATGGAGACACACCAAGGCAGAATTAAATCACTTCCAAATAAAAGAATCACCACATTCCATTGTGTGCTCACATATTTCACACAAAGTTGATATCAATGTTGAGCATTACATGCGGTGAGGAAATCACTACCACCAAGAGCAACGCAATCACACAATGCCTCCTGATGCCCAGGCCCTACCAAGAACAGGGAGAGAAGCTGATCACATGGGGGAAGAAGAGTCACACATAACTCGTTCACAAATCAAAACTCGGAAAATAAAATAGAAATGATAAATACAAACAGGAACCCAGAAAAATGAGAACCACAGAGCTCGTCAGACCACTTTTCCACCAACTGCTGTTAGTCACCAAGGTATAATGCCCTCGAGCCAAGTTCTCTACAACTTTATAAGTTCAAAAATAATATACCAACCCACAAAATCTGATTCAAATTTAACAAACATAAAAAAATTACACAAAACCAACAAAAGTTGATTGTCATGAAAAGAAACCGGTAATCCAAAATTATTGTACCACAAAAACCAAACAAAAAAGGTCGACTGAGGTCGGTTTCTGAGAAACAAAACAGCAACGCGGTCCAACAGATTTCAGCACAACCCCCGTTCCTTATGGTGTGAGCAGCATCCATAAACCTAAGGCAAAAAAACAGGGTGTTACACTGTTTAATATTTATGAAGAATCACAGAAAAAACGCTTGAGCAGGAAGTAAAGCCAGAATCAACCGGATAAAACGACGATCTAGATGGAATAAAAACAGGAAACAGTACAATAACAACCCCTCTTGCCACCCGGAAGGGAAATTTCGTCTATAAACAATTAAATGTATAAACCACTGCACATGCGATCGGTCCCACAACGACTAACAAATAAACGTTACCCTCCATGGCAGGTGTCTCAAACTCAATTTACCTAGGGGGCGCTGGAGGTAGAGTCTGGGTCATGCTGGGCCGCATTAAATATTCCACAAAAAAGGGTTTCAATTACTCCAAAAAAAGAGGAGCACAACTTATCCAGTCTTCTCAATCTTTACAGTTTTCTCAATCTTTATTATTAACAGTTACTCAATGTTTCTACTCATGACATATTGAGAAAGCAAGAGAGAATAAGAGTAAATAAATAAATAGCGTATGTTGTAAAATGTACCTGTTCTCACGATCTGTTAAAGTAACATGTTGCCAGATCTTCATAGATAAAAACAAACAACAAAGACTAATGAAAATAAACCTAAAAAATCAAAATAGGTTATATTTTATAAGATCACAAAAACTCAAATATCCGTATTTTTATACAAATAAAGTGCTGACATTTATGAGCTAAAGACCAAAAATCAAGCATAAAAAGCACTTAAAAAATAAATGAACATGGCAACATTTCAAAGGACGCTCTGTGATACAGCCTTCCGAGCATAAACAAAACATAGCTCGCCTGTCAGCGGTAATTTACCTTAAATTAAAGTCTTTAGTCGAAAAATAGCAGTCTTATATTCTTATTACTACTGCAAAGCGTTATAACAGCGATACCAGTGTGTCAATCATCACTTAATGCAGAAGTGACTATAGCCTACCTGTTCCGTACACACATGTAAATGCGATTGTAACTTCCGAAACTGCAGTGTGTACATGGCGCAACACGATGAAAGACACCAGGCTTACCGGTCTTCCGCTAAGGAACATTTAACCTGAGATTAAAATGAACTGCGAGGAGGTGCTTAAACAGTTGTGGCATTTCTTGAGTATTTGGTTTTTGCGTGTGTGAGAGCTTTATATTGGGTGGGGATTCTGACATATACCTGATATAAAATCCTGCGGACGCCCCTGACTTCAGTCATATAGAAAATGAAACTAAAAAAAAAACTGACGGAGTTTTCTAACGCTGCATTCACAGGGCATGCTAAGCGTGGCAAGAAAGAGGTGCGTTTGAGAGCAACGTGCGGGCCGCACTGACACTAAACTTTGATGTCAAGTAGGGGGCCACAAAATATCATCCCGCGGGCCTCAATTGGCCCCTGGGCCGCGAGTTTGAGACCCCTGGTCCATGGTGTCCATATCCACTCAAGGAGAGTCAGAACGTATGCGAGCGATTACAGCATACGAACAGCATGAATGACTGGCTACCAGCGATCCCACCGCTAAAAAGAATAACATATTACAAGAATGATCCCCACCAGACACACTATAACCTGAGCCTACCGTGGTGGGTACCGACGTATTGCTACTGCAGAGACTCACAGGAGGTGACGCACAACCGGTGACAATTTCACCTGCCCTATTATACTATAGGGAAACGCCGCTCATTGGCCCAGCCCAACATTACAAATGGAGAAGGGCCACACCCTTACACCACAATCATATTAAGAATACATTTTAGGACGAAAGTTTTTGTGAATCATGATTTGTTCTTGAAAACATTCGTACGAAGGTTTCACTGCTACAACTTGGGTACACAGGCTTAGTGAATGAGACTCATTGTCATTACAGCATTTTAGTGTGAAAGTTATTTATTCAAATTTCTCCATTCACAGTCTTTAATGGAACAATAATACAGTTACGTTTTTTGTTAAACTGCCTCATTTTCATACACAAGAATGAATCTCTTCATATGCATATAAGGCTCTTTCTGTAGTAAATTATTATTTCCCTCTCTGATCTTATGTTTTTAGTGAAAGATCATCTTCATCTGGATTGAGCTCTGTGTCTTTGAAGAGTGATCAATCTAAAGGTGATGGACCATTCTTCAGTGAGAAAACACCATCAGATACCAAAAGGTATTTTAAAGTCCCAGTGAAATAAAAAATGACAATTCCAATTTTTTCATGAAATACTGCAGTGTTTTTACATTTATAAATGTGCCATTTTCTTTTTAAAATGAATGTGCCCTCATAATCTTCTGTAAAAATCTGAAGATGTACTTTCGTCCTGTATTGCCTGATCCATCTCAGATGACATCAGTTAGACAGCATGGGCGGAGCATCCGTTAACTCCTCCCCTTCAACTGTCAGTCTGTTGCCTGTTCCATTTCAAAATGCAGTAACTGTTTTAATACATCCAATCAAATCGCAGTGAAAAACACAAGCCACGGACATTATCTTTCTCATTTGAAGTTCCACTGCACTTGGAAATGTGTCAGAATACGGAAACTAAAACGACCGTAACTTCCGGTTCACATGAACTTTCTTTATGCTGGTCACACAAAGGCATAGGGACGGTTTGCCATACAGGATGCAGCAGCTTGCACTTAAAATACAGATCATCCGTGCCATGGTTTTGTCTCAGGATGCACACAATGTTGTTTTGTGAGGTATGCTTGTAAAAACTAATTTAATTTAGGCCTAGTCCTGTCTTAATCTAATCCCTGACTGGAAAACCGCACCTTAGAGTTTTACAAAGTTAAATCATTGGATGTTTCTCAGGTCTTATTTATTCACGCTTGCTTCCTTTCCTTGCATCTATACAAGCTCCTTCCATTAAGACATTAACATTATGCATTTAGCAGACATTATTATCCAAAGTAAATTACAATGTTTATTCATCATTGATGAAAACACCATCTCAGTGTGGAAAGGTGTAAACTGAACTAAATGAAAACGCATGAGTGTAGACAGAATCTCAATGTTGGCATTAATGTCTGCGGTACTTCCTTCTCTGTTTTGTGTCTCACAGATTAACTTCACCCGTATTCAGCTTCATGTCACTCAAGAGTGACGACTCCAAAGATGATGGACCAAACTTCAGTGAGAAAACCCCATCAGATATCAAAAGGTAGGTCAAATGTTTCTTATTGAATGACACAGTTAGACTGTGTTAGAGATTACTGGAATTAGTATTGACAAAGAAAGTTTAAAGCACTGCTAGATCTGTCAGGATCACTATCGTCAAAGATGTATACAGTATGGTATGGTTGTGTTCTGGGCATAAACTCCCTGGCCATCCATTCAGCTAGCATGAATAAGAGCAAGGGACACAGAACAGAACAACAGATGTCATTAGTTCTTAAAGACATTTAAGTGTAAAACATTATGTAATGTAATTGAGACTTATGGAAAGGAATAACAGAAGTCAAGTCCTGATAGTAAATGTGAAGTGGAGTTGGGGATGGAGGAGGGTAGTTTGCTCCTGAGCAACGCCATAAACTCCTGATACCTGAATGAATTTTAAACTGAAGCTGTAATAGTGTCATATTTCTATAGATGAAGAGGATCAGCTGATGTGAGCTTGAATCATGTGACATGAACGCTTTATGGTTGATTTCTTGGTGTAGGGTTTTATTCATTATTTTTCGTTGATTCAATCAAAATATAGTGTTTTTCAATGAACTGTTTAGAAAAAACCATACAGAACTTTCACGAGTGCTGAAGATGTTGTGTATATGAATGACTAACCCTGTGGTTATTATAAAACTGAATTTCCCATCATTTCTCTTTCTGTCGTGATGAACGCTGGCTCATACTCTAAATAAGAAGCACATTTGATGATCAAGTGATTGAAAAATGTAAAATGCTTTAACTGATTTAGTATTTATGTGATTTCTGTGTGTGTTCTAGTCAACGATGGCAGGAGACCTTAGTAAATATAGGTTCAGAAATCACTCGGTGGAAAACACTTAAAGAACAAAGAGGAATACACAGTGATGTAGAACTGACATCGTTTCTGCTGGACAGGTGAGAAATCAAACATGACATAAATCAGTTGAGATGAAAATTGACAATTACATCTGGCCTAGTAAGTGATGTAATGGCTTTTGAGATATGATGTACACTGTGTTCATTTACAGTAAAAAAAAATATTTTTTAGTAAAAGAAAACAATCAGAGTTTTAATAAAGTTAATATGATCAACAGCCACAGATCACCAGAAACACTGCTCCCATATTTTGTACTTTTTTTTGGCAGAGAATAATTGTATCCACATTCTCTTGGAAATTAGAACATTGTCGTAAGAGTTGACAATATTTTTTGCTCTTATGTCAACTTTTGTAGCTTATGAAGAACAATAACTGGTTTAAAGAGATTTCTCTAATGTTTGGTTGTTCTTTTTGCTAACAGGATTCAGTGTGAGACATCAGCTGCAGACCTCCATGATTTTGAAGATGATCTTTCCCGAATCTTTCAGGTAAAAATCTTTTTATTTATAAGTCTATTAGTTGTCTTTAACAGGGTGAAATCCGTTTCATGTCTATGCTTTACTTTCAGGGTCTTGAAAACAAAATAGCTGTATTTTTTAAGAATGAGCTGGAAAGGTTTAAGGAAATATTGAAAAATGAAAACACACAACACTATGTGAAGGACTTTAAGCAGAACAAAAACCAAGCCAGGGAAGCAGCCCTTGATGTCACAATCCACTTTCTGAGAAGTATTAAACAAGATGAACTTGCTGATACTCTGGAAGGTAAGAAGTTCTTGACATCACTATGTAATAGTCTCACTTACACAATGCAGGAGAGGCGGACTCATATCTATTCACACTGTGTTTTTTGTGTTTGTTTAGATGAGCTGATCTACACATGTCAACTAAAATCAGACCTGGAGAAGAAGTATCAATGTGTATTTGAAGGAATTGCAAAGCAGGGCGACTCCACACTTCTAAATAAGATCTACACAGATCTGTACATCACTCAGGGTGGAGGTGAACAAGTCAATACTGAACATGAGATAAGACAGATCGAGGTTGTTTCCAGACGTCTAGAATCACCAGACATACAGATTAACTTCAAGGATTTGTTTAAACCACATGAACAAACCCAGACCATCAGAACTGTACTAACAAAAGGAGTTGCTGGCATTGGAAAATCTGTCTCGGTGCAAAAGTTTGTTCTGGACTGGGCTGAAGGAAAAGAAAACCAGGATATCAGCTTCATATTTCCTCTTCCATTCCGAGAGATGAACTTGAAGGAGAAAGCAGAAGTAAGTTTAAAGGATCTTTTATGTGAGTTTTTCCCAGAGATTAAAGGACTGGACCTTACCAGAAAAAACAAAAAGGTTCTGTTCATCCTTGATGGTTGGGATGAATGTCGTCTTCCTCTGAAGTTTGATGGTAATGAGATATGGAGTGATATCACATCACCTGCTCCTCTGGATGCTCTCCTGACAAACCTCATCAAAGGAAATCTGCTTCCTCACGCTCACATCTGGATAACCACCAGACCAGCAGCAGCCGGTAAGATTCCTCCTGAGTGTATCGACCGGGTGACAGAGGTCCGAGGATTCAATGATGAACAGAAGGAAGAATACTTCAGAAAGAGATTCACAGATCAGAATATGGCCAACACAATCATTGATCACGTTAAAAAATCAAAGAGTCTCTTTATCATGTGCCACATCCCAGTGTTCTGCTGGATTTCAGCCACTGTGCTCCAGAACATTCTGGAGAAGAAGAGCAAAGATCAGACTGATGACACACAGGAGTCAAACACTGATGATACTCCTAGAACTCTGACACAAATGTACACACACTTCTTTCGCTTTCAGATTCAACAGAGCAGAAGAAAGTATGAAGGAGAATACTCGCCTGATATCCCCTGGGACATGGACTCAATCTATTCACTGGGAAAACTGGCTTTTGAACAACTAGAAAGAAACAACTTGATCTTCTATGAGTCAGATCTGGAGGCCTGTGGCATTGACATCTCTAAAGCTTCTGTGTATTCAGGGATGTGCACTCAGATCTTTAAACAGGAGACAGGGATCATTCTTGGTACTGTGTACTGCTTTGTTCACTTGAGCATTCAGGAGTTTATCGCAGCTCTGTATGCACATCTGTTTCTAGACAAGAACAAGAAAGATGTGTTTGTTCATGACCACACAGAACTAGAATACAACAATAAAACAATGACTGGTTTACTGAAGACTGCAGTGGATAAGGCACTTGAGAGTGAAAATGGACATCTGGATCTTTTCCTTCGCTTCCTCCTCGGTCTGTCACTTGAGTCCAATCGACCGCTCCTACAAGGTCTGTTGTCACAGGAAGAGAGCAATAAGCAGAACAACACAGAAATAGTCCAGTACATCAAGCAGAAATTTGAAGATAGTTTATGTCCAGAGAGATCCATCAATCTGTTTTACTGTCTGAATGAACTGAATGATCAAACTCTGGTTCAAGAGATTCAGAAGCATCTTAGTGAAGGAAGTCTGTCGTCTTCTGACCTCTCACCTGCTCAGTGGTCTGCTCTCGCTTTTGTGTTGCTGACATCAGATGAGGACCTGGAGGAGTTTGAGCTTCAGAAATTTAAGAAATCAGATGAATGTCTCATTAGATTACTGGCCGTTGTCAAGTCCTCCAAACATGCTCTGTAAGTAATGGAATAAAGTCAGTTCATATCTACACATCAAACACAGTTTCAGTATATATGTGCTAAAATGAAAGACACAATGCTAACGTTAATCTTCTATTAAAAGAAGTTTCTATCTACTGTTCATGTCTGTTAGGTGGTACCTGTATTGCATGTTTTAATGCTGGTTCTGTGTAATGATTCTTGTAGGTTAAATGACTGTAATCTAACAGACAAGAGTTGTTCAGCTCTGGCTGAAGTTCTGAGCTCAGATAACAGTCTTGAGGAGCTAAACATGAGCAATAATAATCTACAGGATTCAGGGGTCAAGCTACTCTGTGCTGGACTGAAGAACATAAAGTGTGAATTAAAGAAACTGGGGTAGGTGTCACAACTAGGGCTGCACAACGATAAGTTGCAAGTAATCGTTTACAGAATAAAAGCCTTTGTTTACATAAATATTATACACGGAATACCCACATACAGTATATTATGTATATATAAATACACACACATGCATGTTTATATTTAAGAAATATTTACAGGTGTTTTTAAACACACCGATCAGGCATAACATGATGATCACTGTCAGGTGAAGGGAATAACACTGATATTCTCTTCATCAAGGCACCTATTAGTGGGTGGAATATACAGTATTAGGCAGCAAGTGAACATTTTGTCCTCAAAGTTGATGTGTTAAAAGCAGGAATAATGACAAAGGCTAAATTGTGATGGCTAGGTGACTTGGTCAGAGCATATCCAAAACTTCTGTTCTTGTGGGATGTTCCCGGTCTGCATTGGTCAGTATCTACCAAAACTGGTCCAAGGTACGAACAGTGGTGAACTTGAATGTGATGTAAAAGAAAACGTGATTCATCAGATCACCAGAGCAAATATGTTTCAGGAATGGTTTGAGGAGCAGAACAATGAGTTTGAGATGTTGACTTGGTCTCAAAATTCCCCGGATCTCAATCCAATCGAGCATTCGTAGGATGTGCTGAACAAACAAGTCTGATCCATGAAGGCCCCACCTGGCAACTTACAGGACTTGAAGGATCTGCTGTTAATATCTTGGTGCAGATAAAACAGCACACCTTCAGGGGTCTAGTAGAGTCCATGTCTCAACCGGTCAGGGCTGTTTAATCAGCAAAAGGGGGACCAACATGATATTAGGAAGCTGGTCATAATTTGATGCCTGATTGGTGTATAAAATTTTTTTGGCAGACGCTTTTATCTAAACCGACTTTCAGAGAAGATAAGGAACAATAAAGCGATTTGTCAACAATACAATAAGTACTTAATAAATACCAACATACTTGTTTTTACAAAGCCGGAAGAACACCGATTGAGAGAGAGAGAGAGAGGAGAGAGAGAGAGAGATTTTAGTCAACATTTTCCAGTCTTGTAATCAAGAAAAATATATGTTTTAAATTGTTTCTTGAATGATGAGAGAGAAGTGGTCGACCCGACTGCATTTGTAAGATCATTCCACCAGTCAAGAGAAGTGAAGGAGTATGAACGAGGAAGTGATTTAGTACCCTTGTGTGAGGGTCTTACCAGGCACTGCTCATTCACTGAGCAAAAGGTTCTGTAGGGGGTGATAGATCCAACTATGAGATGTGGCTTGTAGATCTTATAGATCTAAACTTTGAGTCTAGTTTCACTAGATCTCTCTCCGTCAAGAACAAATTACACCTGGAGATATCAACTCCGTTGTGAGTCAATCCTTTAACCCAACCACCAGGGAGATAAAAACCGTGATGGAATAACAGCAGGCAGGAGACGAAGTGATGTTAAATAGACAGACAAATGATTTATTGAATAATCTCAGTTGTGCGTTGATGCTCAGTCAAGCTCTGCCAAACTTCGTCTGACTAGAAACAGATTCAATAGGTGTTGTTAACCATTCAAGATTACAGTATCAAAACATTGTCTCATGACATTATTATGAACCTTGAGACAAACGGATACTCATATCAGCATAAGACACAATACAACTTCCAACGAGGTTAAACAACAGGAAAGTAAGGAACAAATAATACGAATAGAAGTGAATAATAAAATAAATGAATTAATACATATGATAGATGAATATTCTAATAAATGGGATAAATGAAATAGAATAATAAAATGAAATAAAACAAGAAAACAAGTTTATGTTTCTATCCAGATCTATCAGGGGTGTAGGAGGATGTTCAAGTATGACGGTGCAGAGCAAGTGATTGTCTTGTAGGTGTAAGGGACCACCCGCTGGTCCAATGACGTTATCCAGAGGCGTGGCGAAGGCTTCACACGTGTTCTTGTCTTTCCTTTGTTTGGTGATGAAAACATATTTCATTTAATTACCAACATTTTATCTGACTCCAATTAATAATATTTTGATTTCTCATTTAGTTTAAATTCAATTTACTTTTAACAATTATGAAATTAAGGTATATGTTTGATTTATCCCGCTTTAACTATATTCACTCATCCGATTCTCATGTCGCTTAGAGTCTCGCGCCGGCCGTTCATACGCGGATCTCACGGTCACAAACTCGCCAGTCTTGGTCTTTGCAAGAGGTAAGACACCAGTACCATTTAGGTGGCTGCCCCCTGCAACTCACTGCTAAATGCACCTTTTTTGGTCAGCCTAGATTATTAACACCTAATCACAAGCAACAATTAATTTCAGCCAGAGGGCATGACCACTCCACAGCGATAGATAGACCAATCTTACCTTCTCTAATGGAAGCTTTATATAATCATGCCATGGTTTCCCATGTACACTTAACTGGAATAATATTACTGTAATCAGAGTCTGAGACTTACCCTATTTAGATTGGTCAGACAACCCTTGTGTTGTTCTAAACGGAAATTCACATGAACAGCCTCTAAGATCTAAGTACACTTAAACTAATGCCAAGTTGTTAGCCGGATCTCTAAAATTCTCAGCTGGTGTGTCTTTGCCACCTAGACAGGATTCTAGTCCGTTACTAGCCTGAGCGGGGATTTGCGGTAACAAGGATGTAACGGGATACAATATAATTCTTATACTGAAAATATAATATAAGAACGTGTCTAAAAATTCAGAATACTGCAGAACAATTTCAAACATAACAATTTATTAGTCAGGTATAGAAAGCATAATTCAAATCCAATTCAAGATTCAATTCAATAATCAACAGCAATCAATAATTCAATAACAAATAAAAGAAAATCACAAGAAATAAAGTAAAAGAGAAATTCAGTATTGCATACCTGGCAAGAGACGACACACAGAAATTTGTGCGGGAGATCTGGCTACAGATTCCCTGATATTTTTGCCAACCATCCTTAAATACCAAACCAGACAAAGCATTATGTAAATTCTTTAGAATTAGGGATTTGGAGGTGATTGGGTCTTGTGAGTCCAGGGGTTGAACTTAATCTACTGTGACAGGCTGAACAAGACACAGACACAAGTATTCCAAAAATTAAGCCCCGGAGGGTGTTTTAATGTGCACGCAACACAGTGCCACACGGTGAAGTATACAAATGGGGAATATAACTCCAGGGTGCTCCGTGGTAGCTGTGTGGTGGTGCTCGTGCCTCGTGCTGTAAAGTGTCCAAAACTCCTTGATATCCCGTGAATAAATCCTCAGGTCGTCAGTTACTGGTCTCTAAAAGAAAGCACAACCATACGTTAGTTCAACAGAGAATCAACTGAGAACAAGCTCACCCTTTCCTCTTCTTCCTGGGTTTTATAAAGGGTGAGCTTGATTGGGACCAGGTGCTGACGATCATCAGGTATATGAGCTTGATTGCTCCGTTGCCATGGCGATGCTGACCACGTATTGACCCGCTCGTCACACTCCCCCCCCCTAAGCGTCGACGTGGTAAGTCGTCTCCCTCTGTATGGTACTAACGGGGACTGGGGGGGGTTTTGTGTCCCTGACCGTGATGCCCAACCTGACCACATTCTTGACAACCCATCCGCGTTGCCGTGGGAGACCCCCCCCGATGTTTCACTGTAAAATGGTAGTCCTGGAGCGCTAGAAACCATCTTGTGACCTTTGCGTTGGAGTCCTTGGCTTTGGCCATCCATGTCAGAGGCGCATGATCCGTTACCAGGGTGAAAGTTTCCCCAAAAGGTAATACCTGAGCTCCAGGACTGCCCATTTTATGGCGAGGGCCTCCTTTTCGACGGTGGCATACTTCTTTTCTGCTGACGTGAGCTTTCGACTGATATAGATCACTGGATGTTCTTTACCGTCCTTGTCCTGGGAGAGGACAGCACCCAGCCCAGTGTCGGATGCGTCCGTCTGGAGCACAAAGGGGCAGCCAAAATCTGGGGCATGGAGGATGGGTGAAGAGGAAAGGGCTTGCTTCAGGGTCTGGAATGCCATTTGGGCCTCTTCGGTCCATTCGACCCTTTCCGGCTGTCCTTTCCTGGTCAGGTCGGTCAGGGGACTGGCTAGAGAGAGAAATCAGGGATGAAACACCGGTAGTACCCCGCTAGTCCGAGGAAAGCCCGTACCTGGGTCTTGGTGGTCGGCTGAGGAGCGTTTTGGACGGCCTCTACCTTCTTTGATTGGGGTTGGATAAGCCCACGTCCGATTTGGAATCCCAGGGTAGTGTGCTTCATCTAGTCCCAGGTGGCATTTCCTCGGGTTTGCGGTTAGTCCAGCCCTCCTGAGGTCGAACAGGACTTTCCGGAGTCTCTCCAGATGTTCTTCCCACGACCCCGAGTGAATGATCAGGTCGTCCAGATATGCTGCAGCGTATGTCTGGTGGGGCCGTAATAGAATGTCCATCATCCGTTGGAAGGTGGCCGGTGCCCCATGTAATCCAAAGGGTAGTACCCTATACTGCCAGTGTCCTGACGGGGTGGTGAAGGCCGTCTTCTCCCTGGACTCAGGCGAGAGGGGCACCTGCCAGTAACCCTTGGTCAGGTCGAGTGTTGAAATGAACCGGGCGGACCCCAAACGGTCAAGAAGTTCATCCACTCGGGGCATGGGATAGCTGTCAAACGCAGAAACCTCATTGAGGCGCCGGAAGTCATTGCAGAACCGCAGTGATCCATCGGGCTTCGGTACCATGACGATTGGGCTGGACCATGGACTACGCGATGGTTCAATCACCTGCAGCTCTTTCATCCGGGTAATTTCCTCCTCAATTGCCAATCGACGAGCCTCAGGGACCCGGTAGGGCCGTTGTCGGACGATTACTCCCGGGGATGTCCGAATCTCATGCTGTATCAACCGAGTCTGCCCGGGCTGTTCTCGGAACACATCGGAGAATTGATGGACCAAGGCAGCCAAGTCATTCTTCTGGTCAGGGAAGAGCTGTTCACCCATGTGAACTACTGGTGGTTCCGTCTCAGCAAAGGCAGCCATCTGTTGTGGAGGGGCCCCCACTTCTTGAGCAGATTCACGTGATATAACTGCTCCACCTTCCGTCTACCCGGCTGACGTACCCGGTAGTTGACCGGTCCCACCTTTTCTACGACGGTATAAGGTCCCTTCCATGAAGCCAGGAACTTTGAAGTAGCGGCAGGGGTCAACACCAGTACCCGATCTCCTGGTTGCAGTTCGCGTGGTTGGGCGGGCCGGTCATACAACCGTTTCTGGGCGCGCTGGGCCTCGACCAAATGTTCTTTTACGAGCGGCATCACCCGATCAATACGTTCCCTCATCTCTTGGACGTGTTCTATCACGCTTCGGTGTGGAGCTGGTTGCTGCTCCCAGGCGTCTCGTGCTACGTCCAGGAGGCCTCGAGGTTGACGGCCAAACAGCAATTCGAAGGGGGTGAACCCGGTGGACGCCTGGGGTACTTCTCTAACCCCAAACAGAACGTAGGGGAGCATGAGGTCCCAGTCGCGCCCATCTTCTGCCACCACTCGTCTCAACATCCGCTTTAAAGTCTGGTTAAATCTTTCGACTAAGCCGTCCGTCTGGGGGTGATATACCGAGGTTCGTATTTGTTTGACTTTGAGAAGGTGGCAGAGGTCGGTCATCAGCCGGGACATGAACGGGGTGCCTTGGTCCGTTAGTATCTCCGACGGTATCCCGACCCTGCTGAAAAGGAGGAACATTTCCTTGGCGATCGCTTTACTGGTAGCCTTTCGCAGAGGAAGCGCCTCCGGATACCTGGTCGCGTAGTCTACGATCACCAAGATGTGTTCGTGTCCTCGGGCAGACTTCGGTAAGGGCCCTACCAAGTCCAAGCCAATACGCGAGAAGGGTACCTCTATAATAGGCAGGGGGATTAGAGGGCTGGGGGGGGGGTCGGTGGGGAGAAGTTCGCTGGCAGGTCGGACAGCTCTGGCAAAATCGTTTCACCTCTGCTTCTAATCCTGGCCAGTGGAACCGGTCTCGTATCCTCTGTGCCGTGTTCGCGGTTCCCAGATGTCCTGCCATCGGATGTACATGAGCGAGTTCCAAGATTACTCCCGTCTTGCCCTTCGGTACCACCAACAGGGTCTTCTCCTCCCCCCGCCTTAAGGCGACAGTACAGCAGATTTTTCACGATAAAGTGAGGTAGTGGGTGAGGAGGTGGATAACGAACTTCTTTGTCCACGATTCGTACTTGACTCCAGCAATTTCGTAACCGATCATCCTCCCGTTGTTCTCTTCCAAACGTTCCTCCCTCTGTGACCCTCTGGAACAAATCTAGAGCAAGATTAGTAGATGTTGTGCTCAACTCACCCCCTTGTTCACTCTCGGTAGCCATCAATGCCGCCTGCGGTCTGGGTTTGAACCGACGCCTGGCTGGTGGTCGGTTCCTCGGTTTGGGTTGGACCGTCCGGGCCAGTAGTCCATCGAATCCCGGCCAGTCACGACCCAAGAGAAGGGGTACAGGTAGGTCATTAACTATACCTACGTCGATATACCATGATCCAGACTCTGTTGCCACCTCCACGCGCCGGCTATGAACCTCTCGAGTGTCTCCATGGACACACTTTATTGGTAAGAGCGGGCTCCTTTTTGAACACGGTGAGAGGACTCCATTTCGGACCAGGGTAATCGAGCTGCCGGAGTCGAGAGTGGCGACTACTGCCTTTCCGTCCAGTCTTACCACCCTTTCTGGGGCACCTGGGGGAAGCTTCTTATGGACGATACATCCTGCCAGCCAAGCCCGCGGTATGGGTGATGTTGGTTCCGTCGGCATCGGTTCATCCAAAGGGGAGGCTACCGGGGATCTGCTGACTGGTCGCGAGGTACCCTCCTGTGATCGCCAGGGAGCATTCACCCTCGGGGTGGTCGCTCTCTCTCCTCCATCCCGGGCGAAGGTGGCGTCCGCCAACTCGACGGCCTCGACGAGATCTCGGATAGACGTGGGGTTCTTCATACCCACTGGATTCCGGAGCCGTCGGGGTAAAGCCCTTAGCAGTCGGTCGATGGCGACTTTCTCCGCCACCTGGCCAGCCGTAGAATCCTCCGTAAGGAGCCAAAGATGGGTAAGTCTGGTTAACTGGGCCGCCTGCACTCGAATAGGAAGCTGTTCCTCGTATTTCCATTGGTGGAAATGCTGTGCTGCCGTTACCGGGGATAGTCCCATCCGCGCGAGGATTTCCGCCTTCAGCCTCTCATAATCATCCTGGTATGGGGATTGGAGAGCGAAATAGGCCCTTTGTGCCTCGCCGGTCAGGAAGGGGGCTAACATTCGTGCCCAGTTCCGCTTGTCCCAAGCCTCTCTAGTGGCAATCACCTCAAACGTATGGAGATAGGCGTCAATGTCGTCGAGCTCCGTCAGTTTGGTGAGATGTTGATGTGCTGAAATTCGGCCATCTGATGCGGGGACTCCCGGAGGGGTGGCTTGCATTGTGGCAAACTGATGTTCCACCAGTTCCTGCCGGCGAGTGAGCTGTTCAGTAAACTTCTGTTGCTTAGCAGAGATTTCCGTGAGCCGTCTGATGATTTCCTCCATCTTGGCTCGGTATCCGGAAGCTCCGTGTGAAGAGAGAGAGAGAGAGAGAACGACGTCCTAGGGAATACAAAAAATTTGGATTTTGTTATATCCTGTGTCTTATTCAAAAAAACGCCCGCGTTCTCCACCACTGTGACAGGCTGAACAAGACACAGACACAAGTATTCCAAAAATTAAGCCCCGGAGGGTGTTTTAATGTGCACGCAACACAGTGCCACACGGTGAAGTATACAAATGGGGAATATAACTCCAGGGTGCTCCGTGGTAGCTGTGTGGTGGTGCTCGTGCCTCGTGCTGTAAAGTGTCCAAAACTCCTTGATATCCCGTGAATAAATCCTCAGGTCGTCAGTTACTGGTCTCTAAAAGAAAGCACAACCATACGTTAGTTCAACAGAGAATCAACTGAGAACAAGCTCACCCTTTCCTCTTCTTCCTGGGTTTATAAAGGGTGAGCTTGATTGGGACCAGGTGCTGACGATCATCAGGTATATGAGCTTGATTGCTCCGTTGCCACGGCGATGCTGACCACGTATTGACCCGCTCGTCACACTACATACAGTAGGTGATTGGTGAAAGTTACCAAATGTGTGAGACATGTTCCAGCACTGAGGAACGTTTGCTAAATTATTATAAAACATTGTTGTTACATTATGTTGTTATGGGAGTGAGACTGTTTGGATGATACCAAACATGTGTACGTTTTGTGTGAATATGTAGTGTTTTCTTGTAGCTTTTGGGTGTCCTGCGTTGAGTTAGAGGAAAGGAACTGAAGGGGGTGCAGGGTGCAGGGTGAGGTGTGCATTTGTGCATTTGTGATTCACAGGTATGCGTCGTTTGAGATGTAGATTGTATCTCAGTAGGGAGTTTGCTGTACTGGAGGAAGTCCGTTGTTTCTCAAAGGAAGGTGTCCTCTTGGTTCAGGACTCCCACTGTACTGCGAGATGTTCTCTGTCTTTTCTCGAGAAGATGATCTTTGATTGGGAGTGGGTGTGTTGTTTTTCAGGAAGGGGCGCCCTTTTGGTTTAGGTTCCCCACTGTGCTTATAAACGTCCTCTGTTTCCAAGGAGAAGAATAATGTCTCTGGTCGGGACATTTTGGCTCCGACCTTACATAGGCAAGCGTCAGAGACTTAAACCTGATCCATGCTTCAAACACTCGCCAGTGAAAAGAGGGGCGTCATGTGAGCTCTTTTAGGCTCGTGGAAGATGAGCCGCGCTGCTGTGTTCTAAACCAGCTGGTTTGATTGCCTTAACAGACAGACCAGCAGGAGAGCTTTACAGTAGTCCAGCCTATAGATTACAAGGCCCTGGCTGTTTTGGAAGGACTGATGGTTGTATTGCCAGTTGGATGGTGAGATCATGATGTACCATGGAGCGGGCCGGGAGTATAAGCAGATCTGTTTTGGTTTTGGATGTTTTTTCATCCAAGCTGAGATATCTTCCAGACAGGCTGTAGTGTGTGCTGATACAGTGAGATCATCTGAGTGAAAAGAGAAGTAGATCTGGGTGTCATCAGCATTGCAGTGTTAGGAGAACCCGTGTGCCTGTTTGATAGGTCCTAAAGATGTTGTGTAGATTGAGAAAAGAGTGGTCCAAGGCGCACCATGTGGTGAACTGTGGACAACATGCCTATCCACGACACCCTGAAAGATCTATCAGAGAGGTAGAATTTAAACCAGAGAAGAGGGGAACCTGTGATAGAGTGAGTCTGATAGCCTGTAAGAGATGGGAGAGGATTGGATCAAGAAGACAGGTGTTGAGATGGCTGGAGAGAAGTTTAGAGAGAACGAGGAGAATGTGAAGTCTGATGTCAGGGTTATGTGATCAAAGCTAAGTGGTGTAAGAAAATGTTTGAAGATGTGTATGTTGACATACATACACTTTTTCTTAAAATTATACATGCGTGTGTGTGTCTTTAGGCAAGGCAAGGCAAGGCAAGTTTATTTATATAGCACATTTCATACACAAGTGCAATTCAAAGTGCTTTACATAAAATGATTGACAGAAAGAAATAAAACGTATCTTTAGAATGCAAATGATTTAAGATCACAAATACTTCAGATTTTAAGAAACAATAAAACAGCAATAAAATTGATTAAAAATGTGAGTGTATATATAAAAAGAATAAAAGCAAAATAAAAATAAATTAGAAATAGAAGAGCAGTTGATGTAAACCAGCACAGTGCTCAGGTTGTGAATGCACAGCTAAACAAGTGTGTTTTTAATCTGGATTTAAAAGTAGCTACTGTTGGTGAACGTCTGATGTCTTCTGGAAGCAGATTCCAGCTATGGGTGGCGTAATGACTAACGCTGACGCCATGTTTTGAGTGAACCCTTGTTATCTCTAACTGATTTGATCCTGATGATCTGAGAAGTCTGTTTGGTTTATATTCAATGAGCATATCTGAGATGTATTTAGGTCCTTGACCATTAAGTGATTTATAGACAATTAATAATACTTTGAAGTTGATTCTAAAAGTGACTGGTAACCAGTGTAAGGACCTGAGGATTGGAGTGATATGCTCAGATTTTTTGGTTCTGGTCAGAGTCCTGGCAGCAGCGTTCTGTATGAGCTGCAGCTGTCTGATGGTCTTTTTGGGAAGACCTGTAAGGAGTCCATTACAGTAATCCACCCTGCTGGTGATGAAAGCATGGACTAGTTTCTCTAAATCTTGGCTTGAGACAAAACATCTGATTCTGGCTATGTTTCTGAGATGGTAGTAGGCTGATTTGCTTATTGCTTTGACATGACTGCTGAAACTAAGGTCAGACTCCAAAATGACCCCAAGATTTTTTACCTTGCTTTGTGTCTTTAGACCTCTTAAGTCAAGGTATGTGTTTACCTTGTTAGTTTCATCCTTGTTACCAAAAACAATGACTTCAGTTTTGTTTTTATTTAACTGAAGGAAGTTTTGACACATCCAGCTGTTAATTTCATCAATGCATTGGCAAAGAGAGTCAATAGGCCTGTAGTCATTGGGTGAGAGGGCTAGGTAGATCTGAGTGTCGTCTGCATAGCTGTAATACATATACAGCCAAATATACAAAATATATTTGGCAGTACTGTGTATAATAATTAAATAAACAAAACTTTTATTCTGCAAACGATTACTTACAACTAACCACTGTGCATTCCTAGTCACAACTACTGTACATGTAAACTGTAAAATCAATCATAAACTTTAACAGAAACATTTTTAATGAACAAAAAGGGTTGAACATGCTGTTTTTTTGGGTCAGATAATGTTTTGTGTTTGTAATTTGTATATATTTTCAGTGTCAGTAAGTGTGATCTAACAGAAGAAAGTTGTTCAGCTCTGGCTGCAGTTCTCAGTTCAGACTCTAGCAGTCTAAAGGATCTCGACATGAGCAGAAATAATCTACTGGATGATGGAGTCAAGCGTCTTTCTGAAGGACTGAAGAACACTAATTGTGAACTGAATCAACTGAGGTGAGACATTTGCTAGAACATTAAAGGGATAGTCCACCAAATAATGAATAAAGTAATTGTTTATGTATATATGTACAGTATATTGTGCACAAAATGTATTCTCAATAATAAAGCTGCAGTCTGTGACTTTTGCCTCTTTATCGTTATCTCTGTTTGAAATAAAATTGCTGTTCTTTTTATGGGTCGAATCTTTAACTAACTGACATTTAAAAGCATTTCCCTTGAGCACAAGCATTGACACAATCTTCTGTTCTCTAGTGTGTCTGAGTGCAGTATTGGAGAAGAAGGTTATAAATGTTTATGTTCAGCTGTGAGATCAAACCCTGAATCACATCTGATAGAGCTGGATCTCAGAGGAAATGATCCTGGAGAAACAGGAGTCAAACTCATCTATGAGCTAATACAAGATCACAAGTGTGAACTCAACACTGTCAGGTGAATATTATTGTACTTATAATACTGTACATTCTGATTATTTTAAAGCTTGCATTATTAAACCTGCTGGAAGACAAAAAGGTTTACACTAACAACTGTATTTGTGATGAATGATTTCAAGGTTTTAATCAATATTGCATAATGTCAATGTAAAATTATTCTGTCTCCAGGTTCTTGAGCAGTTCTTCTGCAGTGAAAGTCTTTGAGTATCTGACAGAAACTCTTGGTATAAATCCTTTACTCCAGAGAGAAGTGAATCTGAGTCGTCATAAACTAGACGAGTCAAGAGTGAATCAGATCTGTGATCTACTGAAGGACAAACACTGTCGCATCAACACACTCATGTGAGGACTTGTAACATCTGCTTGTGATTGGATCTGTTTAACAGGACTGTGATGTAGATGTGTGTTGTGTCTGATACAAACTAAAGAACGATTCTTTGTGTTCTTTCTTCAGTCTCAGTAGTATTACAGCAGGAGGATGTGCTGATCTGATGTCAGCTTTCACTTCAAACCCTTCACATCTGACACATCTGGATCTGAGTCACAATAAACTAGAAGATTCAGGAATGATGAAGATCTCTGATCTGTTGAGAAACTCACAGTGTAAACTAGAGAAACTCAAGTATGTCTTTACATTCATGTTCATTTCATTCACTTCAGTGTAATAAAATAATGTTTAAATCATTTATACATGTTTATTTTTTCAATATAATATTGTATTTATAATCCTTTTTTGTTCTCTAGTGTGTCCGAGTGCAGTATTGGAAAAGAAGGTTATAAATGTTTATGTTCAGCTGTGAGATCAAACCCTGAATCACATCTGATAGAGCTGGATCTCAGAGGAAATGATCCTGGAGAAACAGGAGTCGAACTCATCTATCAGTTACTACAAGATCACAAGTGTAAACTCAACACTGTCAGGTGAGATTTAAATAATATAACATACAGTCGGGTTATATTTGACAGTACTTTTCAAAGTCTTGAGACATTTGTTTGATTCTCATGAAGTCTGTCAAATATCTTCTAGACTAGAGACAATGTCGACAAAACATTTGAGAGAAGAAATGAGTTATTCAGTAAATAGAAGCAATAACTGATTTGTCGTTCAGCAGCATATCCAAATTATTCACAGCATTCACGTCTTTCAAATGTTCTAAATCAGAAACTTTTTGCCTCTTTGTCTGAATCTGTTTGGGCTTTAATAACTGCTGCCTGCTTCTACACATTTGTTTCATATTAAACTTACAAAAATACAATTTAAAATGTAAAAATAATCTTTATTATATGATTGATGTTGTCAATAAAAATTCTCCTCTCCAGGTTCTTGAGCAGCTCTTCTGCAGTTGAAGCCTTTGAGTATCTGACAGAATCTCTTGGTATAAATCCTTTACTCCAGAGAGAAGTGAATCTGAGTCGTCATAAACTAGACGAGTCAAGAGTGAATCAGATCTGTGATCTACTGAAGGACAAACACTGTCGCATCAACACACTCATGTGAGGACTTGATCTTTATTATGAGTTTATATTTCAACTGTTCAGAATCACAGCATCAGATGTGACATTGACTTCATCTTGATAAATGTTTAGATGAAACTTTAACTTTGTGTTCTTTCTCCAGTCTGAGTAAAAATAAACTAGAAGATTCAGGAATGATGAAGATCTCTGATCTGTTGAGAAACTCACAGTGCAGACTACACAAACTAGAGTATGTATTTACATTCATGTTCATTTCATTCCCTTCAGTGAAATAAAATAATGTTCAAATAATTTATACATGTTTATTTTTTAAATATTATATTGTATTTATAATCCTTTTTTGTTTCTCTAGTCTGTCCGAGTGCAGTATTGGAGAAGAAGGTTATAAATGTTTATGTTCAGCTGTGAGATCAAACCCTGAATCACATCTGATAGAGCTGGATCTCGGAGGAAATGATCCTGGAGAAACAGGAGTCAAACTCATCTATCAGCTAATACAAGATCACAAGTGTAAACTCAACACTGTCAGGTGATAAAAGCTTTCAAATCTTATATAAATATAAAGTCTGATATATCACACAACACAACATAGATCAGAGAAATGATTAAAACATCAAATAATACATTACGGAGCCTCTTAAAGGACATGGTGATGGAAAAATAAGAGAGATAGAGAAAATTATTTTCAAAGCTTTTGTGTTCTCTCACAAAACTTTCAGCGAGTTTGGACAAACACGTCCTCTCCCACTTTGTGTATGAAAGGACCAGTTCATATATAGTAGAATCCCGGAAGTGTCCATGTGGACAGCTCATATAGAGATCAGTTTATTTTATGAGACTTGTGAGGAAGACTAGGTTGTTAGATCGTTGTGTGAGGAATTATGTGTTTTTTGTGTTATAACAACGTTTAGCTCACGTATTATTGGTAAGGAAATCTGGGACTATATGGACCACTCCAGTGTTATTGTGCAGAGCAAGTCTAACATTCAATAAACATGACATGTTTTCCAAACTCACAGAATTTTTTGCCAGATAATGCAAAATATTTTTGCAAGAGAACACAATATATTTGCAAGGAAACGCAATGTTTCTCGGGGAACGCAAACGTTTGCGAGATCCGTCTTTAAAAAATTTTCTCTTCTCTCCCATATTTGCCAAATACTTTTTCCACCATCATGTCCCTTTCAGGGCTCCGTGTACATTAATGTGGAATTTTAAAATATATTTTTCTTAATGTAGACACTTTTCTCTAAACTAGGTTCAGTTGTATTTAAACTATTAAAAGTTATGAAAACAGATTTTAATCACACACACAAGAAAATAACAATCTGACATTCATCAAGCAGTGTTTATATTGGACATTATATCAAATTCATTACATTTTTGGATCATGTTTTTAGGCTCAGTTGATTTAGTGTTAAATGAGTCATTTTAATTCTGAATGAGCTTAGTCCAGCAGACTCACACTGTGTGTTACACAACAGACCTCTTGAATCTGTTAGTACAGAAGACATTTCATTCAGTTACACATGTGAAGTGCTGAACATGAACACATGATCTTTGTGTGTAGATTTCTGAAGAGTTGTGCTGCAGAAGAAGCTTGTGATCATCTCTTTAAAGCTCTAGATGTGAATCCATTACTGCTGAAAGAACTCAATCTGAGTCACAATAAACTGGGAGATCTGGATGGAGAGAAACTCTCGGCTCTATTGATGGACTCTCACAGCAAAGTGACTAAAATCATGTGAGTATCATATACAGGAGAACTTCATACAGTACAGACTGTCAGACAGGTGATGTTTATTGAGATGATGTTGTGTTATTGTGTTTAGATTGAATGATTGTGAGCTGACAGAGAATCAGTGTTCAGCTCTAGCTGCTGTTCTCTCCTGTAAAACCCTCGTGAAGGAGATGAATCTGAGCAACAGTCCACTGATGGATTCAGGACTCAAACACATCTGTGACGCACTCAAGAATCCTCAGTGTCAACTCCAGATACTCAAGTGAGTTCATCTTTGACATCATCTACACAACCATGGTCATATAAGACTGTTAACCTTGAAATTGAGTGAATTATTAAAGTAATGTTAGCTTTAGGAATGAAGTCAAGCTGTTTTAAATTGAATTTTAACTCCAAGCACATACAGTGATTTACATCTGAAGAACAAGGAATCATTTAAAAAAAAAACATGCCAATAAAATGTGTTTGTTTTGTTATCTAGTCTGTCCGAGTGCAGTATTGGAGAAGAAGGTTATAAATGTTTATGTTCAGCTGTGAGATCAAACCCTTCACATCTGATAGAGCTGGATCTCAGAGGAAATGATCCTGGAGAAACAGGAGTCAAACTCATCTATAAGTTACTACAAGATCACAAGTGTAAACTCAACACTGTCAGGTGAGATTTAAATAATATAACATACAGTCGGGTTATATTTGACAGTACTTTTCAAAGTCTTGAGACATTTGTTTGATTCTCATGAAGTCTGTCAAATATCTTCTAGACTAGAGACAATGTCGACAAAACATTTGAGAGAAGAAATGAGTTATTCAGTAAATAGAAGCAATAACTGATTTGTCGTTCAGCAGCATATCCAAATTATTCACAGCATTCACGTCTTTCAAATGTTCTAAATCAGAAACTTTTTGCCTCTTTGTCTGAATCTGTTTGGGCTTTAATAACTGCTGCCTGCTTCTAAACATTTGTTTCATATTAAACTTACAAAAATACAATTTAAAATGTAAAAATAATCTTTATTATATGATTTATGTTGTCAATAAAAATTCTCCTCTCCAGGTTCTTGAGCAGCTCTTCTGCAGTGAAAGCCTTTGAGTATCTGACAGAAACTCTTGGTATAAATCCTTTACTCCAGAGAGAAGTGAATCTGAGTCGTCATAAACTAGACGAGTCAAGAGTGAATCAGATCTGTGATCTACTGAAGGACAAACACTGTCGCATCAACACACTCATGTGAGGACTTGATCTTTATTATGAGTTTATATTTGAACCTGTTCAGAATCACAGCATCAGATGTGACATTGACTTCATCTTGATAAATGTTTAGATGAAACTTTAACTTTGTGTTCTTTCTGCACATTCACACATGTTTATTTTTTAAATATTATATTGTATTTATAATCATGATTTTGTTCTCTAGTCTGTCCGAGTGCAGTATTGGAGAAGAAGGTTATAAATGTTTATGTTCAGCTGTGAGATCAAACCCTGAATCACATCTGATAGAGCTGGATCTCAGAGGAAATGATCCTGGAGAAACAGGAGTCGAACTCATCAATGAGCTAATACAAGATCACAAGTGTAAACTCAACACTGTCAGGTGATAAAGGCTTTAAAATCTTATATAAATATAAAGTCTGATATATCACATAACAGAACATAGATCAGAGAAATGATTAAAACATCAAATAATACATTACGGAGCCTCTTAAAGGACATGGTGATGGAAAAATAAGAGAGATAGAGAAAATTATTTTCAAAGCTTTTGTGTTCTCTCACAAAACTTTCAGCGAGTTTGGACAAACACGTTGTCATGGTTCCACCTCTCCTTGTCAGGTATTTCTTGGTCTAGAGGTGGAATCATACAGGATCCTTTGTTTCTCTAGTCTGCGTCATCGTTCCTACCCTCCTGTTTCCTAGTTTGTGTTAATTAGTTTATCCCTTGCACCTGTTCCCTCTTGATTTGCTCCCCTTTAAGACATCCTCGTGTTCTTTGTCCTGTCTGGTTCATTGTATGTATGTAAGTGTACGTCTTACTTCGTGCTTGTAGCTGTTGTGCTCGTGGAAGTTCTTGTGCCTTGTGCCTTGTGCCTTGTGCCTTGTGCCTTGTGCCTTGTGCCTTGTGCCTTGTGCCTTGTGCCTTGTGCCTTGTGCCTTGTGCCTTGTTCCTGGTTCCTGTTTCCCTCGTGTCTTGTAAGTGTAGTTTAGTTCAGTGTAAGTGTTTGCTCCCAGTGTTTGTTTTATAGTTTAGTTAGTCCTTGTTCTTGTTTTGTTTATATATATATTATCTTGTCTTGTTTTCCCCTCGTGGGTTTTGTTTTGCCTTTTTTGTAGTCTTTGTTATTTTGTTAAATAAATACTTGTTAACCCCTTCATCCCTGCCTCTGCCTGCAATTGGGTTCTCCTGCCTTGTCTCTGTGAGATCCGTGACAGAATGAACCAGCAAAACCGAACCCAGCAGGCAGTAGCCAACGACACGAACCGTTGGTCATGCACCTCCAACCCAGTGTGGTGGGAGGCGATTGCCTCCCAGTCACACGCTGGAGGCGGTCCGTTCCCGGCCCAGTGCCATAGGCCTCTGCAGGACTATGCTCGGGAGGTCGAGGCCAGGAGGGCGTCTGTACCCGAGGTGCTGGTGAGTGCCTACCTAATGGCCGGGATGGACAACCCACCATCTTTTCCTGAACGGGAGGAGTTGGTTTATCAGCCGTTCCCACAGTTAGTGGAACGGCTGCAGCTTCGAGAGGAGTGTTACCAAGACTCCTCTCCCAGCTGTTGTCCAATCTCCTCCCGTCCGGGGTTGGGGTCCATTCCAGAGGACCGTGTGGTGGGTACTCTCACCTTGGGGAATTCCACACAGTCTTCCTCCTCACCTCCTGTAGCCCCTCCGCCGCCGACGGACCTCGGTGGCAAACGGGGGAGACGGGAATCCTGGGGGTCCTCGTCGGAAGCCTCCAATCCCGAGCCGCCACCCCATTCACCACCTCGTTTCTTCAGCCGACCACCAGGCGGGTGGCTCGGCTGAAGAGGAAGAGGCAACGGAGGGCAGCTCAGAACCAGGGGGTCCCGAGTCCGGAGGTCCCGAGTCCGGAGGTCCCGAGTCCGGAGGTCCCGAGTCCGGAGGTCCCGAGTCCGGTGGTCCCGAGTCCGGTGGTGTCAAAACCCAAATATTTTTTGGGGGGGCGCCGTGGGGAGGTGACGGTCCGAGCGGCCAGCCCAGCCGCAGATTCCTCCCAGTTTTACCAAGCCCGGTCCAGCAACCGGCACCAAGCCCGGTCCACAACCGGCACCAAGCCCGTTCCAGCAACCGCACCAAGCCCGGTCCAGCAACCGGCACCAAGCCCGGTCCAGCAACCGGCACCAAGCCCGGTCCAGCAACCGGCACCAAGCCCGGTCCAGCAACCGGCACCAAGCCCGGTCCAGCAACCGGCACCAAGCCCGTCCAAGCAGCACCAAGCCGGTCCAGCACCCGGCACCAAGCCCGGTCCAGCACCGGCAACAAGCCGGCAACCCGGCCACCGGTCCAGCACCCGGCCACAGAACGCTGCCCAGCTGCCGGAGAGCGCTGCCCAGCCGATGTTCCGGCCATGGTCCTGTCCGGCATTCCGGCCATGGTCCAGTCCGGCTTTCCAGCCGGCCGTCCAGCCCTTGTCCTGCCCGGCATTCCAGCCGGCCGTCCAGCCCTTGTCCTGCCCGGCATTCAGCCGGCCGTCCAGCCCTGTCCTGCCGGCATTTCAGCCGGCCGTCCAGCATTTGTCCAGCCCTTGTCCTGCCCGGCATTCCAGCCGGCCGTCCAGCCCTTGTCCTGCCCGGCATTCCAGCCGGCCGTCCAGCCCTTGTCCTGCCCGGCATTCCAGCCGGCCGTCCAGCCCTTGTCCTGCCCGGCATTCCAGCCGGGGTCCAGCCCAGCAGTCCTGCCGGGGACAAGAACAGTTTTCCCCAGGACTTCCCCTGTCAAGTCTCCTGGGGCTCCGCGCCCTGGCGCACCCCCCCAGGGCTGGAACTTCCCCACCCAGCCCTACCCCTTCTGGACTTCCAATGTACTCTTGTTTGCCCCCACCCCCCCTCCCTTGTTTATTATTTTTATTGTCCCACCCTAACCCGTTGATTTTTCTTGCCTGTCTGACCCTTGTCATGTTTGCCATGTCTTGTTTGGTCTTGTCAGTGTCCCAGTCTGTCTTGTCTTGTTTGTGCCTTTGAGGAGCATCAGGATGCTGCTCCTTAAGGCGGGGGTTCTGTCATGGTATCAATCATACAGGATCCTTTGTTTCTCTAGTCTGCGTCATCGTTCCTACCCTCCTGTTTCCTAGTTTGTGTTAATTAGTTTATCCCTTGCACCTGTTCCCTCTTGATTTGCTCCCCTTTAAGACATCCTCGTGTTCTTTGTCCTGTCTGGTTCATTGTATGTATGTAAGTGTACGTCTTACTTCGTGCTTGTAGCTGTTGTGCTCGTGGAAGTTCTTGTGCCTTGTGCCTTGTGCCTTGTTCCTGGTTCCTGTTTCCCTCGTGTCTTGTAAGTGTAGTTTAGTTCAGTGTAAGTGTTTGCTCCCAGTGTTTGTTTTATAGTTTAGTTAGTCCTTGTTCTTGTTTTGTTTATATATATATTATCTTGTCTTGTTTTCCCCTCGTGGGTTTTGTTTTGCCTTTTTTGTAGTCTTTGTTATTTTGTTAAATAAATACTTGTTAACCCCTTCATTCCTGCCTCTACCTGCAATTGGGTTCTCCTGCCTTGTCTCTGTGAGATCCGTGACACACGTCCTCTCCCACTTTGTGTATGAAAGGACCAGTTCATATATAGTAGAATCCCGGAAGTGTCCATGTGGACAGCTCATATAGAGATCAGTTTATTTTATGAGACTTGTGAGGAAGACTAGGTAGTTAGATCATTGTGTGAGGAATTATGTGTTTTTTGTGTTATAACAACGTTTAGCTCACGTATTATTGGTAAGGAAATCTGGGACTATATGGACCACTCCAGTGTTATTGTGCAGAGCAAGTCTAACATTCAATAAACATGACATGTTTTCCAAACTCATAGAATTTTTTGCCAGATAATGCAAATATTTTTGCAAGAGAACACAATATATTTGCAAGGAAACGCAATGTTTCTCGGGGAACGCAAACGTTTGCGAGATCCGTCTTTAAAAAAATTTCTCTTCTCTCCCATATTTGCCAAATACTTTTTCCACCATCATGTCCCTTTCAGGGCTCCGTGTACATTAATGTGGAATTTTAAAATATATTTTTCTTAATGTAGACACTTTTCTCTTCATATCAAATTCATTACAGTTCTGGATCATGTTTTTAGGCTCAGTTGATTTAGTGTTAAATGAGTCATTTTCATTCTGAATGAGCTCAATCCAGCAGACTCACACTGTGTGTTACACACAACAGACCTCTTGAATCTGTTCATTTACACATGTGAAGTGCTGAACATGAACACATGATCTTTGTGTGTAGATTTCTGAAGACTCGTGCTGCAGAAGAAGCTTGTGATCATCTCTGTAAAGCTCTAGATGTGAATCCATTACTGCTGAAAGAACTCAATCTGAGTCACAATAAACTGGGAGATCTGGATGGAGAGAAACTCTCGGCTCTATTGATGGACTCTCACAGCAAAGTGACTAAAATCATGTGAGTATCGTATACACGAGAACTTCATACAGTACAGACTGTCAGACAGGTGATGTTTATTGAGATGATGTTGTGTTATTGTGTTTAGATTGAATGATTGTGAGCTGACAGAGAATCAGTGTTCAGCTCTAGCTGCTGTTCTCTCCTGTAAAACCCTCGTGAAGGAGATGAATCTGAGCAACAGTCGACTGATGGATTCAGGACTCAAACACATCTGTGACGCACTCGAGAATCCTCAGTGTCAACTCCAGATACTCAAGTGAGTTCATCTATGACATCATCTACACAACCATGGTCATATAAGACTGTTTACCTTGAAATTGAGTGAATTATTAAAGTTATGTTAGCTTTAGAAATGAAGTTAATCTTTTTAAAATAGAATTTTAACCCCATGAGCATGAAGTGATTTTCATCTGAAGAACAAAGAAAAGGAAAAAAAATACACTATTTAAAAGTGTTTGCTGTGTCCTCTAGTGTGTCCGAGTGCAGTATTGGAGAAGAAGGTTATAAATGTTTATGTTCAGCTGTGAGATCAAACCCTTCACATCTGATAGAGCTGGATCTCAGAGGAAATGATCCTGGAGAAACAGGAGTCGAACTCATCTATCAGTTAATACAAGATCACAAGTGTGAACTCAACACTGTCAGGTGAGTATTTAACAGTAAGACACCAAAGATCTCCTTTCAGATGGCACACCTAGGTAAGGGGGTCATGACACCAGTTTTAAATCTTGTTTCCTGTGTTTTCCTTTGTGCAATTGTGATATTTAAAAAGTTAATTAATAAAAAAAAAAACTGCCGTCTTCCTTTTATACCGGATATCCGGGGGCGCAGACCGGCATGCAAATTTCATTCGCCGAATTTCATTGGCCTCTTCTAAAGTAGTCAGAGTTGATAGATTCTCAGGAGCGAACCCCATCTGTCGTTCTCGACACAACGTCTCATTCCCTCCATCAGGGAACTGAGGTTACAGACGTAACTGAGACGTTTGCCTGGTTTATGTTTAGTCTATAACAATTATGACAAAAGACAGCCATGACTTTGGTTAAAATTTGGTGAAATTTGTTTCCTCATGTCATCAGCCCTTAAATTATTACATAATTATCTTCTGAAAAGGTAATTTTTGTCTTAAAAAATTTAACTTTTTTCAAGACGACAAAGTTATCAAAAGCTTTTGAATAAGACTATTCTGAACCTGTGTGTAAAAACCCAGCTAAAGCCAAATTTAGTTAATTATGCTGTGTTTTTTATTTCATATACAGTATGTCATGTTTGACGATACATTTTCAAAGTCGTGATTTACATGTTAAGTCCATGCAAAGACGCGATAGACCTACTTGCTGCGCGAAACGCGCAAATTGAGCGTTCGCGTGATTCGCGGAAGATACAAATTTTGAACTTTGGCGAAGATTCGCACAGCGTTAATCAATCAGGAACTTAGTCTAGCAGTCAGGAGATTATGATGTTGCGAGTGGAGGCAGAAATCAGAAACAACAATGGAGGATGTGATGATGAGCATAGAGGTCATCACGTGAACGTCAGTTCACAGTACTAAGGTACGGAGAGGTGTAGGTGCAACTGAATCAAAGATACACATTGTGTTAAAGCATGTTTATTGACCCCTAAAGATGGTACGATCCATTAGTTTTGGGCGGGAAGTGTAAATGTGTATAGGTGCAGGTGAGACAAAGGAAAGGAAGGTTGGTTGAGCATGGTGGGGGTGAGAGAAAGACCTAAGCCCGCAAATGTCTTTCTACCTGTCGAGGCTAGCGTGATGTCTGGTTTTGCTGCTCACAGCATGGTTTTTGTTTCAATGTTTGTATAGTCAGTTTAAACAAATTTTTTCTTTTTTTTTTTCTTTTTATTCTTATTGTGGGTAAAGTCTACGGATTCATTCACGTGTGACGAGACAGCCGTCCAAAATAAAATCACTTGGATTGAAACAAGTTCCCACCTTGTGGTGCGTTTTTGTACTCTCCCAGGCCTTATGGCAGTAAGACTACTCTGATTGTTTAAAACAATTGACCGTCCGACTCAAAACGGCGGCAACAATCTGACACATGGTGGCAGCGGTGCTTCCAGGCCTTAAGGGAGAGACGAGTACACAGGCAAGGGAATTCATGCGGACCCAGCTGCACCTCGGCTCATTTAAGTGAAAGCAACAGTGACTGACTGTTTATGTCCAGTGGAAAATGCCACCAAAGAAGCAAGATGGAGCTAGGAGCAAAGACGATGGCAAACCGGCAGAGCAACTGGACGCAGTGAGCTCGGCGCATGATGAAATGGACTTCGGTGGTGCTTCAGAGCAGATTGCAACAATGCTGCAAAACTTTCTACATAGTCAACAGCAAAGAGAAGAACGACTGGAAAAAGAAACGCAACGTCACGATCTCAAATATAAGATGCTTCAACATCAATTTGTACAATTACAGACAGAAGTTCAGCTGGAAAGAGAGGAACGTCGGGTACATTGAGCGTCGGGCGTGGGGGATAATGTTTCTTCAGTTGCTACTGATGGAACTTCCGCTCCAGTGGTTCGTCCCAGGGTACAACAGACACAGCACGATGCTACTACATCAGCAGGAGCAGACGGAGCGGCGTCTGGAAGTCAACATTATGCATCTACAACTTTTAATAATCCGAAAATGTTACCATGGTCAAGCGACGAGGATATCGAGAGCACTATCTAACAACGTTTGAACGCATTGCTCAAGCGTGCCAATGGCCAAGACAGGATTGGATGTTACATCTATTACCATTGTTATCGGGCAGAGCAAGGGCAGCTTATGTGGCTATGGAACCAAGGGATTCGTTGAATTATGACTGTGTTAGACAAACCATACTCGACAAGTTTGAAATTAACCCAGAGACTTTTCGACAACGTTTCCGAGCGTGCAGTCTGTATGAGGACGAAACTCCGCGAGAACTGTATGTGAGACTCAAGGACTTGTATGAGAAATGGATGAATACTACACGACGAACCAAAGAGGAGATCGGTGACCAAATAGTGCTGGAGCAGTTTCTCAAAGAACTAAATCCGGAAGTGAGAACGTGGGTAAAGCAGAATAATCCGGCTTCATGTAAACAAGCGGCGGAAATGGCGGAGGCATTCTTGGCTGCGAGGTGATCGGTACATCAAACAAGATGTTAAAGGTAGTGGTCTGAAAAATGTTGGTGCTGCGTATAACCGAATAGTACAAACTAGTTCTATGTTTGGTAATAATAGGCAGCCAGGAGGTGTTACCCGGTACAATAGATGGCCTATTATTATATGTCATGCATGCGGCCAAGCAGGGCATAAGAAAGCTGATTGCCCGGGGCAAAACATGGCTAATACACGCTTGAGTTATGAGATAAGATCATCATTGAAGTTAAATGAGATTGAACTGAATACCGACACAGTAATTGATGTGAAGATAGGAAGCACGTTGTTTAAAGCATTGATCGATTCTGGTTCAAGTCAGACGTTGGTGAGACCAGAATGTTTGGGAAGATCGAATATGCTTAAGTACGGCAAGTTGACAGTGTGTTGCATACATAGTGATGAAAAAGAATACCCGAAAGCTGATATGGTGATTGAAATTAGAGGCCAGGCCTACAGTTTGACGGTCGGTGTTATAGACAAGGCACCTTACCCGGTGATACTGGGCAGATATGTACCTGTGTTAGCGGATTTGTTACAAAATCAGAAGGATGTCGCTGAGGCGATGGTTGTAACTCGAGCACAGGCACAGCAGGAAGAGGGCAATAAGCAATGTTTGCAAAACTTACCGTGTAATGTGTCAAAAGGCCGAAAGTCTAAGAGGCAGAGACGGTATGATAAAATGGTAGGTACACAAGTAATTGAGATTGTACCCGAACCGGTCGCGGATGATCTTGAACGAATTCCACATGATATTGTACAGTTGCAAAGGCAAGATGAAACCCTTAAACCACTGTTTGAGAAAGCTATGGCCAACAACACAATGTCGACATTAGTCCTGAAAGATCGTTTGGCGATTAAAGGGGACAAATTGTACTTGATTAGCGAGGAAAACGAGAGGCTAGTAGTACCCGAGTCGATGAGACTGAAAGTGTTACAGATGGGTCATTCAGGACCATGGGCAGGACATTTAGGCCAACAGAAGACACTATCTAGGATCGCTGGTAGGTTTTATTGGCCTAAACTTTATACTGATGTGGTAGATTTTTGTAAATCATGCCCAGAATGTCAGCTGGTTAAACCAGCTAAAAAGAGTGACAGAGTACCCTTAGTAAGTTTACCTAT
Source organism: Triplophysa siluroides (assembly GCA_006030095.1). Classification (NCBI taxonomy): domain Eukaryota; kingdom Metazoa; phylum Chordata; class Actinopteri; order Cypriniformes; family Nemacheilidae; genus Triplophysa; species Triplophysa siluroides. Next base: position 103,845 of record VCII01000199.1, on the reverse strand, counting down.
TATTGACATTTCCTTTTCTCGCATTGCAATGGATATTGTAGGCCCTTTGGAAAGGAGTAGATCTGGTAATAGGTATATTTTGGTCGTTGCTGACTATGCCACTCGTTACCCCGAAGTTTTTCCTCTCCGAAACATCAAGACAAGAGAGGTTGTGAATGCATTGATTCAACTGTTCTCTAGAGTAGGTTTGCCGAGGGAAGTAATTACGGACCAAGGGACAAACTTTACCTCTAGGTTAATGAAACAAGTTTACTCAATGTTACGTATACATCCGAAACAGACCACCCCTTTCCACCCTCAGACCGACGGTATGGTGGAGAGATTTAATCAGACATTGAAGTCAATGCTATGCAAGTTTGTGTCTGATTCAGGTTCAGATTGGGACCAGTGGTTACCATATTTGATGTTCGCATACCGAGAGGCTCCCCAGTCTTCAACTGGTTTCTCACCATTTGAATTGCTCTACGGGCGACAAGTTCGAGGTCCATTGGATGTGCTAAAGGAGGCATGGGAAGGCGGTAATGCACCAGAGCAAACAAACATCTTGTCATATGTAATGAAGATGCGAGAAAAGTTCAATGTAATGACAGGCCTGGTGAAGGCTAACATGCCAAAAGCCCAACAACAACAGAAAATGTGGTATGATCAGTCGAGTAGGAAGAGAACGCTGACTGTAGGTCAGAAAGTGCTTTTGTTACTTCCTACATCTGAAAGTTCACTTTTGGCTATGTGGCAAGGACCATACAAAGTGCTTCAGAAGCTAAGTTCCACAAATTACGAGATCTCCATGCCTGATCGTAGGAAAAATACTCTACTTTGAGGCCTTGGAAAGAGAGAGCAGGCGCTTGGTCTGAACAGTTATGGGCAAGGACAGTGGAAGACAAAGAGGAATTGGAGGAACAATATTTTCCTGTTAGTCCTAAGTCTACTTTCCCCGTAATTGATCATATGTCTCCAGAAATGCAAAAAGATTTCCCAGGAAATAGTACCAGAGGGTCTCTTTTCTGATAAACCAGGAAAAACCAACCTGTTGTGTCATGACATTCGTTTACAGGCATCAGAGCCGATTAGGCAAACGCATTGTAGAGTTCCAGCACGGTTGATTCCATCCTTGAAAGGAGAGGTGCAAATGATGCTAGAAGCAGACATTATAGAACCGTCAACAAGTGAATGGTGCAGTCCAGTGGTACTAGTGCCTAAGAAAGATGGTTCGTTAAGATTCTGTGTGGACTTTTCAAAACTGAATGCAGTGTCAGCTTTTGACCCTACCCAATGCCGAGAGTAGACGAGTTGATCGAGCGGCTGGGCAAAGCTAAGTACCTTACAACTTTAGATCTGTGTAAAGGATATTGGCAAGTGCCATTGACTGAGTCAGCGAAGAATTTGACTGCTTTTCGTGTCCCTTCAGGATTGTATCATTTCAAGTATATGCCATTCGGTCTGCACGGAGCAGCGGTGACCTTCCAACGCTTGGTGGATCAAGTACTACGTGGTCTGGAAAATTGTGCTATGATGATATGAATGAATGATATCGTCATCTTCAGTGAGACATGGGAGCAGCATCTAGTACAGCTGGCGGAGGTGTTTGAAAGAATTCAACAAGCCGGACTGGTGGTGAATGCAAAAAAGTGTCAAATTGCCCAACAGGAAGTCTCTTTCTTGGGGTATGTCGCTGGTGGAGGTTCAGTAAGACCTCAAGTGGACAAGCTACAAGCAATTTTGTCATGTGCTGCCCCGGCAACGAAGAAAAGTGTCAGGTCATTTCTGGGTTTGATAGGTTGGTACAGAAGATTCATACCGAACTTTTCAAGCAGAGCCGCACCCTTGACCATTCTCACAAAGAAAAGTAGTTCTTCCAAAGTTAAATGGACCGTTGAATGTGATCAAGCTTTTCAGGACCTTAAGTCCTGTTTGTGTAAGGATCCGGTGTTACAGAGCCCAAACTTTGATCTTCCTTTTCTGGTGCAAACGGACGCTTCTGAACAAGGACTAGGTGCTGTACTATTACAGGGTGAAGGAGAAAATTGCCATCCTGTACAGTACATAAGCAGAAAGCTTTTTCCCCGAGAGACTAAGTACTCTACTGTTGAGAAAGAGGCTCTAGCCATCAAATGGGCCTTAGACACTCTGAAGTACTATTTGATTTTGGCAAAGACTTTGTGCTTGAGACAGATCACAGAGCTTTGCAATGGCTCAATAGAATGAGAGACACTAATGCTAGAATAACGCGTTGGTATTTGTCCCTTCAGCCTTTTAAATTTGAGGTCCGGTACCAAGCAGGGGGTTTGAATGTTATGGCAGACTTCTTGTCACGTCACTCCTGACTTCGTGACTATTTAGAGGGAGGGGGGTGTGTGATGATGAGCATAGAGGTCATCACGTGAACGTCAGTTCACAGTACTAAGGTACGGAGAGGTGTAGGTGCAACTGAATCAAAGATACACATTGTGTTAAAGCATGTTTATTGACCCCTAAAGATGGTACGATCCATTAGTTTTGGGCGGGAAGTGTAAATGTGTATAGGTGCAGGTGAGACAAAGGAAAGGAAGGTTGGTTGAGCATGGTGGGGGTGAGAGAAAGACCTAAGCCCGCAAATGTCTTTCTACCTGTCGAGGCTAGCGTGATGTCTGGTTTTGCTGCTCACAGCATGGTTTTTGTTTCAATGTTTGTATAGTCAGTTTAAAAAAATTTGTATGTTTTTTTTTCTTTTTATTCTTATTGTGGGTAAAGTCTACGGATTCATTCACGTGTGACGAGACAGCTGTCCAAAATAAAATCACTTGGATTGAAACAAGTTCCCACCTTGTGGTGCGTTTTTGTACTCTCCCAGGCCTTAAATATGGCAGTAAGACTACTCTGATTGTTTAAAACAATTGACCGTCCGACTCAAAAACGGCAGCAACAATCTGACAGAGGACAAAATCATTGTTGCTGTATGTGCATACCTGAAGCTGTACGATAAATCTTACTTTTATCGAAACAGAAATAAAAAGGATCTTGCTTGGAAGAAATTGAGTGAGGAGGTCGGACAATCTGGCAAGTTTTCAAAAACGATCTTTACACAATTTGAGCAATATATATATATGAGACTGGAGCCGCCTGGCAAAGGCCCTTCCATGACGCGAATTTGCGTCTGTAGTGAAGTGAATTTGAAGCGTGAAGGAAGCGAGTAAACTCAAAATGTTCAAGCGTCTAACTACGCATGAATAGTGCGAGACATTCGCGCTAGTCGCGTTTGGTCTGAACACACAGTAAGGGGTCATACTTCATTTTATTGCTAATTTTAAGGTTTTAAACTTCGTTAATATATGATAATGTTGTGACTACAAATAATAATTATTGGAATGCTGATATACAATTCTTGTTTTCTTCAGGTTCTTGAAAAGTGATGCTGAAGTTGAAGCCTTTGAGTATCTGAAGAACGTTCTTCATATAAATCCTTTACTCCAGAATGAACTCAATCTGAGTCATCATAAACTAGACGAGTCAAGAGTGAATCAGATCTGTGATCTACTGAAGGACAAACACTGTCACATCAACACACTCATGTGAGAATTTAATCTTAAAGTGACTTGATATTACATTTGTATTGGTTGAGATGGGTTGTAAGGGTTAAATTTGGTTTGTTTGGATGTTTGGAAATAGAGATTGTTTCAAGGAAGATTTAAAAGGTAAAAATACAGAAAGAAAAATGAGGTAGAATTAATACATTTATGTAGGACATTTAGTCAGTTAATATGATAGATATCAGGCGTCATGTCTAACTCATACATACATAACTTGCAGTAATACCATGAATTTGACCATTTCATGACAAGCTGAAAACTCAAAACTCAAATGATGTATAAATGGTGATAAAGCAGAATCAGCTGTGAGAGCCAGTTCTCCTCTGACACGTTATAGCTGCACTCCAAAACCTGTTTCATTGAGAAGGAAAGATCATTGTAATGATGGATCACTTTATATAATGTTTTAAAAGAAGAGACACATCATGTGATCACACTGTTGAAATAGAGAACATGAGATGAGCAGTTTAACTGAGAGGTTTTTTTATTTGTGTTGTTGTGAATCATGTCTGTAAAGTCAGTTCAAACATCTCTGAATACACACATGATGAATGATGTTTGTCTTGTGTAATGTTTCAGACTGAGAGATTGTGGTCTAACAGAAGAAAGTTGTTCAGCTGTAGCTTCAGTTTTATCATCAAACATCAGTGTGAAAGAGCTCGACATGAGCAACAATCATCTACAGGATTCAGGAGTGAAGAAACTTCAGAGGGAATTAGCAAATATACACTGTCAGCTGCAGAAACTCAGGTAACTGGATTAACTCTTGACCCGCCCCCTCTTTTCTTCATTTACCTTCCTCATTCCTCACTTCATTTAGTGTCTCGTTTCATAAGGCTGTGTCCTCCGGAGGACTCATTCGAAGGCTACTACGTCATCAAGGTTGTCTAGTTTCATAAAATCAGATAGGACACTCCGTGTGCACCCTTCTAATGCGACCTACTCTCACGGGAATTCGGAGGACACATGAGGTGTATCGTTGCTAGAGATAACCCACAATTCTTTTGCGTCGGCCAACATCTGTTATTTGAATAAATGGCAGCAGCTGCACATTCAATCAAATATGTGGCGTTTAAATGTTAACAGTTTAAAATTTGTGTCATGTTTTTTTTAAACCAGGCGTACGTAGTAAATAGGTTCACAAGTGTTTAGTGATTTTTAAATGTTTTAAAACGGTAAGGCAAAGAATGGTACATAGTCTTTTGGCATTGTTTAGGATAGAAAGTAAACAACTTTTTACCTCTTAAAATCGTGTAGAAATAATTTTAATTAGTTTGTCAGGTATGCGAGTCCAACGTGTTGTCATAGCAACATGGTACTTACTGTTTCCTTTCTGCCAGTATGTACTACGAAGGACGTCTAATTTAATTCTAAGATTAGAATCCTCCTTATACCGCGTCCTTTAGAGGATGAGACCTCTGGTGGAAACAAGGACAGAAACGAGATGAGAAACAGCCAGTGTTTCGTTCCCCACACCTGCCTAGTGTAATAAACCTTTGTAAATTCACCAATTGAATGCCTTTGTGAATGTTGTCCTGTGCTGTTTTGTTTCGGTTGATTTGCATTGTTCGCTTGCCTTGTCATGCGTGTTGTTTATTGGCAGTTTATCTTGTCTTGTTCGTGCATTATTTCAAGTGTAGTTTATCCTGATTCTCTGTATTGTGCCCCCTCGTGGGAAGTCTTTGTTTTGTTGTTTGCATTGTTCAATTTAGTTTTTTCCCAATCGTACTTTTTGTTAATATTAATTGAGTTTTTTGTACCAGCTGCCTGCACTTGGGTTCTCCTCCTAGCGATTCCTGACAGAATGTGTTTTAAATGATGAAAACGTTCTGTTTTGTCAACAGATTTACTGTAAATTACTGAAGAAAGACGGATGATTTGGGATCTGTCTGGATTATTGATAATGAATTTTGTTGTTTTATAGTAAAAACCGCATGTAATAGATGATAAAAGATGTGATCAATGTTTCAATCTTCTGTTCTCTAGTCTGTCCGAGTGCAGTATTGGAGAAGAAGGTTATAAATCTTTATGTTCAGCTGTGAGATCAAACCCTGAATCACATCTGATAGAGCTGGATCTCAGAGGAAATGATCCTGGAGAAACAGGAGTCAAACTCATCTATGAGCTAATACAAGATCACAAGTGTAAACTCAACACTGTCAGGTGAGATGTGCTGAAATAATACAAAATAAATCACATGCTGAATTATGTGTACGGACATTATTACAGTGATTCTGTTGTTGCATCATTGTGTATGTTTTTCATCAGCACTGATGCTTTTATTAAAACACTTTTTTTGTCTTGTTTTCTGCAGATTCTTGAAAAGCGATGCTGCACTGAAAGCCGTTGAGTATCTGAACATAGATTTTGGTGTAAATTCTTCACTCCAGAGAGAAGCAAATCTGAGTCATAACATAAAACTAAACATCTCAACTCTGAAACAGATCTGTTCTCTACTGAAGGATAAACCCTCTAAACTCAACACACTCATGTGAGGCCTTTAATACACATTGTTTCTACTTCAAGATTCAACTCTCTGTTATATTGAAATGTATATTTTATTTTCAGAGCTCTTTAAAAGGTGTGACTGCAGTTGTAATTGACTAAGCAAGTCCTCAAGGCTTATCACCTGCTATTTGGTATTTATTTAAAGATTGGCATAAATGAAACTGTGGCCCAACCAGACGATACTAAAAGCCTTTTAAAAGTGGTTTAGCCAAAGCAGCTAGCACTGTTAGCTAAAGTTACTGGGGTATCTTTAAATAACACGGAAAAAACATATATTTTATAACGTGTTGCAAAGTCCAGATGAGACTGTTTGGGACACTATGTAAAACAGATCCCAGGGTGTCAAGACAATGAACTTTGAACATTAATATTCCAGCTGTTTCTCTAGTTTTAGCACAGTCAAATGAAGTTGATGCATACGCACTGTTCCATGGCTAATATTTTAGAAAACATTTTACTTAATATTAGATTAGATTAGATTCAACTTTATTGTCATTACACATATACAAGTACAGTGTAAGGAAATGTAGTTTAGGTCTAACCAGAAGTGCAATTAGCAAGTGCAGGATATACAGTGTGAATAAATACAGAATACAATATTAGGGAAATACTATACAAATGTTCTATGACAATATGACAGTCGGTATGTACTATGGACAATATATAGAGAAGGATATATACTGTGAACATTAATGTACAGGTGGTTATGAACAGATAACAATTTAGACTATACAATAGTGCAAGTGACTTAAGTGTGCATTAATTACAGAGATTAGATATTAAAGTTACAGTGCAGTAGATGAGTAGATGCAGTTAATAGAGTTACTGAGTTACTAATACAGTTATTGAAGTTATGGTGCAATAGATGATTAGATGCAGTTAATAGAGTTACTGAGTTACTAATACAGTTATTGAAGTTATGGTGCAATAGATGATTAGATGCAGTAATAGAGTTACTGAGTTACTAATACAGTTATTGAAGTTATGGTGCAATAGATGAGTAGATGCAGTTAATAGAGTTACTGAGGCAGTTATTGTTATGGTGCAATAGATGAGTAGATGCAGTTAATAGAGTTACTGAGTTACTAATACAGTTATTGAAGTTATGGTGCAATAGATGAGTAGATGCAGTTAATAGAGTTACTGAGTTACTAATACAGTTATTGAAGTTATGGTGCAATAGATGAGTAGATTAATAGAGTTACTGAGTTACTAATACAGTTATTGAAGTTATGGTGCAATAGATGAGTATATGCAGTTAATAGAGTTACTGAGTTACTAATACAGTTATTGAAGTTATGGTGCAATAGATGAGTAGATGCAGTTAATAGAGTTACTGAGTTACTAATACAGTTATTGAAGTTATGGTGCAATAGATGAGTAGATGCAGTTGATAGAGTTACTGAGTTACTAATACAGTTATTGAAGTTATGGTGCAATAGATGAGTAGATGCAGTTAGTTACTGAGTTACTAATACAGTTAATGAAGTTATGGTGCAATAGATGAGTATATGCAGTTAATAGAGTTACTGAGTTACTAATACAGTTATTGAAGTTATGGTGTGCAATAGATGAGTAGATGCAGTTAATAGAGTTACTGAGTTACTAATACAGTTATTGAAGTTATGGTGCAATAGATGAGTAGATGCAGTTAATAGAGTTACTGAGTTACTAATACAGTTAATGAAGTTATGGTGCAATAGATGAGTAGATGCAGTTAATAGAGTTACTGAGTTACTATACAGTTAATGAAGTTATGGTGCAATAGATGAGTATATGCAGTTAATAGAGTTACTGAGTTACTAATACAGTTAATGAAGTTATGGTGCAATAGATGAGTATATGCAGTTAATAGAGTTACTGAGTTACTAATACAGTTAATGAAGTTATGGTGCAATAGATGAGTAGATGCAGTTAATAGAGTTACTGAGTTACTAATACAGTTATTGAAGTTATGGTGCAATAGATGAGTATATGCAGTTAATAGAGTTACTGAGTTACTAATACAGTTATTGAAGTTATGGTGCAATAGATGAGTAGATGCAGTTAATAGAGTTACTGAGTTACTAATACAGTTATTGAAGTTATGGTGCAATAGATGAGTATATGCAGTTAATAGAGTTACTGAGTTACTAATACAGTTATTGAAGTTATGGTGCAATAGATGAGTAGATGCAGTTAATAGAGTTACTGAGTTACTAATACAGTTATTGAAGTTATGGTGCAATAGATGAGTATATGCAGTTAATAGAGTTACTGAGTTACTAATACAGTTAATGAAGTTATGGTGCAATAGATGAGTAGATGCAGTTAATAGAGTTACTGAGTTACTAATACAGTTATTGAAGTTATGGTGCAATAGATGAGTAGATGCAGTTAATAGAGTTACTGAGTTACTAATACAGTTATTGAAGTTATGGTGCAATAGATGAGTATATGCAGTTAATAGAGTTACTGAGTTACTAATACAGTTATTGAAGTTATGGTGCAATAGATGAGTAGATGCAGTTAATAGAGTTACTGAGTTACTAATACAGTTATTGAAGTTATGGTGCAATAGATGAATATGCAGTTTAACTGAGTAATACAGTTATGAAGTTATGGTGCAATAGATGAGTAGATGCAGTTAATAGAGTTACTGAGTTACTAATACAGTTATTGAGTTATGGTGCTATGCAGTTAATAGAGTTACTGAGGGCAGTTATGAAGTTATGTGCAATAGATGAGTATATGCAGTTAATAGAGTTACTGAGTTACTAATACAGTTATTGAAGTTATGGTGCAATAGATGAGTATGATGCAGTTAATAGAGTTACTGAGTTACTAATACAGTTATTGAAGTTATGGTGCAATAGATGAGTAGATGCAGTTAATAGAGTTACTGAGTTACTAATACAGTTATTGAAGTTATGGTGCAATAGATGAGTATGCAGTTAATAGAGTTACTGAGTTACTAATACAGTTATTGAAGTTATGGTGCAATAGATGAGATGCAGTTATAGAGTTACTGAGTTACTAATACAGTTATTGAAGTTATGTGCAATAGATGAGTAGATGCAGTTATAGAGTTACTGAGTTACTAATACAGTTATTGAAGTTATGGTGCAATAGATGAGTAGATGCCTGAGTTACTAATACAGTTATTGAAATGGTGCAATAGAATGCCGTTAATAGAGTTACTGAGTTACTAATACAGTTATTGAAGTTATGGTGCAATAGATGAGTATATGCAGTTAATAGAGTTACTGAGTTACTAATACAGTTATTGAAGTTATGGTGCAATAGATGAGTAGATGCAGTTAATAGAGTTACTGAGTTACTAATACAGTTATTGAAGTTATGGTGCAATAGATGAGTAGATGCCGTTAATAGAGTTACTGAGTTACTAATACAGTTATTGAAGTTATGGTGCAATAGATGAGTAGATGCAGTTAATAGAGTTACTGAGTTACTAATACAGTTATTGAAGTTATGGTGCAATAGATGAGTATATGCAGTTAATAGAGTTACTGAGTTACTAATACAGTTATTGAAGTTATGGTGCAATAGATGAGTATGCAGTTAATAGAGTTACTGAGTTACTAATACAGTTATTGAAGTTATGGTGCAATAGATGAGTATATGCAGTTAATAGAGTTACTGAGTTACTAATACAGTTATTGAAGTTATGGTGCATAGATGAGTATATGCAGTTAATAGAGTTACTGAGTTACTAATACAGTTATTGAAGTTATGGTGCAATAGATGAGTAGATGCCGTTAATAGAGTTACTGAGTTACTAATACAGTTATTGAAGTTATGGTGCAATAGATGAGTAGATGCAGTAATAGAGTTACTGAGTTACTAATACAGTTATTGAAGTTATGGTGCAATAGATGAGTAGATGCAGTTAATAGAGTTACTGAGTTACTAATACAGTTATTGAAGTTATGGTGCAATAGATGAGTATGCAGTTAATAGAGTTACTGAGTTACTAATACAGTTATTGAAGTTATGGTGCAATAGATGAGTAGATGCAGTTAATAGAGTTACTGAGTTACTAATACAGTTATTGAAGTTATGGTGCAATAGATGAGTAGATGCAGTTAATAGAGTTACTGAGTTACTAATACAGTTATTGAAGTTATGGTGCAATAGATGAGTATATGCAGTTAATAGAGTTACTGAGTTACTAATACAGTTATTGAAGTTATGGTGCAATAGATGAGTAGATGCAGTTATAGAGTTACTGAGTTACTAATACAGTTATTGAAGTTATGGTGCAATAGATGAGTAGATGCAGTTAATAGAGTTACTGAGTTACTAATACAGTTATTGAAGTTATGGTGCAATAGATGAGTATATGCAGTTAATAGAGTTACTGAGTTACTAATACAGTTATTGAAGTTATGGTGCAATAGATGAGTAGATGCAGTTAATAGAGTTACTGAGTTACTAATACGTTATTGAAGTTATGGTGCAATAGATGAGTAGATGCAGTTAATAGAGTTACTGAGTTACTAATACAGTTATTGAAGTTATGGTGCAATAATGAGTAGATGCAGTTGTTACTGAGTTATTACTGAAGTTATGGTGCAATAGATGAGTATATGCAGTTAATAGAGTACTGAGTTACTAATACAGTTGAAGGGCAATAGATTAGTTAATAGATACTGCATGGTGCAATAGATGAGTATATGCAGTTATAGAGTTACTGAGTTACTATACAGTTATTGAAGTTATGGTGCAATAGATGAGTAGATGCAGTTAATAGAGTTACTGAGTTACTAATACAGTTATTGAAGTTATGGTGCAATAGATGAGTAGATGCAGTTAATAGAGTTACTGAGTTACTAATACAGTTAATGAAGTTATGGTGCAATAGATGAGTATATGCAGTTAATAGAGTTACTGAGTTACTAATACAGTTATTGAAGTTATGGTGCAATAGATGAGTAGATGCAGTTAATAGAGTTACTGAGTTACTAATACAGTTATTGAAGTTATGGTGCAATAGATGAGTAGATGCAGTTAATAGAGTTAACTGAGTTACTATACAGTTATTGAAGTTATGGTGCAATAGATGAGTATATGCAGTTAATAGAGTTACTGAGTTACTAATACAGTTATTGAAGTTATGGTGCAATAGATTGAGTAGATGCAGTTAATAGAGTTACTGAGTTACTAATACAGTTAATGAAGTTATGGTGCAATAGATGAGTATATGCAGTTAATAGAGTTACTGAGTTACTAATACAGTTATTGAAGTTATGGTGCAATAGATGAGTAGATGCAGTTAATAGAGTTACTGAGTTACTAATACAGTTATTGAAGTTATGGTGCAATAGATGAGTAGATGCAGTTAATAGTTACTGAGTTACTAATACAGTTATTGAAGTTATGGTGCAATAGATGAGTATATGCAGTTAATAGAGTTACTGAGTTACTAATACAGTTATTGAAGTTATGGTGCAATAGATGAGTATATGCAGTTATAGAGTTACTGAGTTACTAATACAGTTATTGAAGTTATGGTGCAATAGATGAGTAGATGCAGTTAATAGAGTTACTGAGTTACTAATACAGTTATTGAAGTTATGGTGCAATAGATGAGATGCAGTTATAGAGGTACTGAGTTACTAATACAGTTATTGAAGTTATGGTGCAATAGATGAGTAGATGCAGTTAATAGAGTTACTGAGTTACTAATACAGTTATTGAAGTTATGGTGCAATAGATGAGTAGATGCCGTTAATAGAGTTACTGAGTTACTAATACAGTTATTGAAGTTATGGTGCAATAGATGATTAGATGCCTTAATAGAGTTACTGAGTTACTAATACAGTTATTGAAGTTATGGGCAATAGATGAATATGCAGTTAATAGGTTACTGAGAGTTATGGTGCAATAGATGAGTAGATGCAGTTAATAGAGTTACTGATGTTACTAATACAGTTAATTGAAGTTTGGTGCAATAGATGAGTATATGCAGTTAATAGAGTTACTGAGTTACTAATACAGTTATTGAAGTTATGGTGCAATAGATGAGATATGCAGTTAATAGAGTTACTGAGTTACTAATACAGTTGAAGTTATGGTGCAATAGATGAGTAGATGCAGTTAATAGAGTTACTGAGTTACTAATACAGTTATTGAAGTTATGGTGCAATAGATGAGTATATGCAGTTAATAGAGTTACTGAGTTACTAATACAGTTATTGAAGTTATGGTGTGGCAATAGATGGTAGATGCAGTTAATAGAGTTACTGAAGTTACTAATACAGTTATTGAAGTTATGCAATAGAGAGTAGATGCAGTTAAGAGTTACTGAGTTACTAAATACAGTTATTGAAGTTATGGTGCAATATGAGTATGCAGTTAATAGAGTTACTGAGTTACTAATACAGTTATTGAAGTTTGGTGCAATAGATGAGTAGATGCAGTTAATAGAGTACTGAGTTACTAATACAGTTATGAAGTATGGTGCAATAGATGAGTAGATGCAGTTAATAGAGTTACTGAGTTACTAATACAGTTATTGAAGTTATGGTGCAATAGATGAGTATATGCAGTTAATAGAGTTACTGAGTTACTTTACAGTTATTGAAGTTATGGGCAATAGATGAGTAGATGCAGTTAATAGAGTTACTGAGTTACTAATAAAGTTATTGAAGTATGGAAATAGATGAGTATATGCAGTTAATGAGTTACTGAGTTACTAATACAGTTATTGAAGTTATGGTGCAATAGATGAGTAGATGCAGTTAATAGAGTACTGAGTTACTAATACAGTTAATTGAAGTTATGGTGCAATAGTGAGAGTATATGCAGTTAATAGAGTTTGACTGAGTTACTAATACAGTTATTGAAGTTTGGGCAATTAGATGCCGTAATAGTTATGTTACTAATACATGCAATAGATGAGTAGATGCAGTTAATAGAGTTACTGAGTTACTAATACAGTTATGAAGTTATGGTGCAATAGATGAGTAGATGCCGTTAATAGAGTATACGAGTTACTAATACAGTTATGAGTTATGGGCAATTAGATGAGTAGATGCCGTTAATAGAGTTACTGAGTTACTAATACAGTTATGAAGTTAGGTGCAATAGATGAGTAGATGCAGTTAATAGAGTTACTGAGTTACATACAGTTATTGAAGTTATGGTGTGCAATAGATAGGAGACAGTAGTTAATAGAGTAGGAGTTACTAAACAGTTATGAAGTTATGGCAATAGATGAGTAGATGCAGTTAATAGAGTACTGAGTTACTAATACAGTTATGAAGTTATGTGCAATAGAGAGTATATGCAGTTAATAGAGTTACTGAGTTACTAATACAGTTATTGAAGGTATGTTGTGCAATAGATGAGTATATGCAGTTAATAGAGTTACTGAGTTACTAATACAGTTATTGAAGTTATGGTGCAATAGATGAGTAGATGCAGTTAATAGAGTTACTGAGTTACTAATACAGTTATTGAAGTTATGGGCAATAGATGAGTATATGCCGTTAATAGAGTTACTGAGTTTATAATACAGTTATTGAAGTTATGGTTGAAATAGATGAGTATATGCAGTTAATTAGAGTTACTGAGTACTATACAGTTATTGAAGTTATGGTGCAATAGATGAGTAGATGCCAGTTAATGAGTTAATGAGTTACTAATACAGTATTGAAGTTAGTGCAATAATGAGTAGAGTTAATAGAGTTACTGAGTTACTAATACAGTTATTGAAGTTATTATGTGCAATAGATGAGTAGATGCAGTAATAGAGTTACTGAGTTACTAATACAGTTATTGAAGTTATGGTGCAATAGATGAGTAGATGCCGTTAATAGAGTTACTGAGTACTAATACAGTTAATTGAAGTTATGGTGCAATAGATGAGTAGATGCAATAAGTACTGAGTAGTTATGAAGTTACATGCCCGTTAATAGAGTTTACTGAGTTATAATACAGTTATGAAGTTATGGTGCAATAGATGAGTATCAGTTAATAGAGTACGAGTTACTAATACAGTTATTGAAGTTATGGTGCAATAGAGAGTTAGTGCCGTTAATAGATTACTGAGTTACTAATACAGTTATTGAAGTTATGGTGCAATAGATGATAGATGCAGTAATAGAGTTACTGAGTTACTAATACAGTTATTGAAGTATGGTGCAATAGTTGGTAGATGCAGTTAATAGAGTTACTGAGTTACTAATACAGTTATGAAGTTATGGGTTGCAATAGATGAGGTAGATGCAGTTAATAGAGTTACTGAGTTACTAATAAAGTTATTGAAGTATTGGTTGCAATAGATGAGTAAGATGCAGTTAATAGAGTTACTGAGTTACTAATACAGGGATTGAAGTTATGGTGCAATAGATGAGTAATGCAGTAATAGAGTACTGAGTTACTAATACAGTTATTGAAGTTATGGTGCATAAGATGAGTAGATGCAGTTAATAGAGTTACTGGTTACTAATACAGTTATTGAAGTTATGGTGCAATAGATGAGTAGATGCCGTTAATAGAGTTACTGAGTTACTAATACAGTTATTGAAGTTATGGGCAATGATGAGTAATGCCGTTAATAGAGTACTGAGTTAATAATACAGTTATTGAAGTTAGCAATAGATGAGTATATGCGTTAATAGAGTTATGAGTTACTAATACGTTAATGAAAGTTATGGTGCAATAGATGAGTATATGAAGAGTAATAGAGTTACTGAGTTACTAATAAGTTATTGAAGTTATGGTGCAATAGATGAGTATAGGCAGTTAATAGGTTATGAGTGTTACTAATACAGTTAATGAAGTTATGGTGCAATAGATGAGTATATGCAGTTAATAGAGTTACTGAGTACTAATACAGTTATTGAAGTTATGGTGCAATAGATGAGTAGATGCAGTTAATAGAGTTACTGAGTTACTAATACAGTTATATGAAGTTATGGTGCAATAGATGAGTAGATGCAGTTAATAGAGTTACTGAGTTACTAATACAGTTAATGAAGTTTGGTGCAATAGATGAGTAGATGCAGTTAATAGAGTTACTGAGTTACTAATACAGTTATTGAAGTTATGGTGCAATAGATGAAGTTATGCAGTTAATAGAGTTATGTTACTAATACAGTTATTGAAGTTATGGTGCAATAGATGAGTAGATGCAGTTAATAGAGTTACTGAGTTACTAATACAGTTATTGAAGTTATGGTGCAATAGATGAGTAGATGCAGTAATAGAGTACTGAGTTACTAATACAGTTAAGTTATGGTTGCAATAGTGAGGATATGCAGTTAATAGAGTTACTGAGTTACTAATACAGTTATTGAAGTTATGGTTGCAATAGATGAGTAGATGCAGTTAATAGAGTTACTGAGTTACTAATACAGTTATTGAAGTTATGGTGCAATAGATGAGTATATGCAGTTAATAGAGTTACTGAGTTACTAATACAGTGATTGAAGTTATGGTGCAATAATAGATGAGTAGATGCAGTTAATAGAGTACTGAGTTACTAATACAGTTATGAAGTTATGGTGCAATAGATGAGTATATGCAGTTAATAGAGTTACTGAGTTACTAATACAGTTATTGAAGTTATGGTGCACAGTATATGCAGTAATAGAGTTAACGAGTTACTAATACGCTATGCTAGATACTGAGTTAATAATAAGTTTTGAAGTATGGTGCAATAGATGAGTAGATGCAGTTAATAGAGTTACTGAGTTACTAATACAGTTAATGAAGTTATGTGTGCATAGATGAGTATGCAGTTTAATAGAGTTACTGAGTTACTAATACAGTTATTGAAGTTATGGTGCAATAGATGAGTATATGCAGTTAATAGAGTTACTGAGTTACTAATACAGTTATTGAAGTTATGGTGCAATAGATGATTATATGCAGTTAATAGAGTACTGAGTTACTAATACAGTTATTGAAGTTATGGTGCAATAGATGAGTAGATGCAGTTAATAGAGTTACTGAGTTACTAATACAGTTATGAAGTTATGGTGCAATAGTATGATTAGATGCAGTTAATAGAGTTACTGAGTTACTAATACAGTTAGTTATGAAGTTATGGTTGCAATAGATGATATATGCAGTTAATAGAGTTACTGAGTTACTAATACAGTTATTGAAGTTATGGTGCAATGCAATAGTGAGTATATGCAGTTATAGAAGTTATGAGTTACTAATACAGTTATTGAAGTTATGGTGCAATAGATGAGTAGATGCAGTTAATAGAGTTACTGAGTTACTAATACAGTTATTGAAGTTATGGTGCAATAGATGAGTATATGCAGTTAATAGAGTTACTGAGTTACTAATACAGTATTGAAGTTATGGTGCAATAGATGAGTAGATGCATAGTTTAGAGTTACTGAGTTACTAATAAGTTTGAAGTTATGGCTGCAATAGATGAGTAGATGCAGTTAATGAGTATGAGTTACTAATACAGTTATGAAGTTATGGTGCAATAGATGATTATATGCAGTTAATAGAGTTACTGAGTTACTAATACAGTTATGAAGTTATGGTGCAATAGATGATTAGATGCAGTTAATAGAGTTATGAGTTACTAATACAGTTATGAAGTTATGGTGCATAGATGAGATATGCAGTTAATAGAGTTACTGAGTTACTAATACAGTTTTGAAGTATGGTGCAATAGATGAGTAGATGCAGTTAATAGAGTTACTGAGTTACTAATACAGTTATTGAAGTTATGGTGCAATAGATGAGTATATGCAGTTAATAGAGTTACTGAGTTACTAATACAGTTATGAAGTTATGTGCAATAGATGATAGATGCAGTTAATAGAGTTACTGAGTTACTAATACAGTTATTGAAGTTATGGTGCAATAGATGATTAGATGCAGTTAATAGAGTTACTGAGTTACTAATACAGTTATTGAAGTTATGGTGCAATAGATGAGTAGATGCAGTTAATAGAGTTACTGAGTTACTAATACAGTATGAAGTTATGGTGCAATAGATGAGATATGCAGTAATAGAGTTACTGAGTTACTAATACAGTTTGAAGTTATGGTGCAATAGATGAGTATATGCAGTTATAGAGTTACTGAGTTACTAATACAGTTATTGAAGTTATGGTGCAATAGATGATATATGCAGTTAATAGAGTTACTGAGTTACTAATACAGTTATTGAAGTTATGGTGCAATAGATGAGTAGATGCAGTTAATAGAGTTACTGAGTTACTAATACAGTTATGAAGTTATGGTGCAATAGATGAGTAGATGCAGTTAATAGAGTTACTGAGTTACTAATACAGTTAATGAAGTTATGGTGCAATAGATGAGTAGATGCAGTTAATAGAGTTACTGAGTTACTAATACAGTTATTGAAGTTATGGTGCAATAGATGAGTATATGCAGTAATAGAGTTACTGAGTTACTAATACAGTTATTGAAGTTATGGTGCAATAGATGAGTATATGCAGTTAATAGAGTTACTGAGTTACTAATACAGTTTTGAAGTTATGGTGCAATAGATGAGTAGATGCAGTAATAGAGTTACTGAGTTACTAATACAGTTATGAAGTTATGGTGCATAGATGATAGATGCAGTTAATAGAGTTACTGAGTTACTAATACAGTTATTGAAGTTATGGTGCAATAGATGAGTATATGCAGTTAAATAGAGTTAATGAGTTATAATACAGTATGAAGTTATGGTGCAATAGATGATAGTGCAGTTAATAGAGTTACTGAGTTACTAATACAGTTATTGAAGTTATGGTGCAATAGATGAGTAGATGCAGTTAATAGAGTTACTGAGTTACTAATACAGTTATTGAAGTTATGGTGCAATAGATGAGTAGATGCAGTTAATAGAGTTACTGAGTTACTAATACAGTTATTGAAGTTATGGTGCAATAGATGAGTAGATGCAGTTAATAGAGTTACTGAGTTACTAATACAGTTATTGAAGTTATGGTGCAATAGATGAGTAGATGCAGTTAATAGAGTTACTGAGTTACTAATACAGTTATTGAAGTTATGGTGCAATAGATGAGTATATGCAGTTAATAGAGTTACTGAGTTACTAATACAGTTAATGAAGTTATGGGCAATAGATGAGTAGATGCAGTTAATAGAGTTACTGAGTTACTAATACAGTTATTGAAGTTATGGTGCAATAGATGAGTAGATGCAGTTAATAGAGTTACTGAGTACTAATACAGTTATTGAAGTTATGGTGCAATAGATGAGTAGTGCAGTTAATAGAGTTACTGAGTTACTAATACAGTTATTGAAGTTATGGTGCAATAGATGAGTAGATGCAGTTAATAGAGTTACTGAGTTACTAATACAGTTATTGAAGTTATGGTGCAATAGATGAGTAGATGCAGTTAATAGAGTTACTGAGTTACTAATACAGTTATTGAAGTTATGGTGCAATAGATGAGTATATGCAGTTAATAGAGTTACTGAGTTACTAATACAGTTATTGAAGTTATGTGCAATAGATGAGTAGATGCAGTTAATAGAGTTACTGAGTTACTAATACAGTATGAAGTTATGGTGCAATAGATGAGTAGATGCAGTTAATAGAGTTACTGAGTTACTAATACAGTTATTGAAGTTATGGTGCAATAGATGAGTATATGCAGTTAATAGAGTTACTGAGTTACTAATACAGTTATTGAAGTTATGGTGCAATAGATGAGTAGATGCAGTAATAGAGTTTACTGAGTTACTAAATACAGGTTATGAAGGTGCAATAGATGGGATGCAGTTAATAGTATGAGACGTAGTTATGGTGCAATGATGCGTTAGATAATAGCGTTACTGAGTTACTAATTACAGTTATTGAGTTATGGTTTGAAATGCAATAGATGAGTAGATTGCAGTTAATAGAGTTACTGAGTTACTAAATACAGTTATTGAAGTTATGGTGCAATAGATGAGTATATGAAGTTAAATAGGAGGATGATTACATACAGTTATTGAAGTTATGGTGAAATAGATGAGAGATGCCGGTAATAGCAGTTACTGCGTTACTAATACAAGTTATGAAGTATGGTGCAAAGATGAGTATATGCAGTAATAGGTTAATGAGTTTCTAATACAGTTATTGAGTTATGGGGCAAGAGATGAGTAGATGCCGTTATAATAGATTTACTGATGTTACTAATTAAGTATTGAAGTTATGGTGCAATAGATGAGTAGATGCAGTTGTTAAAGAGTTACTGAAGTTACCTAATACCAGGTATTGAAAGTTATGTGCAATAGATGCGTATATGCAGTTAATAGAGTTTACGAGTTACTTAAGACAGTTATTGAAGTTATGGTGCTATGCAATATGATGAGTAGATGCAGTTAAATAGAGTTAATGAGTTACTAATACAGTTATGAAGTTATGGTTGCAATAGATGAGTAGATGCAGTTAATAGAGTTTACTGAGTTACTAAACAGTTATGAAAGGTATGGTGCAAAATAGCTGATATATGCAGTTATAGATGGTACTGCGTTACTAATACAGTTATTGAAGTTATGGTGCAATAGATGAGTAGATGCCGTAATAGCGTTACTGAGTTACTAACTAACAGTTATTGAAAGTTATGGGTGCAATAGAGGAGTAGATGCCGTTAATAGAGTTACTGAGTTACAATACAGTTATTGAAGGTTCTGGTGCAATAGATGAGTTAGATGCCGTTAATAGAAGTTACTGGGTACTAATACGGTTATTGAAAGTTATGTGAATAAGATGAGTATATCAGTGAATAGAGTTATGAGTTACTAATACGTTATTGAAGTTATGGTTGAAATAGATGAGTTATGCAGTTAAAGAGGTACTGAGGTGTTACTAATACAGTTATTGAAGTATGGTGCAAGAGATGAGAGATGCAGTTATAGAGTTACTGAGTACTAATACAAGTAATGAAGTTATGGTGCAAATAGATGAGTATATGCAGTTAATAGAGTTACCTGAGTTACTAATCACAGTTATTGAGTTAATGGTGCAATAGCTGAGTATAGCAGTTAATAGAGTTACTGAGTACTAATACAGTTATTGAAGTTATGGTTGCAATAGATGAGTAGAGCCGTAATTAGAGTTATGAGTTACTAATACAGTAATAAGTATGGTGCAATAGATGAGCTATGCAGTTAATAGAGTTACTGAGTTATAATACGTTATTGAAGTTATGGTTGCACTAGATGAGTATATGCCAGTTAATTAGAGTTACTGAGTTACTAATACCGTTATTGGAAGTTATGGTGCAATAGTGCGTAGATGCAGTTAATTAGAGTTAATGAGTTACTAATACAGTTATTGAAGTTATGGTGCAATAGATGAGAGATGCAGAGTTAAGAGAGTTATGAGTTACAATACAGTTTTATTGAAGTTTGGTGCTTGCAATAGTTGCGTATATGCAGTAATAGAGTTACTTGAGTTACTAATACAGTTATTGAAGTTATGGTTGCAATCGATGAGTAGATGCAGTTAAAGAGTTTACTGGTACTAATTACAGTTATTGAAGTTATGGGCAATAGTTGAGTATATGCAGTTAATAGAGTACTGAGTTACAATACAGTTATGAAGTTATGGGTGCCATAGATGAGTCGAGGCAGTTAATTAGAGTGACTGAGTTACTAATACAGTTATTGAAGTTATGGGCAAATAGATGAGGATATGACAGTAATAGTAGTTACTGAGTTATAATACAGTTATTGAAGGTATGGTGCAATTAGATGAGGATATGCAGTATAGAGGTACTGAGTTACTAATTACAGTTATGAAGTTAGGTGCAATAGTATGAGTAGATGCAGTTGAAAGAGTTACTGAGTTTACTAGATCAGTTATTGAAGTTATGGGTGCACTAGTATGAGTAGATGCCGTTAATAGAGTTGACTGAGTTACTAGATACAGGTTCATTGAAGTTATGGGCAATAGATGAGTATATGCAGTTAATAGAGTACTGAGTTACTAATACAGTATTGAAGTTATGGTGCAATAGGATGGTAGATGCCGTTAAGCAAGTTCTGACCCCCCCCCGTTACTAATACAGTTATGAAGTATGGGGAATAGCTGAGTAGATGCAGTTAATGAGTTACTGAGTTACTAACCGTTACCCACAGTTATTAGGGGGGGGGGGCAATAGATGAGTAGATCAGTTAATAGAGTTATAGAGTTACTACTCGATGAAGTTAGTGCAAAGTGAGTATATGCAGTTAGAGTTAAGTTACTCATACAGTTATGAATTATGGTGCAATAGTGAGTAGATTGCAGTTAATAGAGGACTGAGTTACTAATACAGTTATTGAAGTTATGGTGCAATAGTGAGTAGATGCAGTAATAGAGTTACTGAGTTACTAATAAGTTAGTAGACGTTTAGTGGTTGCTAGATGATAGATGCAGTTAATAGAGTTACTGAGGTTTACTAATACAGTTATTGAAGTTATGGTGCAATAGTTGAGTAGATGGCAGTTAATAGAGTACTTGAGTTACTAATACAGTTATGGAAGTTATGTGGCAATCAATAGATGAGTAGATTGCGAGTTTATAGAGTTACTGAGTTACTTAATACAGTTATTGAAGTTTAGGTGCAATAGAGGGCGTAGATGCAGTTAATAGAGTTTACTATTACTACTAAAGTTATGAAAGTTTGGTTATGTGCAATAGAGGTGATGCAGTTAATAGAGTTACTGAGTTACTAATAAGTTATGAAGTTATGGTGCAATAGATGAGTATATGCAGTTAATAGAGTTACTGAGTACTACTAATACAGTTATTGAAGTTATGGTGCAATAGAATGAGTAGTGCAGTAATAGAGTTACTGAGTTACTAATACAGTTATTGAAGTTATGGTGCAATAGATGAGTAGATGCAGTTAATAGAGTTTAATGAGTTACTAATACATGGTATTGAGTTATGGTGCAATAGATGAGTAGATGCAGTTAATAGAGTTACTGAGTTACTAATTACAGTTATTGAGTTATGGTGCAATAGATGAGGAGATGCAGTTGAATAGAGTTATGAGTTACTAATAAGTTATGAAGTTATGGTGCAATAGTTGAGTGAGATGCAGTTAATAGAGTTACTGAGTTACTAATACAGTTATTGAAGTTATGGTGCAATAGAGAGTAGATGCCGTTAATAGAGTTACTGAGTTAATGAGTGACAAATAAGTTATTGAAGTTATGGTGCAATAGATGAGTATATGCAGTTAATAGAGTTACTGAGTTACTAATACAGTTAATGAAGTTATGGCGCAATAGATGAGTAGATGCAGTTAATAGAGTTACTGAGTTACTAATACAGTTAATGAAGTTATGGTGCATAGATGAGTAGATGAGTTAATAGAGTACTGAGTTACTAATACAGTTATTGAAGTTATGGTGCAATAGATGAGTAGATGCAGTTAATAGAGTTACTGAGTTACTAATACAGTTAATGAAGTTATGGTGCATAGATGAGTAGATGCAGTTAATAGAGTTACTAGTACTAATACAGTTATTGAAGTTATGTGCAATAGATGAGTAGATGCCGTTAATTAGGTTAATGAGTTACTAATACGTTATTGAAGTTATGGTGCAAAAGTATATGCAGTAATAGAGTTATGAGTTACTAATACAGTTATTGAAGTTATGGTGCAATAGATGAGTAGATGCCGTTAATAGAGTTACTGAGTTTAATACAGTATTGAAGTATGGTGCAATAGATGAGTAGATGCAGTTAATAGAGTTACTGAGTTACTAATACAGTTATTGAAGTTACTGAGTAGATGCAGTTAATAGAGTTTACTGAGTTACGACAGTTATGAAGTTATGGTGCAATAGATGAGTAGATGCCGTAATAGAGTTACTGAGTTACTAATACAGTTATTGAAGTATGGGCAATAGATGAGTAGATGCAGTTATAGAGTTACGAGTTACTAATACAGTATTGAAGTTACTGAGTTACCTGTGAGATGAAGTTATGGTGCAATAGATGAGTAGATGCAGTTAATAGAGTTACTGAGTACTAATACAGTTATTTGAAGTTATGGTGCAATAGATGAGTATATGCAGTTAATAGAGTACTGAGTTACAATACAGTTATGAAGTTTGGTGCAATAGATGAGTAGATGCAGTTAATAGAGTTACTGAGTTACTAATACAGTTATTGAAGTTATGGTGCAATAGATGAGTAGATGCAGTTAATAGAGTTACTGAGTTACTAATACAGTTATTGAAGTTATGGTGCAATAGATGAGTAGATGCAGGTAATAGAGTTACGAGTTACTAATACTGAAGTTATGGTGCAATAGATGAGTAGATGAGTTAATAGAGTACTGAGTTACTAATACGTTATTGAAGTTATGGTGCAATAGATGAGTAGATGCAGTTAATAGAGTTACTGAGTTACTAATACCAATAGTAATGGTTAATAGAGTTAGCAGTTATTGAAGTTATGTGCAATGAGTAGATGCAGTTAATAGAGTTACTGAGTTACTAATACAGTTATTGAAGTTAATAGATGAGTAGATGCAGTTAATAGAGTTAATGAGTTACTAATACAGACATGCAGTTAATAGAGTTACTGAGTTACTAATACAGTTATTGAAGTTATGGTGCAATAGATGAGTATATGCCGTTAATAGAGTTACTGAGTTACTAATACTAATTAATAATATTTTAATGTTGTCATAAATGGGTAGAATGTAATCATTTCTAAACATTAAACTTTAACTAATATCCTTCAGTAAAGTCTAACTTAGTTTTAAGTGTTGTTTTTATCAGCCTCCAGAACCAAATTTCATGAATATTTTACCATTATTATTCTTAAAAAGAGGTAGTGTGGGTAAGATGTACCCATTCTTTTTTACTAAACTTGCTGACTAATATACTTAAGTTACATCTAACTGATTTTAATGGATTGTATTTACTACCCTCCAGAATGTCTGAGAGATGGACACATGTTATATGTCTAAAATACATTCTATGTACTTGGTTTTTAACACTATATGAAGCCAGGGTTTAATTATAATACATTAACAGGAAACAACATTTTAATGAAGACAAGTGTACAATGGCTGAACCCCACAAACTAATTTTTGCTTTTTTTTGCAAAGCAGCTAATAACAGCAAAATATAATTCACAATATCAGACAGCAGACATTGTAAGATGTTTTAAAAATCACATGTTCTTTATTTGATGAACTCTACATATTTCTAACATTTTCACAAACACAATTTACATGAGTGCGTTTGAGAGCGAGTATTTTCTTCTCTCGTTCTTTCTCAATGTAGGATGGATCAGTGTGGTTTGACAGATGAAGGTCTGCGTTCAAACCCTTCACGCCTGAGACACTTGAACCTGAGTGGACATAAACTAGGAGATTCTGGAGTTCGTTTTCTCTGTTTTTTACTGGGAAACTGCCCTTTCAATCCAGAAGCAATAGAGTTAGTATTTTACACTATGTAGAACAACCTAAAATACAAAGTATGTAGTAATATCCAGAAAATCATTCTGCGGGACTGAATGTAAGTGTTAAAATAGTCACGTGATGTATCAGTATTTTATAACTGCCCGCCTTAAAAAGCCTTAAAAAGATTCAACTATGAAAGCATAAGGGCTGTCAAACGATGAATCACATGTTTGTGTTTTCATAACATACGACTGTTTACTGCGCATATTTATTTTGTATTCATAAACATATATACAAATAATTTCAATTACTGGCAGATATTTCATAACTGCACTCACATGTGTATGCTTTGTGTTTATAAATGTAAAATTAGAATGAGAAGTATACAGACCCATATTATGTTAAAGGGGTAGTTCATTTTTAACTGAACTACTCCTTTAACACAGACTTTTATTCTACATTAATCCTTTAGCAGCCCTACAAGATGTAATGGTACTAATAAAAGTCAAATTGGATTGAATGTGTTTATCAACAGTAATAAGGTGCCAGCCCAAATTATTGTACTATACTATTACTTATACTGTACTATCAGTACTGTAAGTCTGAGGTGAAGTCATTGAGAATTCACATTTAAATCCAGTTCTCAGTTTAGTCAGTCACATTCAAAACAAACCAAGATATCAACAAATGTGCGCTTGGCTTATAATGATGGTTATTTACTCTATATTTATCAGTCAGAATGTGGTTTTAATGGCCAATATTTGCCTCCAGAGTTGATTTCTTTCTGTCTCTCTGCAGGTTGTGTGGATGCAGTATTACAGAGGCACAGTGTGTTAAGCTGATTTCAGCTCTGTGTTTAAATCTAACACGACTGAAACACCTGAACCTCAGTCAGAACAAACTAGGAGACTCAGGAATTAAGCGCTTGTGTGATCTACTGAAGCATTCAGACTGCAAACTAGATCAACTTGAGTAAGTACTATTGAAACATCTCAGGAATTGGTATTTGAATGAACAGATATGAAGAATGAAAAATAATTGTTATTAATTCTGGTTTACAATGTTGATAGATCCAACTTGATTAATTGGAGTAATGTTAGACCTATCAGATCCGGAGTGTTGTGACACATTGGAATGTATCGAAATTCTACAAATTAAGTCATTTTAATACATTTATTTAAACACTTAAGAAAAACAACTATTTTCTTATATATCCCATTAAACAAGTATGCTGTTTGAAAACTGTACCAGTGTCCCAAATGACAAACTATACAATCTGCACTATAGACTCAACAACCTAGTGTATGAATTGAAGAAGGGTAACATAGTCTCAAATGGAATACTAAACAGTTTTATACTAACAGGAAGTATCTCAGTTTCCCAGACGAGCACAAATGACGTCAGTCGCACAACACAAGACATGTCAATAAAAATCTAGTTATACAGTTCGTGTCTTTTCATCCGTTTTCCCAGCATGACTTCATTCCCCATCAGATTGAAGAATAATTTCTAAAAGTGTATCATGGGGATATTCAAAGTGAACTTCTTTTATTTGTTGAGCATTCTCAATGTGAACGCAATACTCACACTATTTATACTACAAAATGGCATAGAATAGTGCATTTTGTGTCTTGGGCCGCATCCTAGTCTCACTGGAACTTTGGCAACTTCCTTTTGTCAAGGCCCACTCAAGGAGGCCATTTGACTGACAGGTAAAGAAACCAACATGTTTTTGCACCGCATCATGTTTAGAGGCATGGAAATGTCCTGCATTAACAGAAGGGTGTACATTAAGGAACGTGTCAAAAGTTAACAGCATCAATGAACCTTGCATACATAAGAATTTAGCGTTGAGTCGTCTGTGATGAATTCTTATTGCAACCGATGTAAGCACGTCAGCTTACTTCTTAGATCAGATGGACCGTTAAAGAACACGACATACACGTCTTCCAGAAATCCTGTAGAATTCAACTTATCAGATAATGATTTTGATGCATAAGGCCAAAGGCATTTTAAAAAGAAAGCCTGCGACATTTAAAAAAAGCGCAACGGCTAATGCTAACGCCCTGGCAGAATGCAGTAAAGCAGAAGATAAATAGAGAATAAAGGTCAACCGATGACAGAAAATGGAATGAAAGAAATTCAGTAGATGCTCCAACACAAAGTTTAGATCCAATCCATGAGTATTTGCACTAGTTCTCACTAGATCTCTCTCTCAGGACAATGATAAACACTGAACACTCAAGCTCAATACAAGAGAAGATGAAGTGATGATAGAGACTTCATCTAGATTCAACAGACAGTCACTGAAACTGAGACATTTGCTTGTGTACTTGTGTCAGTTACTCTTAAATTCTAACTTTACATTACAATGGTTGATCTAGTAAAAGTGAAAGAATCTCTGTTCCTCACGCTGTCATTTCTTTCTTTTCCTCATTCCTTCTCTCTCACTTTGTCTCAATGCAGGTTAAGAGCGTGTGGTTTGACAGATGAAGGTCTTGTTGCTCTGACTTCAGCTCTGAATTCAAACCCGTCACACTTGAGAAAACTGGATCTGAGTCTAAACCCACTAAGAGACTCAGGAGTTGAACATCTCTGTGCTCTTCTGAGTAATTCACAATTCAGACTGGAAACACTCGAGTAAGTGACACACAATATATTCTCCACACTAGGGTTGTCACGGTAATATAAACATGTACGATACTATGCCAGCTGAAGTATCTCGATACCAATATCACGATGCTGTGCCATGTTCATAATTCAAATCTATACAAAAAACACAGATTTAGATTAAACATTTTGTATTTACTGTAGCAAACTGTATTATACTTTCCACTAGAATATGTTGTAGTGTTAACTGTAGTAATTGGATTAAATAACTACGGTACTACGATACTACCGTTTCAAAAATAGAGGTGGATCACGGGTATTTTGAAGCTTTAGCATCACTATGCTAGCGTAGCACCTGTACACTGTGCAACCCCACTCTACACTTATGACAGTGAGCATAGAGCTTTACTCTTTTGATCTTGATGTGTTATACATTAAATATGTTTCATTTTATACCTTACCATCTGTCATTAAGATCAAAGATCATAAACAGTCTTGGACGGCATAGCTGGTACAGTTGTCGTCTAGCTGGAGACTCGATCAGATACAAAAACATGACAGAAGAATTACGGAAGAGTTTGTGTTGTGTGTCTCTGCAGGACTTGAGATTAATAGTGTTTTTGTGCCCCAAGTAAATCTTGCGACAAAGTGTATACTTGTAATAAAGACTCCTAGAAACAACAAATAGCTTTTCAGCATATAGCTTGCAGGATGACGAACCGTGACAAAGCTGAAGCAGATTCTTGGAGGTTTAGGAGTCATCAGTTGAGTTAAAGACGTGACTAGTTTTACTCTCTCTTACTCTGTCTCTCTTCAGTCTGTGTAGATGCAGTATTAAAAAGACACGACGTGACAAGATGATTTCAGCTCTGTGTTCAAACCCGTCACATCTGAGGGAACTGAACCTCAGTGGAAATGAAATAAAGGACGACGGAGTGAAGCTCTTGTGCCGTCTACTTGAACATTCACAATGCAAACTGGAGAAACTGAGGTGAGTCACTGAATTAAAAACATTTTCATTGAAGCTTTTTGTTATTTAAATGATCAACAGATGTACAAGAGAAGATTTGGTCTAGAAAAAGCAAAATTCACTTTGTGTGTGATGCATTTGTATTCGATAAAAGTTGATCAAATAATCTCTCTTTGTCTATTTGTTTGTCTCCTCTAGCCTCAATACATGTAAAATTACAGATGTCACACTGCTTTAACTGATACTTTTGACTAAGACACGAGCTTTAAGGTTCTTAAAGGAGCTTGATCTGAGTTACAATAAAATAAAGAAACAGGAGCAGCTTCATGAAATGCTTGAGGGCTCAGGCTGTGCACTGAGGTGAGTAAAGATGGATTGTAGAATTTACCTTCATGTCTATTGACTAATAGATGAGATATCATTCAAACTTCTGGACTTATTGGCTAAATATTGTTTATCGGTTTAAAAATGATTATACAGTGTCATCTTATACTTCAGGGGGCGTATTACAGAAAGTTTCTTATCTTAGGTCTTAACTTAAGATATGATACGATAAATAAAGATTTTTCACAAATTCATATTACAGAAGCAAATCTTAACTTGAGTTGGGATTCCTATCCTATCTTTCAAAATCGTATTTTATCTCTAGTTATCTCTAGGACATCTTAAATTGCACCATCAAGTTCGGCAATCCACTTTCAGGTCTGTTACCAAGGAACCAACACTGCGCAAGCTTTGTTTTTAGTTTTTAAATAATTTTTAAGTTAGGAGAGCCGTGGGTTTGTCCTAAGGTTGAGACCGTTTTAAAAAAAATTGTAAAGTGAAGACGCCACTGTAATACCTCTTTCCTGTCTGTAGTTAAGATACGATTATGCACTTAGGAAATGCTGTTCTGTAATAGCTTTTGTCCTAAATGAGGTCCTAACTGAAATTACCATGGTAACCGAACAGATAGTATAACTGTATAGTATATCATCACTGTCTTCCTCATCATAACATCTGGACTTGACCACAAAACTATTTTATAAATGCAGAGTTAAACTGTTACTGGTTTAGGAAGTTCTCTTAACTATTAAACTGGTAATTGGTGAATATCAATCTGGTCCTTGTGTTGTAATATTTGCTTCCATTCTGTTTCCTCTCACAGGCTAGAGCAGCGGTTCTCAACCTTTTTTTGGCCAGAGCTTTTCGATCCAATTTCAAGAAACGCAATTTATTTAGTCTTAGCATTTGTATGTTTTTTAAATGTATGTATTATGATTAAAGTTTTTATGAAATAAAAATGTATAAAATGCATGTCAAATAACAGATTTGATTGGCCAGTTGGAATATTATCATACTTTACAATAAAGCAAAAACATGTGAAGTAAAATGTTCATGTCATAATACTTATTTTTATTTTATGTATTTATTTTTTATATTTAAAAAGTAAACTGTGGTACTATAGTTTTGAATTAAGTGTTGGTACAAACCCAATACTCAATAAATGCAACCTTTTAAATGAATTGTAAATATGGGATGTGATACGTTCCTCCAGCAGTAGGGTGGGAGCTGTGGTTCATTTTTTGTTTGTGCCCTCTTTACATGAGTGGAGCGGTTGTTGGCAGTGTTACCAGGGTCGCGGTTTTCCCGCACAATTGGGCTATTTTGAAAACGCAGTTGCGGGAAAAATTATGGAGCTGCGGGTTGCGGGTTTTTGGGCTACTTTCATAATGTATTGCGGCCGCAAAAATGTTAATTTATATTCTAAGGATAAATGTTAATTGATGATATTCTTAATGTTAAATGAAAACAAGCGCTGCTATGTAAATGTTATCAAGTGCTTATTCAAATAAAGGTTTTTAAATGTTCTCTGGTGGTGTTGTTTTGTACCCTTTGCCAGTTTATAAATTCTTGAATTCATAAAGGAGCCTTATTAAAAATATCCTTTGCCATCAGTCGACGGTTCATTCCTAATTCATTCAGATTTGAAGTATCTTAGAACTATCTGTGTAAAGACTCTCTGAGGCCAGATACTCGTGAGATTAACTGCTAAAATATACTGTACACTAAATGAATACCATGAAACGCTGAGCACTTTAGAGATGATGTTCATGCAAGAAACAATATATTTCACACCATATGCTTAACAGAATCCTTGTTCTCGGTTTGTGTTTATACCCAAGTCCTTTAAATCTGTATGTGTAAGAAAATACATAATAAAAATACATAAAAATACATATAGTTGTCATCACTAGGAATCTCAGGCTCTACTCTTCGCTGGTTCAAATCCTACCTCTCCGGCAGATCCTTCAGGGTGTCATGGAGGGGCTACATGATCACCACATGATCACTGGAGTCCCTCAGGGATCTGTGCTTGGACCGCTGCTTTTCTCAATCTACACAACATCCTTGGGACCCATCATACTGGCACATGGCTTCTCGTATCACTGTTATGCTGACGACACGCAGATCTACATCTCGTTTCACCCAGACGATCCCACTGTAGCAGCTCGCATTACAGCTTGCCTTGAGGACATCTCAGCTTGGATGAAAGAGCATCACCTCCAGCTGAACCCTGCCAAGACAGAACTACTCGTGTTTCCGGCACACCCTGCGGTGCAACATGATCTCACCATCCATCTTGGCAATACTTCAATCACTCCTTACAAAACAGCCAGGAATCTCGGAGTCATATTTGATGAACAGCTGTCCTTCAATGATCACATTGCAAAGACAACACGGTCATGCAGATATGCCTTATTCAACATCAGAAAGGTGAGACCCTATCTCACTGAGCATGCGGCACAACTCCTTGTCCAGGACCTGGTGATCTCAAGGTTGGATTACTGCAATGCTCTCCTTGCTGGTCTTCCTGCAAAGGCTATCAAACTTCTCCAGCTTGTTCAAAACGCAGCAGCACGATTCGTCTTCCAACAGCCCAAAAGGGCTCATGTGACTCCCCTTTTCATCTCGCTCCACACGCTACTGGTTGATGCCCGCATCAGATTCAAGTCACTAATCACTACAGGACTTTCACTGGATCTGCACCGGCTTACTTTCACACCCTCCTGCACTCCTTCACCCATCAAGATCCCTGCGTTCAGCAAACCAGCAGCGTCTTGTAGTGCCTTCCCATAAGGGCAGTAAATCGCTCTCCCGCTCATTCTCATTCACAACTCCTTTCTGGTGGAACATTCTTCCTAACTAGGTCCGGTCAACCACATCTCACAACATTCAAAACACTACTTAAAACTCATCTCTTCTGTGAATACTTGACTGACAAATGAGAGAAAAAAAAAAACACTAACCCTCTCTCTCAACAGGTAGTGGTCTAGCTTTTTCTTGTTGAAACCAGTAACTTTGTAGTGGCACCTAATGTATTATTGCTCCTGTATGACTTATCGCTTATTGCTCCCTGAACTCTTTGTAAGTCGCATTGGATAAAAGCGTCTGCTAAATGACTAAATGTAAATGTAAAAGCAAGTTGAACAATACAACAACAATCAAAACCAAAGAAAAAGCAGATATATTATAATGTATATTTATCAAGTTTTGCAATATGTTCCTTACTCCCTGCACACTGAGAGCATACACATTGACCATTTAGGCTAGTTATATTGTAACATTTTAGTTAATTAACGAGCTAAATTAATATGATCAAAGGTGAATTGGGCATGGTGGTAGTTCCTAAGTAAAGCTTGCTTGAGTGAGAGTTCAGGACTGTTAAGATAATTTAATAAACACAACTTGAACACAATGGGTTTTAGATGAAAATGTGTAGTACATAAGAAGACGAGGAGAAGGAGGCTTGGAAAAAGTGGTGTGCTGCAGAGAGGAGGCAAAAAAGGTTTTAAACGAATTTCAAAGCAGTCCGATTGGTGCCCACTGTGGCATTGGAAAAAACATTGATGCCATCAGTCGTCGGTTTTACTGACCTTCCATGACTGTTGATATTAGAAATTGGGTAAGTAGAAATAAGCATTTAATGTTTTGTGTGTACATACATTCTAGCAATACACAGCAAACAGAATGACTCTGTTTAGGTCAAGCACTGTGCTGCCTGTCATACAAAGCAAGCAGATATTAAAAACCATGCTGATTAAACCACTATTGAGGTAAGATTATTAACATGAGGATGGTAACATTTCTGACTTGGACTTTTTAGTAACGCGGGGGTGAATTTGATTTGAACAAATAAGGTTATTTTGCGCATTTTTTTGGGTCAAAAAGCACTCGGACATAAAAAAAAACGTTGGATGGTGTTCGTGCTAAACCTGAGTGACCACAGAGACAATATTTCACCAGTTTGGTTTTGTTCATATTAAATTCAGCGCAGTTTCATCAAACTTCACATTTTTGTATGTGAGGTATTTCACAAACTAGCTCCCTTTTAAAAAGTGATGTTTTTTCATGCAGATGATGGATAATATTCCAAGTTAGATATAAATAAGTGCAACCTCGTGGTCATCAGTGTTAGCCAAGCTAGTTAGCATTGCTTCATATTTTTGTCGTTCATTAAGGCTTTTTGTAAAAGCAGCGCAACTTAATCGACACAAGACATTACTTTTGTATGTTCAGTGTTAACTAGTGTATGTTTACAAATCGATCTTTTTCATGCAAGTGTTGGACAATATTTCAAGTTCCAAGAACCACATGCTCATCAACGTGGTGTTAGCCAAGCTAGTTAGTTACTTCATTTATTTTAACACTAAGTCTGCTCTCCCATGTCCTGCTTGATAACATTACAAGATGTTTATAAAACAACATAACAGATCATAAGTTTTAAATACAGTTTGCCTTGTATTTAACTGATACATTTTTGATAATAGAACACAATTAATATTAAAAAGCAGATAAATATATTTCAATATTTAATTTACAGATTTTTATGGACATAATTGAGGAAGTACAGTACATGCAAATAACTAAAGAGAAACGTGTTTGTTAAAAGTTGATAAATAATATTAGACAGCTTAAATTAGTTTTCATATTTTCTACTTTCACAGCAAGTCTTCTGCTGACGAGGAATCATTTCAGCACGTGCCACTTGGAATCCTCACTTAAGAAACTGAAGCCGTGGCACAGCATCCTCAGTCCTTCCGCCTCCATCCATACTCTTTGGGAATTATCTTGGAGGGGAATGTTGTGATGGACAATTTGGAGAACCTGCCTCAAGCCATGTGTCTTCTTTTTGGATTGACCCATTATCTCCATCTTGACTATCCCAAGTGCATGACCAAGACATTTCATTTTATTCAGCAGTTGATGCCATGTTGGGTAAGAAGGAGCTGAAAGGCAAAGTTTTAGCACTGTCAAATCAGCTTGCCTTGTTAGTCTTGTCTGTTTTGATTTTATGTAAACTCTGCCTGTTCAGAGTTGGTCAAAGTTTTTTTTCCAGCATAGTAATACAAAATACGATTAATATTCTTGCCTCTTCACAGTTTGCCTGATGTTTATGTGTTATATTAAACCATGTAAGAGTACATGTTATGACTATTCTGAGTTAGGCTAATGTTTACGCAACATCTTGATGTGACAATATGTAAAAGATTGGCAGATGTTTGTGTGACATATAATTAATTCAGTGTGAGTGTACATACTGTGCCTTTTCAGATTTTAGAAAATGTCTATGCCTTATATTAAAGTAATAATTAAGATTCTTCCCTTTAAGAGCGAGGCACATGTTTATCCAGTAAATACAGTGAAAGAGAAAATATTGTGTCTATCTAGAGTAAGCAAAGATGCATATAATGCAAAGTAAGAAAGTATGTTTTTATTTGTTACTTTTTGGAAATGTCGAATTTGTAAATTCAAATAAATCCTTGTAAGATGTATTTTTTTTGTGACTTATTGTGCATTGAGGAAATAAAAAAATACCAATTAATTTTGACTATTAAAGCAAGTTTGTGCAATTTAGTATTTTGAGTTACCTACACTGATGATTGTTAGTTATTGTAAAAGATTAGGTCGGTTCAAATAACTAAAACTCTCCAATATAAATAAGTGTAAAGGTTAAGTACTTTGAACGAAAATGAGACAAAATTAACTACTGTTGTCGCCCATAAAATTAACCCTTTGAATGGTTTGATTCATTGTGACCAATTTCAAAAACAATGGATCCAAATTGTCACAAGAAATGATAAACCGTTTCCCCACGGGTGTGTGCGGTGATCCATTTAATTGTCTTTTTTTTGTGCAAATTAAAAAAATTTAGAGCTATCATAATTCATTTGTGTTATCATTTTAGCATAAATCAGTTCTGGAAGCAGCCAGATACCTGATGCTTCAAATCTGAATGAATTCAGAGTTGAATAGTTCATGGAACAAGGCTCCTTTATGACTTCAAGACTTATAAGTAAAGGGTACAAAACAACACCACCAGAGAACATAAAAACCTTTATTTAAACAAGCACTTGGTAACATTTACATAGCAGCGCTTGTTTTCTTTTAAAACACCAACAGAATTTACAACAAAAGACACGACAAAAAACGATAAGGAACAAGAAAAATCAGTATCATCAACGCAATAATTAGTATTATCAACGCAAAACGATGTTATGTAACAGTTAGCTGTGATAAAGCGTTCTGACAAAGCAGGTGCAAAGCATTTTAGTCTATTATATGAAGAAGATGAACAGGAGAACATCCGTCGAAGACCAAATGGGCGGACGTCAGACGTCCAGCGAGGACGAGCTACAGATCAAATCCAGAGAGGAGGAGCTACAGATCAAATCTAGAGAGGAGGAGCTTTAAGTCACGTCCAGCAAGGAGGAGCTACGTAAGCTTCAACTCTATAGGTCATACTTTAATTTCCTCTCTTTAACTTTTCTCATGTTTTCATGACATTGTTTCTGTGACAAACAGTATGACTTGGACACACAGCCAGAAGGTCTCTGGTTCAATTTCTCTTTCCCACAAATAAGCTCCACCCATTTGCTCTGCAGCGAGAAGCCTCTCGAAAAACGACTTCCAGTCAATCCTCTTGTTTCTTCGGTCAAACGATCACGCCCATCGCAGAGCGAATATATGAATATTCATGTTAACCACGCCCACTGGAACAGTTTTTCACGGGAACTGAATATCACACAACACCGGCCCGTTCTCAAAAGTGTGGGGAAGCTCAGCTCAACCAAAGAGGAAAATATAGCGGTGGTTTTAGACAATGCATCCGAATGCTTTTACCAATGTTTCGTGCAAAGGTACATAAGGTCACGTGGCACAATGAAAGATCTTTTATAAAGGGACACTCCACCCAAAATTTATAAATTCTGTTATGAATTACTCACCCTCTAGTTGTTTTTAACCTGTATAAATTTCTTTTTTTGGTTGAACACGAAGATATTTGGTAGAATGTTAGCAACTGAAAATTCTTTGGCATCATTGTCTACCATAGCAGAAAAAAATATAATGGTAGTCAAAGGTGACCCAGAATTGTTTGCTTTCCTAAATCCCCAAAACGTCTTTTGAGTTAAACAGAACAAATAAAAAACAATACCTAGGAAACCATTCAGATAAGTAAATATAGCAATAGAAACTTCTTTTGGTGGTTTGGTGTTAACTTTGATTTGACACCAGAAAATAATTGGGCTAGTTTTCATTCTTTTTGGGCAGGTCAATGGTCGTCTTTTGGACAACTGTCCAGTCAGCAGTCTTCCCCATGATTGTGTAGCCTACAGAACCAGACTGAGAGACCATTTAAAGGCCTTTGCAGGTGTTTTGAGTTCATTAGCTGATGAGAGTGTAATACCAGGTGTCTTCAATATTCAACCTTATATTCAACCAATATTCTAATTTTCTGAGATGGTGAATTTGGGGTTTTCATTAGTTGTCATTTATAATCATCCAAATTAAAAGAAATAAACACTTGAAATATATCAGTCTGTGTGGAATGAATGTATACAGTATACAAGTTTCATTTTTTGAATGGAATATATGACCAGCACCTGTATATACATATTGCTGCTTGCTTGTGTATATATATATATACAGAAATATGCTGAATGTTTACTGTAAACTGTAGTTCATGATTAACAGTACTCCAAAGTTGCCAGTAGCTGTCAATTTTACAGTAATTATTTTACAGCTGCTTAATTCACCTTACGTAAAGACATCTTAATCATAAACATCTTACAGACATCTACTAGAGGTCTATATGACATCTGACAGCAGACATCTCTGAGACGTATTGCAGATGAGCAAACTATGTATTGTAGATGTCTTGCAGATGTAAATGCAGATGTCAAATAGACGTTGGCAGACATATATTTGATGTCTGAATTTTCATCTGCAATAAACTGTCAGATGCTGTTTGCTCATCTGCCCTACATCTCTGACACGTCTGCTGTCAGATGTCATATAGGCCTCTAGAAGATGTCTGTAAGATGTGTATGATTTAGAATGGATGTACAACTGCTCTTTCTAAGATGTTTAGCAGATGTTTTCCAGATCTCCAGATCTTTAGCAGACATCTTACATATGTACCTGCGTTTGGAGTTCTACCAAAGAATAAATATGATTAACAATTAAGCCTTTGGCATAACACAAATTTACAGGTAAATCCTCACACGTTACAGTGCATCATAATGCAATTGTATAATATCAATGCCCATTGAAATGACCTTAAGGATATGTAAAATAACAAACGATCATTGCTCCGTTAACACGTTCCTGATACAAATACACAGTATACCAATTTGCAGAAACAGTCGACATTTACATCAATTAGGTTTTCCGTCTTTTAAACATGGAACAAAACAAACATACAAAATAAAATACACACCTTCCTCCGCTCATATATATGGTGTGCATATAGTGTGTGATGCCCCCTTTAGGAACCGACCATTTGTTGTGAAACTTATAAGAAATCGTGTTTCTATAGGCATTTAAAGTGGAAAAATGACATTTCTCCCAAATGCTACAGTAAAATGAGGCCATATATGGTGTGCATAAAGTGTGGGATGCTTTCATTCAAGCCTACCATTAGTTATAAGTCATTATAGTAGGAAAGCATGTTTTTTCAAAACGCTATAATACGCTCTCAAAAGCCATTCCACAGTTAAACTTGTACAAACTTATGTTACTGTATTAAAATCATGTATTTGCATTTTGTAGCTAATCATTTAGACACCAACAACACATTTACTATAGGATACACATTAAAAAAAGAATTTCACAGGAGTAGGCTTTAGATTATGGAAGCCCGTTCCGCCAGGGTTGGGATTTTTTTTTAGAATTAGTAAATCATAATATATATTGAGATCATATATTAATATAATCATATATTAATGAGATACCAAGTCGAAATTTCGACTTAGCAAGTCATAATAATTACTTAGAATCTCATAATAATGACTTACTAAGTCGAAATTTCGACTTGGTATCTCATTAATATGAGAAACTAAGTCATTATTATGAGATATTAAGTCATTATTACGACTTACTAATTCTAAAAAAAATTCCCAACCCTGGCGGAAACGGGCTTCCATAATAGATAAAACAATTATAAACCGTTTTATTTGACGGAAATATCAGTAGCAGTAACAGTAACTGTTAAACAAAAGTTGCAGACGGAGACATTGCTTTCACAACATGCATAATGCAAACACTCTGACAAAAATGTTCTTCAATTACGGAAATTCTAAACGTAAAACACAATATATAATATTGAGGAGACACACAGACTTGATCCGCATTTAAATAAAGCTTTAAAAGCGGTGTTTCTAGAAATTACCGTAGTTTACTAAGTATGCGCGCATAATGAATCTAAACGGCGGCTGGCTTGACCGCGGTCAACAACCGATGCAAACTTTAAACTGGCTGCTTCCTGAGTTAGCCACTAGCTTGAAAGTCATTGGAATAAACTGCACACAAATGCGGACATAAAACTAGGCAACTTAACAACCATCCTTACAGTGAACAGCACCAAGATTACACAACATTTTAACTTACATGCATCACTGAGCTTTCGAGAGGAGAGAAATTCGAAGAGTGAATTATTGATCCGCTATACAGGTTCCTGGGTTCACAGCCACACACCCCGTCACCTGAATAGCCTGACTGCGGATGAATTACCTCTAGCGACTTCTAGTGGCCACTAACAATAAAGACCACAGAAAACTCTAAACTAGAAAAAAAATGACGTCATTCTGAAACAATACAATGACATTGATTTATTTGAAGATGTGTCGGTAATTTTTTTTCCGTTTTAAACAGATCTAACATTTATTTTAGTCTAGGACTAATCTTAAACCATGTACCACCCCATACAGTATACTTTTTCATAAGGCAACCCGTTCAGTCTGATCACGCATTTAAAACGCACAATTTCAATTTGCACTCTTATTCATGAAATATGTTTTTATGTGGAAAATAAAGAGTTAACACAAGTTTTGAAACAAATTCAATCATAAGCCCCCTAGTGACGTAACATGTAAGGTATTTACATATTGTGACATACCAGTAAACAGAACATGTTGTCAGACTAGTTTTTATTTTCTTGCAGCATGAGCCTCAATAATACACTAAACATGTTTAAAAAAATAGTTAAACATCCAAAAAATGCAAAGAGTAACAACGTGGTAAATATTAACAAACACAAAACTTCTTGCTGTAAACATTTAATCATGAAGCAGACCGTTTATGCAAAGGGACGTACAAAATTACAAAAGTATTAGGCCTACAGCATTACATGTTCTATTTTTGTATAAAAAAGTATATTATGAGCTATTTGTTCCTTCACGCGTCCCATAGTTTGGTTGTTTCAATCTTGTTTTAGTAGTTAGCAGAATGTTTTTATTTACATGGATGGATGGATTGACCAGTGATTGCATATTGCAGTTATTATTTACAAGAACCTCTTACGTCACAGTGCTGGAACAACTGCAGAGCATAAACACTCTTTTCATAACTCAGTTTTTTTTGTAAAGACATTGAAAGTGTAATAACAACAGCTTATTTTGTGTTAAAAGAAAAAAGTTTCAGGCAGACTTACAAAAATACTGTAACAGTAGACCAAGAGTAAAAAAAACAATACATTACGACTGACTACGCATTAAAAACTAAAATATTATTTATATAGATTAAGCACTAGCTTATACAGATTTGTCGTCTCCAGAGAGCGTGTGGACACAGGTTGTGAGGAGTGAGTGTTAAATGGAAAACTCTGAGTGGAATATATGGACAAATCATTTGAAGTCATTCGTGAACCCGTTCCGATGGTTTCGCCCAGTGTTCAATTAATGCTTTGAAAAGAATCGACTCAAAAGAATCAGTCACTCGGGAATGAAGTAACGAAGGAACGTCACGTAGTGTGACGAAGTAAAAGTACAGATTTTCTTTAAGAGAAACACTCAAGAGTAAAAGTACACACTTTTCCAAACGTTTTGTACAGACAAGGTGGTGCTCGCATCTCGAGGAGCATAAGAACGTATTGATATGTTTCTCAATACTTGGTTGCGAGTGGCGTGAAGAGATTTGTCCGGCGTGAAGCAGCAGAATTTTGGATGCATGTCACGAGCTCTGTGAGCGTATCGTGCGGTGCTCACTGTTGCGCTCAACTACTGAACATGCTGTGACTGGCTGAAATCATCTCATGGTGTGTGGGTGTGTGTGGTCAAAACATTCGAGGCTTCATTAAAACCACAGTTTGCGCACTAGCTGCTCCTGATGCATATCATAATGTTATGCAGGTAAACATTTAATCCTGACTTGGTATTTATAAACTTGCTGACGCCCACAAAGAACATCTGAATGAAAAAATGTTGCTTCCATCGAGACACGCTGCTGTAGATGATGTAACAGGAGTGATGTTGAGCATCTATCAGCTGATCTAGCATCTACATCTACTGAGCATCTACTACATCTTCTGCTATATTCAGTAAAGGCTTCACAACTGTTGGGGAGTCATCTTCTGCGGATCCTGCTGAATCGGTCACAACATCTGTTTAAACAAACATTCACTTCATGAAAAATGTTGGTTCCACAAATATGTAAAGGGGCAGTTCACCCAAAAATGGAAATTCTGTCATCATTTACATCTAGTCATTTAGCACACGCTTTCATCCAACGTGACTTACAAAGTAAGAGAAAACAATCAGCTCTCACTCACCCTCATATTGTTCAGTGGAGTATAAATATCTTTGTTCTGCTAAACACAAAGGAAGATATTTGGAAGAATGTCAACAACCAAACAGATCTTATCCCCCATTGACTGTCATAGTATTTACTTTTCCTACTATGGCGGTCAAGGGGGACCCAGAACTGTTTGGTCGTTGACATTCTTCCAAATATCATCCTTTGTGTTCATCAGATCAAAGAAATGTAAAGAAGTTTGTAAAGCTGCTCTGAAATTAATCGGTTTATTGAAAAACAAGACTTGATTTATTTACCGTGTGAATATCAGACTCATGTCACTTATACACTATATGAACTGACGGAGAGAATCTTCTTCATTTAACACCCACTCTTTTCAATAAATCTGTATAGTTGATCTCTCTGTCATCTCCATTGATTCCAGTCACCAGAATGGTTTTATTTGTGAGATCCACTGGATCTTGTTTTTAAATAACTGTTAGATGTTAATAAATATAGCCTATTGTTTGCAAGGCCTTTGGAGAAGGGGGCCGACGTTCTTTGTGATGTTGTTTGTTAGGTTATAAACAGACCCTACACATTCTTGTTCCATATAGTTTCTATACCTTATTTGCTTATAACAGGTGTCTTATTGTGCAGTAGGTAAAGTGTGTTGCCTAAAATAAATGAGCTCAAAGGCTTAACGCCTCTCTGTGTCTTGTCTTTGTTCTCACAGATCTACAAAAGCTTTCTATCACAACATCAAACCTGTTTTTGATTTGATTTTTAGGGTGATCCAAAACACAGAAAGATACTTAATAACTAATTAATCTTATTTTATATCCTTTAAGAGACAGTTCACTCAAATTGGCAAATAACAAAAATAATCAAGAAAATTATACAAATTATAAAGAGACGTATAAGTAGTGCGATGTATTTCCTTGTTTACTACACAAGTGTCCGACTCTTCTGTGTTTATGCGGGAGAGTTTGCAGTCAACTCCCAGAGATTTCATCATCTCTCATCATCACATCAGATATAAAAGACTCAACACTCATTGACTCCCATAGTAGGATAAAGCACAATGGCAGTCAAAAGTGCTTCTGAACCGTTTGCTGTCCCACATTCTTCAAAATATCTTCCTTTGTGTTCAACAGAACAAAAAAATGATAAATAAATCCCACTATGGGAGTCAATGGGTGTTGAGATCTGTCTGGTTATAAGCATTCTTCAGAATATCTCCCTCTGTGTTCATCAGAACAAAGATATTAATACACATTCGGAAAAAGTCAAAGGTGAGGAAATGATGACCGAATTTTCATTTTTGGGTGAAGTATCACTTACACATGAAGCAATTTCTGAAAATGTATGGAGAAGATAAAAACTGAATACAAGTAATATAAATACAACACTTCATATCCTAACATGTCATTTTCATCACATTAACTTGAGCTTTACTTACCCCTGACATTAACAGTAGATGAAGCACCTGCTCTCACATCACCAGTCTCCCTTTCAGTGACATCAATCTCTAGAGAAACAGAATCTGCCACCACAACAGCAGCACATAGAAGAGAAAAGACAGAAACACATGAACATTTCTAATATCACAAACAGGCATGTCATATGTTATTCAAAGACATATTTATATTTAATTTGTCAAAAAAACATGACAAAATGATTTGGAGCATCCCCGTTACCGCGTTTGTTTTTTATATATTTTTTGTCTCTGTTGTGAAGACAGGAAACAAATATAAAAACACACTACCCATGACACTAAATGTTAACAATGAGTCACTTTTTAAACACTTGTTATCCTGATTTATACTGCAACATCGTCTTAAATTCTGTGTTGTACTCGTTGATGAATCACCACAATTTCAGTAAACTAAATGTGTAGCTTATCCATTTAACATCAACAACATTAACAAGAATCACTTTATTAAAAGTGAATAAAATAGCCTTCTTACTGGAGTTCAACAACCACTGATGAACTGAGCCGCATACCTGACTTGAATGTGTTGTGCAATGTGCAGGTGAGATGAGAGAACGGGCAGTGGGCCAAACCACTGTGAGAGGCAGGGGAGGGGGAACTCAACAGGAACACAATTAGTTTAGGTAAACATAAA
This sequence comes from Triplophysa siluroides, assembly GCA_006030095.1. Classification (NCBI taxonomy): domain Eukaryota; kingdom Metazoa; phylum Chordata; class Actinopteri; order Cypriniformes; family Nemacheilidae; genus Triplophysa; species Triplophysa siluroides. Next base: position 61,652 of record VCII01000199.1, on the reverse strand, counting down.
TATATTTATGACAATAGAGAATGCAAGTTTAATTGGTTTGGGGGGGACAACACTCGAATGGAGGGGGACGCGAGTTAAAAAGGGATATAATCATAAATCATAAGGCGGTATCTGTCTTATATACATTGAAGGAAATAATTATTTGATCACCTGCTGATTTTGTAAATTTGCCTGCTTTCAAAGAAATGAAGGGTCCATGATTTTATGGTAGGTTGATTTTAACTGATAAAAACTGAATACCAACAAAAAATTCTGGGGGAAAAATGTTATATACAGGTTACAAAATGTTTTGCATTTCAGTCAGTGAAATAAGTATTTGATCCCCAAACAACTAGCAAGAATTCTGGCTCCACAGATTGGTTATGTGCTTATATGGACCACATATTAGTCCTGTCACTTTAAGACAGAACTCCTAAATCAGCTTGTTATGTATATAACAACAGAATCTGTATCGTTCTTTCAACCTCTCCACCACCATGGTCCAGACCAAATAGGTATTAAAGGATGTCAGGGACAAGATCTTAGACCTTCACAAACCTTGAATAGACAGAAGAGAAAATACAGACAGATGCTTGGTGAGAAGGAGATGAGTGTTGGTGCCATTATTTTGAAATAGATCAATTGTACTATTGCCTAGACTTCCCCAATGCGGTAAAGATGATCATGAGAAAGGTTGAAGATCAGCACACAACTAAACGGAAGAAGCTTTTTATCATTTCAAGACAGCTGGGACGACAGTTAAACGGCAAACCATTGGTAAACGTTACACACCACAATATGTTGAAATCCTGAAGCACCTGCAAGGACTTCCTGCCAAAGTCTGAAGTTACACAATGAACATCAACATGATTTAAAAAAAAGTGCTGTGAGACCAAAATGGACTCCAGTGTTTTTTGCTAATAATTGGGTTTCTCCACCAAGAACAAAGCTATTGTTTGCTCGGGGATCAAATACTTAATTCACTGATTGAAATGCAAATATATAAATGCAATTTATAACCTTTGAATATAACTGTGGCAAAGTGGGCGTGGTTCAGCACGGTCTGTGCGGAGAGGGCGTGTCGGGAGAAAGACGGTGAGTAGGCAGATCAACGGTCTAGTGAAAACACCTGCTTCTCTTTCTAGTAATTGGCGAGGAGACGCTTTAAAACCGAATGGCAGATCTGGAGGAAGTGAGAGACCGGCTGGGAAGACGAGTGTGCCAGACAACCGAGACGTTGCGTCCAAGGAAACTTAGATGAGAGATTCTTAGATCCGGAAGGATCGAGTGGGACTTTGATTTTGAAAAAAGTCGGAATGAAACCTTCCTTTTTGCTTTCTGTTTTTGTTTTAAATCATAACTATTTTTTCACCCTTCATTTTTGTCCTTAAGTTTATTGTTTTATTTTAATTTCCTCTTTAAGTTTAAAAGATACAAGCTTTTAGTCTGAGAGTGATGATTTTCTGACCGTATCGAGAGTTTTGTGCTTGCTTTAAAACATTAATATCATAACAATTATGCTCAATTAATTGTGAGAAGCATTAATGGTTATCACGATTAAAATATGATCAACAGTGCAGCCCAAGATCAAACTAAATACTCTTTGAAGATGTGAAGCATTTAATACAACTCTACAGGTCCTCAAGATTAACATCAGATTAGGATAAACCAAGACAATTGAAGGTACGAGTTATGTCAATAGACCCGAGAGTCTTACCTGTGACAATAATACTGAACTGATAGTATGATGGTCCTCCACCGGTGATGAACTGAAGGAATGATTTCACTCCACTGCTGCTGCTGATCTTCACTTTATACAGTCCAGCGTCTTCTGTTCTGATGTATCTGATGATGAGAGATCCGGTCTGATCATCCACCTGCAGCCTGTCTCTGAATCTCTGTTCATCAGTAAAGAGCTTGTTGTTCATACTGAATATGGCTATCACTTTATCTCTAAAGCTCCACTGGATCACATCATCAGACTGGAGTTCAGTGACATCAGACTCTAGAGTAACAGATCTCCAGTTCTCAATCACTGTCTTTTCTGTAACTGTAACAGCAGCACATAGAAGAGAGAAACACAAGAGAAAGAAACATGAACATTATGATCCAGTGAACAGGTAAAGATCATCAACATTGTCAAGAGAAACACAAAGGTCAGAGTTCTGACATGCAGGTAATGTGTGACCTGAATGTGCAGTAAGGGTGTGTTCACATTTATTACTTCACAGTTAACTTCATTTATTACTGCAGCAAAATCAAGTAGAACTTATGGAAACCAGTGTTGTAATGTAACGGAGTACAAATACTTCGTTACTGTACTTAAGTAGAAATTTCACGTATCTGTACTTTACTTCGCTATTTAAATTTATGTCAACTTCACTTTACTCCACTACATTTCCTAGATAAATGTTATACCTTTACTCCGATATATTTCCACTAAGCATCTTCGTTACTCGTTACTAAATAAAATAATCAGAAGAAGAAATGTGAGCGACTGCAATAAGGGAGGTTTGGCGAATCACTTCTCCTAGATTACATTACGCACGCTCCGCACGCTCTATTTCAGCGTAACGCTTATTTGTTGCCAAAGGCGGAGGAAGCACAACTGAAACCGCCGGCCCCATGGAAGCACCTACTGGAGGACCTCCCGTTATCTTAGGCGACCACCCCGACGATAGTGGTGAACTCGGTGAACAGTGTGAAGATAACGTTATACATCCGTGGCCGTATTTGGAAGGAATGTTTCTGTACATTGGAGTGAAAGATTCTTCCTACCGGATGAAGTGCCTCTTATGCCTACCGAAAGTCACTGAAAATTTGGCATTCAAAAACTCCCCGTCCAACCTGAAGAAGCACATCGAGGCAGGTTAAATTAATAGTTATTCAGGAAAGCCACAATGTCAATCTGATTCAACATTAGTTATCATAAGCCGTATCAGATATCTGGCTAATCTGATGATGGCCAGGCTAACGTCTGCTTGTTAACATTGCTAAGTAACATTAACTGACATGACGCACATGTAAGAACCCCCTTAGCTGTTCTAAATCCACTGTAAAACACGGCTTCAAGGGCCTTTTTGCTTTTATAAAACGGTTACTCCATTAAAATATTCATTTGAATATTTATTTTATTCATAAAATAAACATCAGCAACAAAAAAATATAACGCTATAATGTTCTCCCGAGTCCCTACAAGCAGGACTTTTTTTTTTTGAAAGAAATGTTATTATTTATTTTTCATTTTACATTTTGAGTTCACACAAAAGTGAAATTTCTGTTTCTTTTTTTTTTTTTTTTGATGTCAGCTCAAAAATATGCTGTTTGTTTTTTTAATTTAAGAGAATTGTGCCTGAAAAGTCCTGGAAAAGACTGATTTTGTGAGAGTGAGATTAAGAAGATACCCTGAATATGCTTCATGCTTTACTATAAGAAAGCCACAATAAAGTTCAAAATCAAAGTTCTAACCGCTTGCTTTAAAAAAAAAGAAGTTGCTTTTACTTCAAATACTTAAGTACATTAAATATCAGAAAATTAATTTTGATACTTAAGTACAGTATACTGTATATCAGGTACTTTAAGACTTTTACTTAAGTACTATTGTAAAAGGTAACTTTCACTTCTACCAAAGTCTTTTTCTAGTACGATACTTGTACTTTCACTCAAGTATTGCTTTCAAGTACTTTATACAACACTGATGGAAACAAAAAAAAACGTTAAAGAGTAAATATTCCTTAATTTTTTAAAGTCCTATTTTGGTTTGTATTATGTCCAACAACAGGTTTACATGCATAAAAGGTGTAAAAACACTATCATTATGTTATAATAGGCAGTTTTTCTTACTTTACTTCTTGACTGACCCTCAAATGATTCGATCAGCGAATCATCCATCAAATCCCCTACTTTCTACCAGCCTACTCTTATCTGATTGGTCAGATAGTCTAGTCTGCTGTGATTGGTCTATTCATATGGTCATTCAGTGCCATTTAGAAAGATAGATGGATAGATGGATAGATGGATAGATAGATAGATAGATAGATAGATAGATAGATAGATAGATAGATAGATAGATAGATAGATAGATAGATAGATAGATAGGTAGATAATGCAGCCATATTAACATCTTATTACAGTATCAGCTGAAGATGAAACTCACCCTTGTGATTCTGACGTTCATAATTAATGCGGCGAAACACAAACACACCAACAACAATACACAGCAGGACACCAAACACTATTCCAACTACACCTCCTGAAGATAGACCTCCATCTGTAATGATAGAGAGAAAGACTCAAGATCACATCAAACACACACATATTCCGTCAGTTTAAGACAAACACAAGAAATGTCTTTTCTCAAAGTTTGTAAGTAATAGTCTTCTTTCTACCATGTTTTAGAGTCTTGATCTTGAAACTTTGTTCTTTCTTGGTTGTGTCAGTCGCTGCCCGCTGCTGTTATAGTGTAATAGTGTTGAAAACTGTTTCTACAGAAAAAAGTTTCAGTGACCCCTGCATGTCATGTGCTGTTAGGTGAGCAGGATAAACATGTAGATATTTAAAATAAAGTGTGGATGTTCTTCTGCAGAGGCCTTTTGTTTAGCTCATGATCCCTCTAAATAAACTCATATTCTTGACTATCATGTAGATGTTTAAAGTGCAATAAACTCTCAAAAGCAAGAGTTGAATTGTTAAACTAAATTATTCATACACAACTGATATTAATATGAGAGAACTGAGATACTCACCACTGACAGAAACACTGAATGTCTTGTATTTTGTGTCTCTATTGCTGCTGATCTTTAGTTTATAAAGTCCAGTGTCTGTGGTTTTGGTGTTTGTGATGATGAGAGATCCAGTGTGAGGATCCAGCTTCAGTCTGTCTCTGAATCTCCCATCAAGAACATCATCATATATTGAGCTCTTATTGTCTTCTTTATCATGTGTAGCTATGAGAACACCATCATCTCCAAACCTCCACAGTATCAGATCATCTCTGTGTGTTTGGACATCAGTGTGCAGAGTCACAGAATCTCCCTCAGTAACTGACTTCACATCACCAGCACTGACAACACTTGGAGCAACTACAAGATGGACAGAGATCATCGTAAGATCATCTAAACATTACTATTGAATGGACATAAATTATGTAAAATTCCAATATTTGTCTAGTTGACAAAATGTTTATAAGCTCTCCTACTTGTAGTCGCTCTGGATAAAAACGTCTGCCAAACGAATAAATGTACATAAAATCATCTTCATAGTACTTACAGTACCTGTGACATTAACTCTGAATCTCTTGTATGTTGTTCCAGCTCTGCTGATCTGCGCTTCATAGGGTCCAGAGTGTTTGATTCTCATGTTTGTGATGGTGAGATCTCCAGTCTGAATGTCTGCGTGCAGTCTGTCTTTGAATGGACCATTATATTTGATACAGTTTTTATCAATATCAACTAAAAGATCCCTGGATTCACCTTCTCCAAACCTCCACCGTATCACATCAGATGTCTGTATGACAGTGAGATCAGTGTGTAGTGTGACAGAATCTCCCTCCATCACTGACACTGACTTCACTTCATCTGCATCAACACTAAACAAACCTGAACAACACAAACACAAACAGTAGTTCAGACATTAAATCTGTTAGTACACACATCCCATAATCATGTCTTATCAAATTTACATTTACATTTAGGCATTTGGCAGACGCTTTTATCCAAAGCGACTTACAGTGCACTTATTACAGGGACAATCCCCCTGGAGCAACATGGAGTAAAGTGTCTTGCTCAAGGACACACTGGTGGTGGCTGCTGGGATCGAACCAGCAACCTTTGATTTACCAGTTCAGTGGTTTAACCCACTAGACCACCATCTCTTCTTATTGGTGGAGAAGAGAGAGGTTTTTAACCAAGCCAATTGGTATACATGGAGATGATTAGGAGGCCATGATGTGTAGAGGCGAAAGGGGCAAATTTTGCCAGGATACCAGGCTTACCTGTGGTCGCCAGAATTTTACCGTAATAAATACGGTAGATATTTTTCTGCCAGTACGGGAAATGGATATTTGTGCTGTTAATTTTGGAGGTAATGTTGGAATTTTATTCCATAATTTAACCTATAAATTAGTGGTGGGCCGTTATCGGCGTTAACGTGAGACTCTTATCGCGCGATAAAAAAAATGTTGCCGTTAATCTATACTCAAAGTTGGGTTGGGAGCTTGGTCTATACTACGCAAGCTATGATGACTTTCACCTTGATATTGTATCGCGGATGTATACCTAGATTAATTGCACTGTAGGGGGCGAGAATTAAATTTTTTTAACTCGCGTGATTCGCGTCATTCGCGCCGCCTCATCATCTCATAACCAGGGCTTCATTCGCGCGATTCACGCCGCAAGTAGGTCTATCGCGTCCTTGCATTGACTTAACATGTAAATCACTCGCGTTTGGTCTGAACACAACATAACGTTACTGTGAAATTACCACATCAAAACGTGACGTGCTAACATGGATGCAGCTATGAAGCCGCCGGGTTTGCTTCAGGGAAAATTTATTTTTAAGAAGCTTCCCAATGGAAACCTCGACAAGACTAAGGTTGTTTGCACCTTGTTCAATGTGGAATTGGTTTACTGTACGGAATTGGTTTACATACAGTTGGTTTAAAATTAAAAAATTAAAACTTTCTCTCTACAGGTAGTGGTCTAGCTTTAGTTGAAACCAGTAACTTTGTATTGGCACCTAATGTATTTTGGCTCATGTATGACATATCAATTGTTGCTCCCTAACTCTTTGTAAGTCGCTTTGGATAAAAGCGTCTGCTAAATGACTAAATGTAAATGTACTGTAGGAGCTCTTCCAGTCTCAAGTACCACCTAAACGCAAAGCATCCCTTAGCTAATGCGGAAGTAAACACAAGTTCATCTTATTGAACGTAATTTATTTTCATCACCAATTATCATAGTAGAACAGCTTTTCTCAAGCAGTTTGTGATGCACTTTGGAAACAGGAGATGAGCCGCTGGTCTAATGCGCCACCTGGCTTGAGAAACCCGTTCTCAAAGACTTACTTTTAGTCATTATTTGGGTAGCACACATATTCTGAATGCCTTCGGTAGAATACAAATAAATCATTTTAATCTAGATTAACAAAATTAATCTATCCCCACCACTACAATAAATACATATTTTTTTCATCAAAAAAATAGTTTTGCTTTATAATTGACATAAAAATACAATATAAAATAAATGTTTAGCCTAAAATATTACAGTGTTTTAATGTAAAATTAACAGTATTTATATATAAAATAATACTTTACTCTGTATAAATTCTCTTAAAATATCATATAAATAAAGGTTTTCCATTAAATATATCCGTGTGTCAACGTATAGTTAAGGGGAAAGATTGTTGTTTCAATGGTAAAAAACTGGCAGCTCTGGTTGCCAGAATTTCACTGTAATAAATACAGTAGAACTTGTTCTACTGTTATGGTATTAAGATTACATTTACATTTAGCAGACACTTTTATCCAAAGCGACTTACATTGCTTTATCCCATACATTTGAGCTACAGGAAAGCTATTAGCTATTACAAAGATATTAGTACTGTTGATTTTACGATTAATGTTGGCACTTTATTCCACATTTTACCGTGTAAAACAAGTTTTCTTCCGTCAAAAGAAACAATTTTGCAATATATGACATAAAAGTACCATATGAATAACCATAAAATAAAGGTTTTACCATGAAATATTAGTGTTATACTGTACAATTAACAGTATCTAATATAAAATACTATTTTATTCAGTATAAATTCCTGGCACGCAAAAACTAAGGTTTTACCATGAAATATGACAGTGTTTTACTGTACAATTAACAATTTGCTACAATATAATAATATAATTAATAAAGTTCTTAGCAAAACCTCAATGTCTTACTTACCTCACCAAAAACTACATACAAGGTTAGCAAACTTCAAGCCTACAACCCGTTCATTTAATATGAAAGGTATTATATTATATATATATTAAACAGATTAATTGGTGATTATGAAAATCATATTCAAGACATTTGTAGCTCTAAATATACATGTAAAAGTGAAAGTAAAGCCTCAAATTCCCCAAACGTTCTCTCTCTCCCTCTATTTCTTTCGCTTTCTGTGTTTCTTTCTTTCTCTTTCTCTCTCTCTGTTGATAATGAAGTCATACTTTTCACGTGTTTCACGGGTTTTCCACGTTTATATTTCCTGCTTTAAAAACACAGGAAGAGCATATCTAGTAAGTATCTCATAAGAGCGTTTTGTAGTCCATCTCCTGAGCTTTGTTGTTTTACCACAGATCATGTCAATAACATTCACCGTCGCATCATGATTTAGTCTAGTGCATGCAGTTGGATTCTCTGAACACCGTGGTCATCTTCTCCTAACTCCTTATGAATTCTCCATCACATCTTTCCTTGACCTCATGACGTTTTCCATCAAGGTCAAGGAAGCGGTTAGGAAAGGCTTAAAAGCTAAAAAAAATTTGACTATTCGACCGGATCCTAAGTCTCTGGTGGTGTGTCTGTCAGGAGAGTTGGTATGTAAGGGTAGCAGGCTGGAGTGTGGACATCTTAATCTTATTAAGGCTTAAAGTTATACAAAATTAACAGTGTGATCACTTGATTGACAGGTGGGTGTCATTACAGTCAACTTAATAAGATTTTAGTATAAAAATAAAACCACAAAGTTTATCATACCTGGCAAAGCTGAGACACACAGTGTCAATGTGGGAAGTTCTGGTTACAGATTACTGGATCTAGCAACAAATGGGGTTTTATTGTTTTGTGTCGTAGCATCTAAAACAAACTTAGTTCTTAGCACTTTTCCAGCTGCCTTACACAGACACAGGTGGTCAGGGGCTCCTCTTGGCCACGGTGATGAACACTAGGTGGTCAGGGGGATGAACAGGTGTTTCACACAGCGAGTGTTCATGCTGCAGCGACATACAACACAGCAAATATAAACACTTTCTTGTCTTCCTGCTTGCTAAATTATGCACCACTCCATTGAAACAGCTCTTTTATTTAAAAATAACCAATTAAGGCAAAAAAAACTTTTGGAAATGGATAGTTAATCATTTTATGAAGACATGAATTTGTATGTACAAATACTGCAACTTTTCACACCAAAACAAAGTCGCTGTGTGTGCAAATAAACTTTGCACTAAATAAATAAACACTGAAAAAAACGTGGACCGAAGCGAATAAGTCAAATAAATAATCCCAATGATCCTAAACTCTCGCGTCGTTTGCAGGTCACTCACATAATCGCTGTAGTTTTAAGACACTTTGTCAAGTTGAGATAATGTCTATTTTTAAACGGAGCTCAGCTCAACTATTTCAGTGTCACCGCAGTCGACCAATCAGAAGATCACAAAAGCATGACAAGTTCCGTGAGTTTTGTTTACAATAACAAGTTTGCACATGACAATAATTGTAATCAAAAGATAACAGAGACCCTTGTCTTAGTCTGTCTCTGCCTAAAGTTAACAATGTAAACTACAGTATGTATACATACATTCATTCAGTTTATTATGTGAACGTGTTGTTCAGATTAAACCAAATCACTTACCGCACACGAGTAATAAAGACACAATCCTGATCTTCATTTTTCTGTTGATTTATTTGAGTACCAGTTGACTTCATGAAGATAATCCGTCGAGTTTTTGTACCACTGAGACAGACTCAGCTTTCAGACTCAGAGTTTAGCTTTCGTTTTGACTTAAAGGGATACAGCGACCTCTACTGGGCATGCGCACTACAATACATTTACTTTACATTTTACATTTAGTCATTTAGCAGACGCTTTTTTCCAAAGTAGCTACCACATAGTTTTGTCACGCTGCTATCTCTTGGTAGTTCTTAGTATATGTAAAGGTTACTGCATAGTTTGCATACATCTGAACATCAACATCTTTACATGCCTCTGGCAGATCATTTATATTCATTGTAAACAGAATCGGAAAGTATGAAGTATGAAGAGAATGAGACCCTATGAACCAAACAAGTGTTTCCACATCAAAAGTTGTCCTGTCAGCCGGCCACGTTTTGTTCCAATAGGATTTCGTTTGATTTTATCTTATATCCCAGTTAACGTCTGTTAGTAGTTTAGAGAGTGGGGGAGTTATACTGAACCTGCAAATAAAGCGGCTGGCCGATCAGAATCAAGCATTCAAATGAGCCGTGTAATAATGTAAAATAACTTTATCAAATGACTTTTCTTTAAGCGGTGGGGGGGTAAATGTTACATCATGCATTCTGACTTCTTTACAGAGTTAAACAGGGATAATGTGATGATGTTGTGTGTACTCGTGACCTCCAGGAGCTCAACTGTTTTCAGAAATAATCATACAGCTGAATCTGTCTTTTATAAATGTGATCAAACTAGTGCTGCACAGTCAAATGGGTGAAATGATAATAACCATTATGTTGCTCAAAATGATTCACGACTAATAAACACCATTATTTTGTCAGTTCAGAAGTTGGGTTTTTAATTTCACTTCAGCATGTTTATTATACTTTACAACCAATGAATATGTTATAATCTACTGCCATTAAACATCTTTAACATTGAACTGATAGTATGATGGTCCTCCACCGGTGATGAACTGAAGGAATGATTTCACTCGACTGCTGCTGCTGATCTTCACTTTATACAGTCCAGCGTCTTCTGTTCTGATGTATCTGATGATGAGAGATCCGGTCTGATCATCCACCTGCAGTCTGTCTCTGAGTCTCTCTTCATCAGTAAAGAGCTTGGTGTCCGTACTGAATATGACTATCACTTTATCTCTAAAGCTCCACTCGATGACATCATCAGGCTGGAGTTCAGTGACATCAGACTCAAGCGTGACAGAACTCTCGTTCTCAATCACTGTCTTTTCTGTAACTGTAACAGCAGCACATAGAAGAGAGAAACACAAGAGAAAGAAATATGAACATTATAATCCAGTGAACAGGTAAAGATCATCAACATTGTCAAGAGAAACACAAAGGTCAGAGTTCTGACATGCAGGAAATGTGTGACCTGAATGTACTGTAAGGGTGTGTTCACAAATTAGTGCGGTTTATTTGTGTAAGTGTGAACACTGCCATCAGAACCCTGGTGCGCACCAAACAAGAGGACCGAGATCACTGGAAAGATGGGTCTGGGTCCGCTTACAAACGAACTCCTGCGCAGTTTAATAGAAATATAAACACAACACGGACAAGATACAACCCTAAAATACAAGGCAATAAAAGGAGTGTTAATTAGATCTGTGCTTGTGCATTTAATGGAGGAATTACTAGCGCTGTTTAGACTTCTTCAAACACTTCACAAGGTCTTCACGAGTTACTGACTTACTAAAAAAAAACATACACTATGTCTGTGCCCACTATAACCCACACAGCACTGTGCACACAGCATTGTTTTGGATGTCCGGTATAATCCACTTTAAATATGAATCATAAAAGCCGTCCAATCACGTAGAGACTTTTCACGTAAGCTGTTAGAGAATTTGCTGTTAAAGTGCCAGTCTGAACGCTAAGCGAACCAGGACTAAATTCATTTTTATGTTTTGGTCTTGACCAAAATAACCAAAACTGAACTACAAAAATAAACTACATTAACTGTCTGTTAAATTGTGTAGTGTATACTAGATAATAAAAAAACATGTGCTAAACATAAAACTTAACAGCAGATCTGGTGTTTTAAGCTTTAAATACTCAACTGATTCATCAGACTATTAAACAATTAATTTAGTTCACTAATAAACATTCATCAAATAAAACTTCATTTATTACTGCAGCAAAATCAACTAGGACTTGTGGAAACAAAAAAAACGTTAAAGAGTAAATATTCCTTGATATTTAAGGTCCTATTTTGGTTTATGGAGTGTCCAACAACAAGTTTACGTACATACAAGATGTAAAAACATTATTACTGCATGAAATATAATTTACATGATCTCTTAATATGTACTTTTTAATATCTATGGCTGCTAAATGAATCACAGTTGTCTTCATGGTTAAGTTGATCTCTATAGAGTTAATGTGTAATAGAAAAGGCAGCGATTATGTTTTTGCACAGATTGTTTGTGAGGCACAGCTCTGTGATCTGAAGATAATGCTGCTCCATCTAAAAACACTGAGAGTTTGAGTAACTTATAACTTTCATTTGAAGAGGCAATACTGGTCAAACATCATCAATATAAATATACTTTATTATCATGAAAACACCTAAGAACAGTGATAGAAAGATGCCATTTAGAAAGATATAGAATAAAGATAGATAGATAGATAGATAGATAGATAGATAGATAAAACTCACCCATTCGTATCTGACATTCATAATTTTTGCGATTGTTTCATAATCCAACAACAACAATACACAGCAGGACACCAAACACTATCCAAACTACACCTCCTGAAGATAGACCTCCATCTGTAATGATAGAGAGAAAGACTCAAGATCACATCAAACACACACATATTCCGTCAGTTTAAGACAAACACAAGAAATGTCTTTTCTCAAAGTTTGTAAGTAATAGTTTACTTTCTACCATGTTTTAGAGTCTTGATCTTGAAATTTTGTTCTTGTTTGGGCGGCCAGATGAAAGACTTAAGGAGCCATTTACACAAGATCATTTTCAACTAAAACTGAAATCTTCTTAAACTTTTTTTAATACAACAGTGTTTTGGGGCAATGAAAATGCAAACTTTTCAAAACGGGTCTCAAAGTGCAAGTTTTTGAAAACAATGGTGTTGTATTAAGTGCTTTTGTATTAAAACAGGGTATGAGTAACAGCGCCATCCACTGGCCATGCATGTGTAATACAGCATTTTTGTTTATTTTCCCAGATCCATATAAATGCAGATCATTTTGATAAAGCTGTCGTTTGTACGTGAAACTTTTAAAGGGGCGCAAAGGGAAAACTTTTCAGTTTGTCATCGTGTAAACGTAGCCTTACGGTAACAGTCGCTGCCCGCTGCTGTTATATAGTGTAAAAGTGTTGAAAACTGTTTCTACAGTAAAAAGTTTCAGTGACCCCTGCATGTCATGTGCTGTTAGGTGAGCAGGATAAACATGTAGATATTTAAAATAAAGTGTGGATGTTCTTCTGCAGAGGCCTTTTGTTTAGCTCATGATCCCTCTAAATAAACTCATATTCTTGACTATCATGTAGATGTTTAAAGTGCAATAAACTCAAAAGCAAGAGTTGAAAACTTAATCTAAATCATTCATACACAACTGATATTAATATGAGAGAATTGAGATACTCACCACTGACAGAAACACTGAATGTCTTGTATGTTGTGTCTCTATTGCTGCTGATCTTTAGTTTATAAAGTCCAGTGTCTGTGGTTTTGATGTTTGTGATGATGAGAGATCCAGTGTGAGGATCCAGCTTCAGTCTGTCTCTGAATCTCCCATCAAGAACATCATCATACTTTGAGCTCTTACTTTCTTCTTTATCATGTTTAGCTATGAGAACACCATCATCTCCAAACCTCCACAGTATCAGATCATCTCTCTGTGTTTGGACATCAGTGTGTAGAGTCACAGAATTTCCCTCAGTCACTGACTTCACATCACCAGCACTGACAACACTTGGAGCAACTACAAGATGGACAGAGATCAGTGTGAGATCAGAACAAAGACATTTATTCAGATTTGAAAAGCTAGAAGTTGAGTAAGTGACGACAGATTATTCATTTTGGCAGACGATGAGGCAATTTGTGTAAGTTATTGCCTGTTCTCATGAAGTCTAGTATATTTGAGTTTAATTGCTTTTTAAGCTTATTTTAACAACAGAAAATATGTAAATGAGAACATCTCAGCTTATTAGACACTTAAATACTATTAAAATACAGTATGTGACAGTTCACAGATATAGATGTTCTCAAATTTGTTGGTACCCTCCACAAAAAAAGAATAAAGCACAATTTTCTCTAAAATAACTTGAAACTGACTAAATTAATTGGCATCCATCATTGTTTATTCCATATTTAATAGTAACTGACTTTGCTTTAGATTTTTTATTCAACAAAATATTGTAAATGATAATACAAATGAAAATGTCATGGACTGAGATGATGGGACCTAATATTTTGTTGCACCACCTTTAGAGGCGATGACTGCAAGCAAATGTTTTCTGTAGCTCTCAATGAGACTTCTGCACCTGTTAACAGGTAGTTTGGCCCACTCTTCATGAGCAAACTGAGACGGAGAGATAACAGGTCTATGATGTCCGGGGCTTTACGTGCGGCACAATGGTCGGATCAGCGTGTGCCTACCAGTGCGCCGAGAGGTGTGGGTAACCCGCTGAACCCCACTCGTGATCGGGACCGGGGATTGCAACTGTTTCCTATGAACGAGTAATTCCCAGTAGGCGTTGGTCACAAAACAGTGTCGATTAAGTCCCTGGCCTTTGTACACACTGCCCGTCGCTACTACTGATCGGATGGTTTAGGGAGGTCCTCGGATCGGCCTCACCGGGGCTTCCTGCGGAGCGCTGAGAAGACGATCAAACTTGATTATCTAGAGGAAGGAAAAGTCATAACAAGATTTCCGTAGGTGAACCTGCGGAAGGATCATTGACGTTGGCCAGGCACGTGCCCGGACCCAGAGCGGAGGCTATCTCAGGTTTGATGGCTGCCTTCTCCAGACTGAAAGTTTCAGCTCTTTCTTTAGATCTTCAACAGGATTCAGATCAGGACTCATAGATGGCCACTTCAGAATCATCCAATGTTTGGTTCTTATCCATTCTTGGGTGATTAAGCTGTATGTTTTGTGTCTTAACTGGGGAGTCATTCGATTCGTCTGAAACTATCCACTTCTGAAACGTTTAGTTTTTACCATACATGTTGAAATTAATGCTGATACTTCCAGGAACTATTGAAAGCCTCCATGAACCACCATTGCTGTGAAAAAACTGTTCCATTAAGTCAACGGAGTTGATGCGACTCTCTCTCTCTCTCTCTCTCTCAAAGGCTCTGAATGTATGATACTAATGATGGAAACTAATTAGTTTGAAATATCACTAGAATCCAAGTATGCATAATCTTTTCTGAGGGGTACCAACAAATGTGCCCTGGCCATTTTATAATATCTTTGTAGAATAAGCAATAACTCATCTCTGTCCACAGATTCTTTGCTTTATTTTATAACATACCAAAGGCATGCAAGTATAAATGATTCAATAGATTTTCATTTAATCACTCTTCAGGAGAATGAAGCATTATTTGGTGAGCTGTAAGGGTACTCACAAATTTGAGCATGTCTGCATGTCAACACTCACCTGAC
This sequence comes from Triplophysa siluroides, assembly GCA_006030095.1. NCBI lineage: Eukaryota > Metazoa > Chordata > Actinopteri > Cypriniformes > Nemacheilidae > Triplophysa > Triplophysa siluroides. The sequence goes on along the minus strand of VCII01000199.1, from coordinate 46,355 downwards.
TATATCGACATGATGACATCACACATATGCAAATGAGATCAGTGAGAATCGATTCTGAATTACATTGTAAAGGACCAAAGGATTTTTTGCATCACCTTAACTTCAGTTTAATTTGAAAAGTGAAATCAATTTTCAAAACAATGACTCTATCAATTAATTTTCATTCTTCTTACAGTACCTGTGACATTAACTCTGAATCTCATGTTTGTTGTTCCAGCTCTGTTGATCTGTACTTCATAGGGTCCAGAGTGTTTGATTCTCATGTTTGTGATGGTGAGATCTCCAGTCTGAATGTCTGTCTGCAGTCTGTCTTTGAATGGACCATTATATTTGATACAGTTTTTATCAAAATCAACTAAAAGATCCCTGGATTCACCAAACCTCCACCGTATCACATCAGATGTCTGTATGACAGTGAGATCAGTGTGTAGTGTGACAGAATCTCCCTCCATCACTGACACTGACTTCACTTCATCTGCATCAACACTAAACAAACCTGAACAACACAAACACAAACAGTAGTTCAGACATTAAATCTGTTAGTACACACATCCCATAATCAAGTCTCATCAAATATTACTAAATAAAGAATCAATTCGTCTTCAAAACCAATTAAACTTAACATTTATTCCTCTGGTCTTCCCCAGGGTCCTCCGGTGGGAAATGCCCGGAACACCTTCCCGGGAAGGTTTCCAGGGGGCATCCGGAAAAGATTCCCAAACCACCTCCGTTGGCCCCTCTCTATGTGGAGGAGCAGCGGCTCTACTCTGAGCTCCTCCCAAGTGACCGAGCTTCTCACCCTATCTCTAAGGGATCGCCAGCCACCCTGCGGAGAAAGCAGCTCATTTCGGCCGCCTGAATCCGGGATCTTGTCCTTTCAGTCATGACCCACAGCTCATAACCATAGGTGAGAGTAGGAACGTAGATTGACCGGTAAATCGAGAGCTTCGCCTTGCGGCTCAGCTCCTTCTTCACCACGACAGACCGGTACAGCGACCGCATTACTGCAGAAGCTGCACCGATCCGTCTGTCAATCTCCCGTTCCATCGTTCCCTCACTCGTGAACAAGACCCCCAGATATTTGAACTCCTCAACCTGAGGCATGAACTCTCCATCCACCTGAAGTGTGCAAGCCACCCTTTTCCGACTGAGAACCATGGCCTCGGATTTGGAGGTGCTGATTCTCATCCCAGCCGCTTCACACTCGGCTGAGAAACCGTCCAAGTGCATGCTGAAGGTCCTGGTCTGATGGGGCCAGCACGACGACATCATCCGCAAAGATCAGAGATGAAATCGTGTGGTCCCCAAACCCGACACCCTCCGGCCCCTGGCTGCGCCCAGAAATTCTGTCCATAAAAATTATGAACAGAACCGGCGACAAAGGGCAGCCCTGCCTGAGTCCAACATGCACCGGGAACAAGTCTGACGTACTGCTGGCAATGCGAACCAAGCTCCTGCTCCGGTCGTACAGGGACCGGATAGACCTTAGCAAAGGGTCCGGAATCCCATACTCCCGGAGCACCCTCCACAAGATGCCGCGAGAGACACAGTCGAATGTCTTCTCCAAATCCACAAAACACATGTGGATTGGTTGGTCAAACTCCCATGAACCCTCCAGCACCCTGGAGAGGGTATAGAACTGGTCCAGTGTTCCACGACCGGGACTAAAACCACACTGTTCCTCCTGGATCAGAGGTTCTACAATCGGCCGGATTCTCCTCTCCAGTACCCTGGCATAGACTTTCCCGGGGAGAATGAGGAGTGTGATCCCCGATAGTTGGAGCACACCCTCCGATCCCCCTTCTTTAATAGAGGGACCACCACCCCCATCTGCCAGTCCAAAGGCACTGTCCCCGACCGCCACGCGGTGCTGCAGAGGCGTGTCAGCCAAGACATCCCCACAACATCCAGAGACTTGAGGTACTCAGGGCGGATCTCATCCACCCCCGGTGCCCTGCCACATGTGAGCTTTAGTAATGCCCCATATATAATTTAAAGTCTAGTATAAACTAGTCCATTCTATCCTGACATCGATTTTGCGGTAACAAAACAGGTTCCTTTCAATCTACTGGTAATAACACTCAGAAGATTTCTTAATTAATCAATAATAACAATTTATTATACCAGGTAGGTACAACAGCAATTAAAACCATAGAATGTGCATACAAAGACAAATCTAACTTAATAAGCAAAGATTATCAACAAATAAAACCACAAAGTTTATCATACCTGGCAAAATCAAGACTTACAGTTGCAGTGTGGGAAGTTCTGGTTACAGAAGAGTCTTTTGCCAAAGCACCTTATATCCCCAGATGTAACAAAGAATCATGAATTCAATGGTCATTGTGAAATTAAGTTTAACTCGTGGCTGATGAGATCATCAAATGGGATGCCAATTTATCCATGAACAGGTTTCCCTGATAAAGCCAATCCTCTTAGAGGAGTCCAGGTAATGTCCTAAAGTTAAAAAGCTCCAATATGTGTTAGGTTTGAATGAACTAGACCCTTTCACCCATCGCAGCAAGACCTTTAAAACAATACCAAACATGTTGATCAAATCTTCATAACATGACAGAACATTATAAACACAATACAGAATGTGTAAGCACTTTTCCAATGATCAGGGCCTGAAGAGATGAAGGGGATGAGAGAGGTGTGATAAGAAGAGTTCAGTTCATGGACATCAACCCTTGATGGGAGGAAAGTATATCATTCATCAGGATCTAGCAACAATTGAGGTTTTATTGTTTTGTGTCTTTACATCTAAAACAACTTTAGTTCTTACCTTCTCATTTTAGGATGAAAAGGTGTTTCACGGAGTGAGTGTTCATGCTGCAGCGACATACAACCCAGGAAATATGCAACGAGGAATATAAACACTTGCTTGTCTTCCTGCTTGCTAAGTTATGCACCACTCCATTGAAACAGCTCTTTTATTAAAAACTGGTTAGAAATAACCAGTTAAGCCAAAAAAAACTTATGGAAATGGGCAGTTAATAATTTAATATAGACATGAATGTACAAATTCGCTGTTCGTGTAAATAAACTTTGCACTAAATTAAAAAAAAAAACTGAAAAAACCGTGGACCGAAGCGAATAAATCAAATAAATAATCCTAATGATCCTAAACTCTCGCGTCGTTTGCAGGTCACTCACATAATCGCTGTAGTTTTAAGACACTTTGTCAAATTGAAATCATTTTTATTTTAAACGGAGCTCAGCTCACCGATGTCAGTTTCACAGCAGTCGACCAATCAGAAGATCACAAAAGCATGACAAGTTCCGTGAGATTTTGTTCACAATAACAAGTTTGCACATGACAATAATTTGATCAAAAGATAACAGAGACCCTTGTCTTAGTCTGTCTCTGCCTAAAGTTAACAATGTAAACTACAGTATGTATACATACATTCATTCAGTTTATTATGTGAACGTGTTGTTCAGATTAAACCAAATCACTTACCGCACACGAGTAATAAAGACACAATCCTGATCTTCATTTTATTGTTGATTCCTTTGAGTACCAGTTGACTTCATGAAGATAATCCGTCGAGTTTTTGTACCACTGAGACAGACTCACAAAGACTTTACTTCCTGCTGAATGAACTACAAGTCTACGCTCTTCTCTTTAAACTGAGGATTAAAAAGGTGCCTGTAGCTCTTGAATTATACTGCCGTCACTGCTTCAGAATCAGGTGTAGACACAGAATAACGCAAAATAATATACAGGTCACAGATACTTTATACACACGTTCTCACTACACGCTGGTCTGATGTCGATAAACACACATGATGTCACTGACATTTCTGTTCTCTGAGCTGTGGTTTTCTGTCTGACGCTAGTTTGTGGGGTTTGACTTAAAGAGACGCAGCTACCTCTACTGCGCATGCGCACTACAATACCACACAGTTTTTGTCTCTTGGTAGTTCTTAGCAATTGTAAATGTTGCTGCATCATCTGCATCCAACTAAACATCAACATCTTTACATGCCTCTGGCAGATCATTTATATACAATGTAAACAGAATTGGACCAAGTATGAAGCCTTGGGGGACCCCTACTGGACATTCACAGAATGGGGACTTTGAATCATTAATACGAACACATTGCGTTCTACTGAACAGGTTTGATTTTATCCAGTTGAGGGTTTGTTCAGAGAAATTGAAATATGCTTATATAATTAAAATAACTTTGTGATTGACAGTATCAAAAGCTCACTTTAGAACTCTTATTTTGGTAGCCTTTAACCTTTTCCAAAAACATGCAGTTAGCTGTTTCTGTCGAGTGATGCATGGGCCCTGAACCCAAATTGCATTGAGTGAAAAGAATTATTGCTTTTATTAAGATGTTGAATCAGTAGTTTAGCCACCCATTCACTACACGGTTGTGCTTTCTGTGACTTACAATTTGTATCACAGTGATATTTACACAAAGTCGCATTAACATCTTAAGATAAGAATGACAAAAGCATTTTCTATAACTCATGTGTATGGTTAAATATGACAGAAGTCACTCATTTACAGTAGATGGTGAAAATGAAGAGAATGAGACCCTATGAACCAAACAAGTGTTTCCACATCAAAAGTTGTCCTGTCAGCCGGCCACGTTTTGTTCCAATAGGATTTCGTTTGATTTTATCTTATATCCCAGTTAACGTCTGTTAGTAGTTTAGAGAGTAGGGGAGTTATACTGAACCTGCAAATAAAGCGGCTGGCCGATCAGAATCAAGCATTCAAATGAGCCGTGTAATAATGTAAAATAACTTTATCAAATGACTTTCTTTAAGCGGTGGGGGGGTAAATGTTACATCATGCATTCTGACTTCTTTACAGAGTTAAACAGGGATAATGTGATGATGTTGTGTGTACTCGTGACCTCCAGGAGCTCAACTGTTTTCAGAAATAATCATACAGCTGAATCTGTCTTTTATAAATGTGATCAAACTAGTGCTGCACAGTCAAATGGGTGAAATGATAATAACCATTATGTTGCTCAAAATGATTCACGACTAATAAACACCATTATTTTGTCAGTTCAGAAGTTGGGTTTTTAATTTCACTTCAGCATGTTTATTATACTTTACAACCAATGAATATGTTATAATCTACTGCCATTAAACATCTTTAACATTGAACTGATAGTATGATGGTCCTCCACCGGTGATGAACTGAAGGAATGATTTCACTCGACTGCTGCTGCTGATCTTCACTTTATACAGTCCAGCGTCTTCTGTTCTGATGTATCTGATGATGAGAGATCCGGTCTGATCATCCACCTGCAGTCTGTCTCTGAGTCTCTGTTCATCAGTGAAGAGCTTGTTGTTCATACTGAATATGACTATCACTTTATCTCTAAAGCTCCACTGGATCACATCATCAGGCTGGAGTTCAGTGACATCAGACTCAAGAGTAACAGATCTCCAGTTCTCAATCACAGTTTTCTGTAACTGTAACAGCAGCACATAGAAGAGAGAAACACAAGAGAAAGAAACATGAACATTATGATCCAGTGAACAGGTAAAGATCATCAACATTGTCAAGAGAAACACAAAGGTCAGAGTTCTGACATGCAGGAAATGTGTGACCTGAATGTACTGTAAGGGTGTGTTCACAAATGCCATGTTTGGTTCGATTAAAACAAACTCTGGTGCGATTGCTCTGTTAGTGCGGTTTATTTGTGTAAGTGTGAACACTGCCATCAGAACCCTGGTGCGCACCAAACAAGAGGACCGAGATCACTGGAAAGATGGGTCTGGGTCCGCTTTCAAATGAACTCCTGCGCAGTTTAATAGAAATATAAACACAACACGGACAAGATACAACCCTAAAATACAAGGCAATAAAAGGAGTGTTAATTAGATCTGTGCTTGTGCATTTAATGGAGGAATTACTAGCGCTGTTTAGACTTCTTCAAACACTTCACAAGGTCTTCACGAGTTACTGACTTACTAAAAAAAAACATACACTATGTCTGTGCCCACTATAACCCACACAGCACTGTGCACCAGCATTGTTTTGGATGTCCGGTATAATCCATTTTAAATATGAATCATAGAATCACGTTCCGACTTTTCGCGAAAGCTGTCAGAGAATTTGCTGTTAAAGTGCCAGTCTGAACGCTAAGCAAACCAGGACTAAATATATTTTGTATGTTTTGGTCTGGACCAAAATAACCAAAACCGAACTACAATAGTGAACTGTGTGTTACATTGTGTAGTGTATTCTAGTTGACAAAAACAACATGTACTGAACTTAAAACTTAACAGCAGATCTGGTGTTTTAAGCTTTAAATACTCAACTGATTCATCAGACTATTAAACAATTAATTTAGTTCACTAATAAACATTCATCAAATAAAACTTCATTTATTACTGCAGCAAAATCAACTACGACTTGTGGAAACAAAAAAAAACGTTAAAGAGTAAATATTCCTTGATATTTAAGGTCCTATTTTGGTTTATGGAGTGTCCAACAACAATTTTACGTACATACAAGATGTAAAAACATTATAACTGCATGAAATATAATTTACATGATCTCTTAATATGTACTTTTTAATATCTATGGCTGCTAAATTAATCACAGTTGTCATCATGGTTAAGTTGATCTCTATAGAGTTAATGTGTAATAGAAAAGATGGATGGATGGATGGATGGATGGATGGATGGATGGATATAGATAGATAGATAGATAGATAGATAGATAGATAGATAGATAGATAGATATATGAAACTCACCCATTTGTTTCTGACGTTCATAATTAATGCAGCAAAACACAAACACACCAACAACAATACACAGCAGGACACCAAACACTATTCCAACTACACCTCCTGAAGATAGACCTCCATCTGTAATGATAGAGAGAAAGACTCAAGATCACATCAAACACACACATATTCCGTCAGTTTAAGACAAACACAAGAAATGTCTTTTCTCAAAGTTTGTAAGTAATAGTTTACTTTCTACCATGTTTTAGAGTCTTGATCTTGAAACTTTGTTCTTGTTTGGGCGGCCAGATGAAAGACTTAAGGAGCCATTTACACGAGATCATTTTCAACTAAAACTGAAATCTTCTTAAGCTTTTTTTAATACAACAGTGTTTTGGGGCAATGAAAATGCAAACTTTTCAGTTTGTCATCGTGTAAACGTAGCCTTACGGTAACAGTCGCTGCCCGCTGCTGTTATAGTGTAAAAGTGTTGAAAACTGTTTCTACAGTAAAAAGTTTCAGTGACCCCTGCATGTCATGTGCTGTTAGGTGAGCAGGATAAACATGTAGATATTTAAAATAAAGTGTGGATGTTCTTCTGCAGAGGCCTTTTGTTTAGCTCATGATCCCTCTAAATAAACTCATATTCTTGACTATCATGTAGATGTTTAAAGTGCAATAAACTCAAAAGCAAGAGTTGAATTCTTAAACTAAATTTTTCACACACAACTGATATTAATATGAGAGAACTGAAATGCTCACCACTGACAGAAACACTGAATGTCTTGTATTTTGTGTCTCTATTGCTGCTGATCTTTAGTTTATAAAGTCCAGTGTCTGTGGTTTTGGTGTTTGTGATGATGAGAGATCCAGTGTGAGGATCCAGCTTCAGTCTGTCTCTGAATCTCCCATCAAGAACATCATCATATATTGAGCTCTTATTGTCTTCTTTATCATGTGTAGCTATGAGAACACCATCATCTCCAAACCTCCACAGTATCAGATCATCTCTCTGTGTGTTTGGACATCAGTGTGTAGAGTCACAGAATCTCCCTCAGTCACTGACTTCACATCACCAGCACTGACAACACTTGGAGCAACTACAAGATGGACAGAGATCAGTGTGAGATCAGAACAAAGACATTTATTCAGATTTGAAAAACTAGAAGGTGAGTAAGTGACGACAGAATTTTCATTTTGGCAGACGATGAGGCAATTTGTGTAAGTTATTGCCTGTTCTCATGAAGTCTAGTATATTTGAGTTTAATTGCTTTTTAAGCTTATTTTAACAACAGAAAATATGTAAATGAGAACATCTCAGCTTATTAGACACTTAAATACTATTAAAATACAGTATGTGACAGTTCACAGATATAGATGTTCTCAAATTTGTTGGTACCCTCCACAAAAAAAGAATAAAGCACAATTTTCTCTAAAATAACTTGAAACTGACTAAATTAATTGGCATCCATCATTGTTTATTCCATATTTAATAGTAACTGACTTTGCTTTAGATTTTTTATTCAACATAATATTGTAAATGATAATACAAATGAAAATGTCATGGACTGAAATGATGGGACCTAATATTTTGTTGCACCACCTTTAGAGGCGATGACTGCAAGCAAATGTTTTCTGTAGCTCTCAATGAGACTTCTGCACCTGTTAACAGGTAGTTTGGCCCACTCTTCATGAGCAAACTGAGACGGAGAGATAACAGGTCTATGATGTCCGGGGCTTTACATGCGGCACAATGGTCGGATCAGCGTGTGCTACCAGCCGAGAGGTGTGGGTAACCGCTGAACCCCACTCGTGATCGGGACCGGGGATTGCAACTGTTTCCTATGAACGAGTAATTCCCAGTAGGCGTTGGTCACAAAACAGTGTCGATTAAGTCCCTGGCCTTTGTACACACTGCCCGTCGCTACTACTGATCGGATGGTTTAGGGAGGTCCTCGGATCGGCCTCACCGGGGGCTTCCTGCGGAGCGCTGAGAAGACGATCAAAACTTGATTATCTAGAGGAAGGAAAGTCATAACAAGATTTCCGTAGGTGAACCTGCGGAAGGATCATTGACGTTGGCCAGGCACGTGCCCGGACCCAGAGCGGAGGCTATCTCAGGTTTGATGGCTGCCTTCTCCAGACTGAAAGTTTCAGCTCTTTCTTTAGATCTTCAACAGGATTCAGATCAGGACTCATAGATGGCCACTTCAGAATCATCCAATGTTTGGTTCTTATCCATTCTTGGGTGATTAAGCTGTATGTTTTGTGTCTTAACTGGGGAGTCATTCGATTCGTCTGAAACTATCCACTTCTGAAACGTTTAGTTTTTACCATACATGTTGAAATTAATGCTGATACTTCCAGGAACTATTGAAAGCCTCCATGAACCACCATTGCTGTGAAAAAACTTTCCATTAAGTCAACGGAGTTGATGCGACTCTCTCTCTCCTCTCTCTCTCTCTCAAAGGCTCTGAATGTATGATACTAATGATGGAAACTAATTAGTTTGAAATATCACTAGAATCCAAGTATGCATAATCTTTTCTGAGGGGGTACCAACAAATGTGCCCTGGCCATTTTATAATATCTTGTAGAATAAGCAATAACTCATCTCTGTCCACAGATTCTTTGCTTTATTTTATAACATACCAAAGGCATGCAAGTATAAATGATTCAATAGATTTTCATTTAATCACTCTTCAGGAGAATGAAGCATTATTTGGTGAGCTGTAAGGGTACTCACAAATTTGAGCATGTCTGCATGTCAACACTCACCTGACTATATCGACATGATGACATCACACATATGCAAATGAGATCAGTGAGAATCGATTCTGAATTACATTGTAAAGGACCAAAGGATTTTTTGCATCACCTTAACTTCAGTTTAATTTGAAAAGTGAAATCAATTTTCAAAACAATGACTCTATCAATTAATTTTCATTCTTCTTACAGTACCTGTGACATTAACTCTGAATCTCATGTTTGTTGTTCCAGCTCTGTTGATCTGTACTTCATAGGGTCCAGAGTGTTTGATTCTCATGTTTGTGATGGTGTGAGATCTCCAGTTCTGAATGTCTGTCTGCAGTCTGTCTTTGAATGGACCATTATATTTGATACAGTTTTTATCAAAATCAACTAAAAGATCCCTGGATTCACCAAACCTCCACCGTATCACATCAGATGTCTGTATGACAGTGAGATCAGTGTGTAGTGTGACAGAATCTCCCTCCATCACTGACACTGACTTCACTTCATCTGCATCAACACTAAACAAACCTGAACAACACAAACACAAACAGTAGTTCAGACATTAAATCTGTTAGTACACACATCCCATAATCAAGTCTCATCAAATATTACTAAATAAAGAATCAATTCGTCTTCAAAACCAATTAAACTTAACATTTATTCCTCTGGTCTTCCCCAGGGTCTCCTCCCGGTGGGACATGCCCGGAACACCTTCCCGGGAAGGTTTCCAGGGGGCATCCGGAAAAGATTCCCAAACCACCTCCGTTGGCCCCTCTCTATGTGGAGGAGCAGCGGCTCTACTCTGAGCTCCTCCCAAGTGACCGAGCTTCTCACCCTATCTCTAAGGGATCGCCCAGCCACCCTGCGGAGAAAGCTCATTTCGGCCGCCTGAATCCGGGATCTTGTCCTTTCAGTCATGACCCACAGCTCATAACCATAGGTGAGAGTAGGAACGTAGATTGACCGGTAAATCGAGAGCTTCGCCTTGCGGCTCAGCTCCTTCTTCACCACGACAGACCGGTACAGCGACCGCATTACTGCAGAAGCTGCACCGATCCGTCTGTCAATCTCCCGTTCCATCGTTCCCTCACTCGTGAACAAGACCCCCAGATATTTGAACTCCTCAACCTGAGGCATGAACTCTCCATCCACCTGAAGTGTGCAAGCCACCCTTTTCCGACTGAGAACCATGGCCTCGGATTTGGAGGTGCTGATTCTCATCCCAGCCGCTTCACACTCGGCTGAGAAACCGTCCAAGTGCATGCTGAAGGTCCTGGTCTGATGGGGCCAGCACGACGACATCATCCGCAAAGATCAGAGATGAAATCGTGTGGTCCCCAAACCCGACACCCTCCGGCCCCTGGCTGCGCCAGAAATTCTGTCCATAAAAATTATGAACAGAACCGGCGACAAAGGGCAGCCCTGCCTGAGTCCAACATGCACCGGGAACAAGTCTGACGTACTGCTGGCAATGCGAACCAAGCTCCTGCTCCGGTCGTACAGGGACCGGATAGACCCTTAGCAAAGGGTCCGGAATCCCATACTCCCGGAGCACCCTCCACAAGATGCCGCGAGACACAGTCGAATGTCTTCTCCAAATCCACAAAACACATGTGGATTGGTTGGTCAAACTCCCATGAACCCTCCAGCACCCTGGAGAGGGTATAGAACTGGTCCAGTGTTCCACGACCGGGACTAAAACCACACTGTTCCTCCTGGATCAGAGGTTCTACAATCGGCCGGATTCTCCTCTCCAGTACCCTGGCATAGACTTTCCCGGGGAGAATGAGGAGTGTGATCCCCGATAGTTGGAGCACACCCTCCGATCCCCCTTCTTTAATAGAGGGACCACCACCCCCGCCACGCGGTGCTGCAGAGGCGTGTCAGCCAAGACATCCCCACAACATCCAGAGACTTGAGGTACTCAGGGCGGATCTCATCCACCCCCGGTGCCCTGCCACATGTGAGCTTTAGTAATGCCCCATATATAATTTAAAGTCTAGTATAAACTAGTCCATTCTATCCTGACATCGATTTTGCGGTAACAAAACAGGTTCCTTTCAATCTACTGGTAATAACACTCAGAAGATTTCTTAATTAATCAATAATAACAATTTATTATACCAGGTAGGTACAACAGCAATTAAAACCATAGAATGTGCATACAAAGACAAATCTAACTTAATAAGCAAAGATTATCAACAAATAAAACCACAAAGTTTATCATACCTGGCAAAATCAAGACTTACAGTTGCAGTGTGGGAAGTTCTGGTTACAGAAGAGTCTTTTGCCAAAGCACCTTATATCCCCAGATGTAACAAAGAATCATGAATTCAATGGTCATTGTGAAATTAAGTTTAACTCGTGGCTGATGAGATCATCAAATGGGATGCCAATTTATCCATGAACAGGTTTCCCTGATAAAGCCAATCCTCTTAGAGGAGTCCAGGTAATGTCCTAAAGTTAAAAAGCTCCAATATGTGTTAGGTTTGAATGAACTAGACCCTTTCACCCATCGCAGAAAGACCTTTAAAACAATACCAAACATGTTGATCAAATCTTCATAACATGACAGAACATATAAACACAATACGGAATGTGTAAGCACTTTTCCAATGATCAGGGCCTGAAGAGATGAAGGGGGGATGAGAGAGGTGTGATAAGAAGAGTTCAGTTCATGGACATCAACCCTTGATGGAGGAAAGTATATCATTCATCAGGATCTAGCAACAATTGAGGTTTTATTGTTTGTGTCTTTACATCTAAAACAACTTTAGTTCTTACCTTCTCATTTTAGGATGAAAAGGTGTTTCACGGAGTGAGTGTTCATGCTGCAGCGACATACAACCCAGGAAATATGCAACGAGGAATATAAACACTTGCTTGTCTTCCTGCTTGCTAAGTTATGCACCACTCCATTGAAACAGCTCTTATTAAAAATGGTTAGAAATAACCAGTTAAGCCAAAAAAACTTATGGAAATGGGCAGTTAATAATTTAATATAGACATGAATGTACAAATTCGCTGTTCGTGTAAATAAACTTTGCACTAAATTAAAAAAAAAAACTGAAAAAACCGTGGACCGAAGCGAATAAATCAAATAAATAATCCTAATGATCCTAAACTCTCGCGTCGTTTGCAGGTCACTCACATAATCGCTAGTTTTTAAGACACTTTGTCAAATTGAAATCATTTTTATTTTAAACGGAGCTCAGCTCACCGATGTCAGTTTCACAGCAGTCGACCAATCAGAAGATCACAAAAGCATGACAAGTTCCGTGAGATTTTGTTCACAATAACAAGTTTGCACATGACAATAATTTGATCAAAAGATAACAGAGACCCTTGTCTTAGTCTGTCTCTGCCTAAAGTTAACAATGTAAACTACAGTATGTATACATACACTCGTTCAGTTTATAATGTGAAAGTGTTGTCAGATTAAAACAAATCACTTACCGCACACGAGTAATAAAGACACAATCCTGATCTTCATTTTATTGTTGATTCCTTTGAGTACCAGTTGATTTCATGAAGATAATCACTCGAGTTTTTTGTACCTCTGAGGCAGACTCACAAAGACTTTACTTCCTGCTGAATTCACTACTAGTCTTCGCTCTTCTCTTTAAACTGATGAATAAAATTATGTCTGTAGCTCCTGAATTATTTTGCCGTCACTGCTTCAGAATCAGGTCAGGTGTAGACACAGAATAACGCAAAATAATCTACCGGTCACTAATACACCAGTACACAGTGTAACGCTTTGACCAGGATAGCTCTCACAAAGTCAATAGAAGAAAGAGGTTAGAGGCGTAAAGGCTGTATCACGCACATTTAATGGCAGGTAACACAAGCAACGCAATCCTCTCACACATGAGAGATTACTCTTTCCCAGCGTCACAAAATAAAACTAACAAAACAAAAGTATATAAAGCGGGTAGAGCACGCTTAGCATCTACGGTGGATCTCACTCACACTCAACTCAACAACGTCATCACGTATAGCACGCATCAGAAAATGACGTGATCAGTCTCTTAAAGGGGCACACCGCACAATAATGTGATGCATGTAAATACAGGTTTCGTTCGTTACAGATTCCCCCCGGAAAGAAAAAGGCTGTCCCCAGCCGTACACGACATAAGGACAAAATACATATCCAGCCCCATACATGGAAACATGGAAAACCCATTAACCAAACTATGTATCACATACAGAAGCCAATAACTGGCAGACATGCCAGCATGAGCTACACATTACACAGTATGCACTACAAAGACATTTCAAAAACAAAGCTTGCGACAGTCAAGCCATGTGTACAAAATACAATTTTTTCTTTTCTTTTTCACATAACGTATGAAAACTCAAGAACCATAAAAAATGTACAAGTACTTATTCTCTTGTTAGAAAACAACAAAAAAAAAAAAACACAACACCAAAAAAAACATCACTTTAGGTCTAATCTGTCGGAATGATACTCATTAGTCCATCCACTATCCGACCAACCTGACGTGATTCTAGGGGCCAACCTAGGTCTGAGATTGTAACGAGGGCCCTGAGGGACAAGGTCAAAGTCAGGGAGGTCTACACTACCTGTAGACCCGTCAATGTCAGCGTCAGAGATTTGAGTACAACTTGTGTATTCCCTGGGCATGTCCTGAGCATTTTCAGTGAAACCGTCGCAATCAACAACAGTCTCATCAGGCAGAGCAGCGCATGTTTCCTGAGATACATCTCCATTCAACTGTGTTGTTTCCAAACAGTCCTCAAATGCATCATAGGGCGTTTCAGACGCATCCTGAGGCAAACTCATCGTATTGCTGCCGCACGAGTTCCAAGTGCGAAAAGGCTGCATATTGACCACGTGAAAGACTCCGGCATCCTCACCAGTGTCCAACTTCGCAAGTCTATAGTTCACACTAGACAAGACTTGAGTCACACGATATGGACCAGAGTACAGGGGCGCTAATTTAGCCGTAAAGTTGGCCAAAGCATCCGATCTAGGATGAGTTCTCACTCTGACAAGGTCACCAGGGTCATAAGTAGCAGATCGGCGTCTTTTATCATAGTGCAGCTTCCTTTTGTCATGACTGGCTTCCAGAGCTGCCTTAGCATGATCATGTGCTTGCCCCGCAGTGACAACCTCAAACGTTTCAGAGTATGGGACCTCAGTCTCCTCCATCCCATCCCAGACAGGCTGAGTGACCAGATCCAGAGAAGTGTCCAACTCCCTCCCATACAACATCATAGACGGTGTTTGACCCGTGCTTTCATGTGGCGCAGTCCGCAGTGCAAAGCAGATTTGTGGGATATATCGGTCCCAGGAGGTGTGTTTTCCATCCACGTACGCTCGAATGGCCGTCTTGAGAGTACGGTTAACCCTCTCTGTTGCATTCGTCTGTGGGTGATACGCAGTCGTTAACCGATGTTCAGTTCCTAGGGCAGTAAGCATCTGTCCAAACAGCTCACTCACAAAAGGAGAACCTCTGTCTGAAATTAAGTAGGTGGGGGCCCCATGACGGGAAAAAACTTCACTCAGCATTTTGCCGGCTGCCACATGAGCTGTGGCTTCCCTTACCGCCACGATCTCAACCCACTTAGAAAAGTAGTCGACAAATACCAAGATGTGAGCATTTCCCCTGGATGTACGAGGCAAAGGGCCCACAAAATCAACACCAACATACTCCCAAGGTTTCTGAGGCCGAATCGGGACCATTAGACCGGCAGGCTTCCTTTGGCTTGGTTTTGTCAGTTGGCAAACTGTGCAAGAGGTCACATATTTCTTTATCTCAGATGCCATTTTAGGGCAGAAAAACCTGAGTTTCAGTCGGGCTAGGGTCTTAGTTATTCCCAGGTGACCCGCAGTTGGATGATCGTGATAATACCTCAGCAAGGTACCTTTGAGAGACTCAGGAGCATACAGCTTTAATCCTTTCAAAGGATGGATACCGCAAGCAGTTTGGGGTCGTTGAAGTACAATAGACCATCTTGAATGCAATACTGAAAGCACCCCTCAATTTCACCCTCCTGTTGGAGCGAGGCCTCCATTTTACGGAGAAGGTTACCCGTAACTGGATCATCGAGCTGAAGTTGTCTGACATGAGAACGGTCCGTGAGAGTCACAGAAGAAAGCGTACGGAGGTCAAGACCACCAATCATAGCGTACTCGGGAGTATGTCCAATGGCGGCGAATCAACCGCTAGGGGATTCCTCGACAGCGCATCGGGCACCGTGTTACGAGCACCAGGCTTGTGGACAATGTCGAAATCAAAGTCCTGAAGGCGGAGAGACCACCGAGCGAGACGTCCAGTGGGATTCGGGCGGGACATCAACCACTTAAGTCCACTGTGGTCAGTAAAGATCGTGACATGGAGACCCTCAACATAAGGCCTAAAGTGTTCCAGGGCCCAGATGACAGCAAGGCACTCTTTCTCGGGCGTGGAATAAGGTTTCTCAGCTGCCAGTCCGACTAGCGTAAGCCACAGCCACATCTCTACCATTCTGATCTCTCTGCATCAACGCAGCTCCAAGACCTGCGTCACAGGCATCAGCATGAATGAAGAACGGGAGAGTAAAGTCGGGGAAACTCAACACAGGAGCCGAAGTTAACTTTCCTTTAAGCAGGTCCATAGCCTCCTGGCAAGCCGTGTCCCAGACAAAAGGAACGTCGTTCTTTGTGAGGTTGAAGAGTGGCTCAGCAAGGCGAGCATAGTCTTGCATAAATCGACGATAATAGCCTGTCAAGCCCAGGAACTGCCTCACTTGCTTCACATTGACAGGGGGTTTAAAGTCCGTCACCGCCTTTACTTTGTCTTGTTCCGGCAGGATTCCACTTGGACAAACCCGATACCCCAAGAAGGTAAGCTCTTTGCGACAGAACTGGCATTTGGCTAGTTTAATGGTCAACCCGGCGGACTGAAGCCTTGAAAACACTTCCTTGAGATCTTCAAGATGTTGTTTGAAGGTGGGTGAAGCCACAACAACGTCGTCTAGGTAGACCGCACAGGACTTATATATAAGTCCGGCCAAGACGCCGTTCATGAGTCTTTGAAAGGTCGCCGGTGCATTGCACAGACCAAATGGAAGCACTCGGAACTGAAAAAGCCCACAATGTGAGACAAAAGCAGTTTGGTTTTGAGCCTTCTGCCATGGAGACTTGCCAGTATCCACGAGCAAGGTCAATTGTGGTCAAAAATTTTCCTCGAGAAAGGAAGTCAAGGGACTCGTCGACTCTCGGCAATGGGTAAGAATCCTTAGTGGTGAGCTGGTTTAACCCACGATAGTCCACGCAAAATCGTGGTTCACCACAAGGTTTCTGCACGATCACAACCGGTGCAGCCCAAGGACCAGCCGCAGGTTCAATGATTCCTTCATGCAACATTTTCTTATTTGGTCCTCGATCAACTGTTTTTTAGCTGGAGAAGTTCGATAAGGGGGAAGGTGAACTGGTTTGGCATTTCCTGTCTCTATGGAGTGCTCTGCTAGAGTAGTACGGCCCAGGTGACCATCGAAGAGGTCCGGAAAGCTTTCAAGTAGTTCTGACAACTGTTCCTTTTCGTCAAAACTCAAACATGCATCTTCAATTTTTCCCTGAAGCACTGAAGCTGGAATTTCCATGAACAACAAACTTTTATCCAACTCAAGACCAGCTCCGCCATCCAATTCCTCCATGAATAAAGGATTTTCACCCATGACGACAGTTCTAGACGGGACGTGAATCGTAATGGACGCACGCAACATGAAGTCCATTCCCAAGACTACTGTTGAGGGAAGGCGTGGGACAATAGCAAAACGGTGGTAAAAGCGCTGTCCCATAAATCCAAAAGCCAGCCACGTAAGCCCCACGGGCAGGCATGCTCCACCGTCTGCCAGTTGTATAGGGGAAGAGGTCCATGTTGAATCTTAGCTTTCAATCTGTCATGATTTTGAACGATGTCTGCCTGCACTGCAGAAAGTGATGCGCCAGTGTCAAGTGTAGCATCCACCACCTGGCCACGTAAGTTAATTTTAACTCTTAATGGGGTGTTCCAACAGGACGGGGATGTGGGATCTTCCATGACAAAGGACAGGTTGTGCAGGAACAGTCGGTTGAGGCGAATTCATCTTCTGGAGGGAGGATTGCCTCTGCGAATCATCCTCCCCCCTCTGTAGTTTTCCCTCTGTGCGACAAAAGGAACGTTTCCCCCTCCATTACTGCTTTCGCCGTTGCTTGTATCCTTTGCATCAGGATTCTGTCCTGAACGCACCTCAGGGGACTCGCTTCGTTGTGAGCTCCTTCTGGGAATTGGGTTACAGTCTGGGCATGTGCGAGAAGTGAAGTCAGGACGTGAGCACTTGTAACAGAAAGTTCCTTTGTCAAGTTTAGCTTTACTCTGCCCTGAAGTAGGGAAACAATTACTTGGTCCAAGGACCACATGGAGCTCATGGGCCCTCAGGAGGAGATCCATCACTGAGGAAACAGAGGTTCCATAGAGTGCAACTCTGTATTTCTCAAGAGAATGTTTAGAAATAAGGTCGATTTGTTCTTGCTCGGGTGGGGGGGTTTTCAGCTTCCTGAACTCACTTAGCATGTGGGCCACAAAAGTAGGGAGGGGCTCTTCAGGACTCTGTATACGGTCTAGGATTCCCTTTATTGTTCTTGACTGTTGGAGGGAGGAAGACTGTCCTGAAGAAATCACAGAACTGGGCCCATGTGACGACATGAGAGTCAAGGACTGTGAACCATTTCTTTGGTTCCTTTGTCAAAAATCGAGGCAGCTCGAGGAGAACTTGGGCATCGGTTAAGTCGAGTGAGTTCCTGTAAACATTGACTGACTGGAGCCAGTCCTCTGGGCTTACACGTCCATCTCCTGCAAATACAGGTGGCTCAAGCCTAGACTGGTGCAGTACGGATGCAAGGATTCTACTAGTATTACTCACATCAGAAGAATTAGCCTGTGGTGAGGATGTCACATTTCTGAGGGAACCATTATCGGTAGATGTACCTTGTAGTGGCACCTGGCTTGGTGATACACGGATGTGTGGCGTAGAACTGGCCATAGGAGGCAGCTGGTCGTGTGGCGCTGCAAGGGTGTCCACATCAGGAGGTCCAAACCTTCTTAATATGCTCTGCTGTAACTGGAGAGAGTCAGTGAGACACTGTTGAAGCACCGATACTTCCGCTTGTAGACGTTCCACTTGAGTCTCCAGACTCCCCGCAGCAGGCTGCGCTGGTTTTTGTCTCCGCCTGGGAACAGAGTCTGGCAATGAGTGGGTCAAGTCAGAACTAAAGCCTGGGTAGTAAGCCATCACAGTAACTGTGCACTCACATAAACAGCGGTACAACACCCGTAAGATTCACAATGTAACCCAGAAAATGTAAATAGACCTTAAAATGCACACATCATCAGATGAAAACCAAAAAAAAATTCAATAATCCGACATTTAAACTGTGAAATAGCAAATGTGACCAAAAACATACAGGTTTACTTTCTTTTATGCGAGTTCAATTATTATATTGTCCATCAGCATACCCAGAGCAAAGGAACATGCTTTTTCAAAGTGAATGTAATGTTCTCAAAGTCACTTGAACATCCAAATGAGAGCAAAATGTTAGAAATCGTTCAGTTTGTACAAGCAGTTCAGTTCACAACGAATTAGGAAAGAAAACTTCCAAAAACTGTTCCAAAAAAGAAATTCGTTTCTTCCGCGCTCACAAATTCAGTTCAGACAAAACACACAAAAAAAATTGTTTTGCTGTCCGTTTGTGCACAAAGTACATCCCAGTTCCAAGCACGCAAAGCGCAAAAAAAAATATTATATATGTGCTACAATATCACAGAAAGGTAAAGATCCAAATGTCAGTCCGCGTTCGAAAACAGTGAGGAAAAAGTTGGATCACTTCCAAAACTGATGGGGGAAAAAATTATAATCCTCCGTTCCCAAACGATCTATTTCACTCAGTCCTTTACCATCGGCAAAAAAAATAATAAGAAAAAAATCTGACGAAGCACACAGTCTAAATTTATCAAATTAATCAGCTGTCACTTCATAGAAAAATATCAGGTTGAAGTGGAGAAAAGGAGAGAAAAAAAACGCTTAGCTGCCGTTGCACGCGGTCCACACACACGTGTCACCCAGCGTTAGCAAGCTAATCTCACCAGTCTCTGCAAAGATCTCAACGCTCGATCGGAGTTGTAAATTATCAGGTTTCCAGTAGATGACGGATCCAGATTCAAGTTGTTCGGGCGCCAATTGTAACGCTTTGACCAGGATAGCTCTCACAAAGTCAATAGAAGAAAGAGGTTAGAGGCGTAAAGGCTGTATCACGCACATTTAATGGCAGGTAACACAAGCAACGCAATCCTCTCACACATGAGAGATTACTCTTTCCCAGCGTCACAAAAATAAAACTAACAAAACAAAAGTATATAAAGCGGGTAGAGCACGCTTAGCATCTACGGTGGATCTCACTCACACTCAACTCAACAACGTCATCACGTATAGCACGCATCAGAAAATGACGTGATCAGTCTCTTAAAGGGGCACACCGCACAATAATGTGATGCATGTAAATACAGGTTTCGTTCGTTACAACAGGTTCTCAATACACGCTGTTCTGATGTTGATAAACACATACGATGACACGTTTCTCTTGTCTGAGCTGTAGTTTCTGTTTGACTAAGCTTATGGGTTTTGACTTTAAGGGGAAACAGCGACCTCTACTGGGCATGCGCACTACAATACCGCGTCGTTTTTGTCTCTTGGTAGTTCTTAGCATATGTAAAGGTTACTGCATAGTCTGCATACATCTAAACATCAACATCTTTACATGCCTCTGGCAGATCATTTATATTCAATGTAAACAGAATTGGACCAAGTATGAAGTATGAAGAGAATGAGACCCTATGAACCAAACAAGTGTTTCCACATCAAAAGTTGTCCTGTCAGCCCGCCACGTTTTGTTCCAATAGGATTTCTTCTACTAGATTTTATCTTTTATCCCCGGTTAACGTCTGTTAGTAGTTTAGAGAGTGGGGGAGTTATACTGAACCTGCAAATGTAGCGACTGGCCAATCAGAATCAAGCATTCAAATGAGCCGTGTAATAATGTAAAATAACTTTATCAAAAGACTTTCTTTAAGCGGTGGGGGGGTAAATGTTACATCATGCATTCTGACTTCTTTACAGAGTTAAACAGGGATAATCTGATGATGTTGTGTGTGCTCGTGACCTCCAGGTGCTCAACTGTTTTCAGAAATAATCCTACAGCTGAATCTGTCTTTTATAAATGTGATCAAACTAGTGCTGCACGGTCAAATGGGTGAAATGATAATCAAAATGATTTTGCTCAAAATGATTCACGACTAATAGACACGATTATTTTATCAGTTCAGAAGTTGGGTTTTTAATTCAACTTCAGCGTGTTTATTACAACCAATGAATGTATTATAATCTAATGCCATTAAACATTTAACATTGAATTGAGAGAGTGATGGTCCTCCACCGGTGATGAACTGAAGGAATGATTTCAGTCGACTGCTGCTGCTGATCTTCACTTTATACAGTCCAGCGTCTTCTGTTCTGATGTCTGTGATGGTGAGAGATCCAGTCTGATCATCCACCTGCAGTCTGTCTCTGAGTCTCTCTTCATCAGTAAAGAGCTTGTTGTCTGTACTGAATATGGCTATCACTTTATCTCTAAAGCTCCACTCGATGACATCATCAGACTGGAGTTTAGTGACATCAGACTCAAGCGTGACAGAACTCTCGTTCTCAATCACTGTCTTTTCTGAAACTGTAACAGCAGCACATAGAAGAGAGAAACACAAGAGAAAGAAATATGAACATTATAATCCAGTGAACAGGTAAAGATCATCAACATTTTCAAGAGCAACACAAAGGTCAGAGTTCTGACATGCAGGAAATGTGTGACCTGAATGTACTGTAAGGGTGTGTTCACATTTGCCATGTGTGGTTCGATTAAAACAAACTCTGGTGCGATTGCTCTGTTAGTGCGGTTTATTTGTGTAAGTGTGAACGCTGCCATCTGAACCCTGGTGCGCACCAAACAAGCGGACCGAGATCACTGGAAAGATGGGTCTGAGTCCGCTTTCAAACGAACTCCTGCGCAGTTTAATAGAAATATGAACGCAACACGGACAAGATACGACCCGAAAATACAAGGCAATAAAAGGAGTGTTTATTAGATCTGTGCTTGCGCATGTAACTGAGGAATTACTAGCACAAACACTAAACAGTTAAAAAGGTCTTCACGAGTTACCGACTTGCTAAAAAAAAAACATACACTATGTCTGTGCTCACTATAACCCACACAGCACTGTGCACACAGCATTGTTTTGGATGTCCTGTATGATCCATTTTAAATATGAATCATAAAAGCTGTCCAATCACGTAGCGACTTTTCACGTAAGCTGTTAGAGAAATTGCTGTTAAAGTGCCAGTCTGAACGCTAAGCAAACCAGGACTACATTTATTTTTATGTTTTGGTCTGGACCAAAATAACCAAAACTGAACTACAAATATGAACTAAGTGAACTGTCTGTAAAATTGTGTAGTGTATACTAGATAATAAAAAAGCATGTACTAAACATTAACCTTAACAGCGGATCTGTGGTTTTAAGCTTTAAATACTCAAGCGATTCATCAGACTATTACACAATTAATTTAGTTCACTAATAAACATTCATCAAATAAAACTTCATTTATTACTGCAGCAAAATCAACTAGGACTTGTGGAAACAAAAAAAAACATTAAAGAGTAAATATTCCTTGATATTTAAGGTCCTATTTTGGTTTATGGAGTTTCCAACAACAAGTTTACATACATACATACAAGATGTAAAAACATTATTACTGCGTGAAATATAATTTACATGATCTCGTAATATGTACTTTTTAACATCTATGGCTGCTAAATTAATCACACTTGTCATCATGGTTAAGTTGATCTCTATAGTGTTATTGTGTAATAGCAAAGGCAGCGATTATGTTTTTAGCACAATTTGTTTGTAGGGCACGGCTCTGTGATCTGAAGATAATGCTGCACAATCTAAAACACTGCGAGTTTGAGTAACTTATAACTTGCATTTGAAGAGGCAATACAGGTCAAACATCGTCATTATAAATATACTTTATTATCGTGAAAACATCTAAGATAGGCTCGAAGAACAGTGATAGAAAGATGCCATTTAGAAAGATAGATGGATATATTTGGAGTTTGTGCGCGAGAGCGTCCTCTGGTGTTCAGATGCAGCTGAATTTAACTGTACATCGCTGACAAACTGGACAATAAAAACGCTGCCAAACGCCAAATCGCGTGCGGTTTATTGTAGATTAATAATGCAGCCATATTAACATCTTCATATTAATACAATGAATATAAATGTTTTCTTATTACAGTATCAGCTGAAGATGAAACTCACCCATTCGTTTCTGACGTTCATGAATAATGCGACGAAACACAAACACAACAACAACAACACACAGCAGGACACCAAACACTATTCCAACTACACCTCCTGAAGATAGACCTCCATCTGTAATGATAGAGAGAAAGACTCAAGATCACATCAAACACACACATATTCCTGTCAGTTTAAGACAAACACAAGGAATGTCTTTTCTCAAAGTTTGTAAGTAATAGTCTTCTTTCTACCATGTTTTAGAGTCTTGATCTTGAAACTTTGTTCTTTCTTGGGTGTGCCAGATGAAAGACTCAAGGAGCCATTTACACGACACCGTATTCAACTAAAACCTGAAATCTTTTTAAGCGTTTTCTACGACAACTGCGTTTTGGGGCAATGGAAATGCAAACTTTTCAAAACGGGTCTCAAAGTGCAAGTTTTTGAAAACAATGGTGTTGTATTGAGTGCTTTTGTACATTAATCCTTTAAAAACGTATTTGTCCACCTCAGGCACAAAATACTTAATTAATTAATATGAACCTTTTTCTTTAGGCACGGAAGAATTTCTTGTATGGAAGGGAATTCCTGCCAAATTTAAATAAATGAACAAAACGATAAAAATGAAAACCAAATCAACAATTTCATTAAAAAGTGTCGCAAATATGTGCCAAAATAAATTTTAATACTTTGTCCCTGTCAAATAGAAAAGGAAAATGCAATTGGTGATTTTACATTTATTTTCACTAAAATCTCAAGGCAAACTTTTTTACATCTTCTTTTTGCTTTTGAATCTCAATTTTCGTTTTTTATTTTCAAAGTCATTCAAATAACATGTTTATCAGTGGATTTGTCTGAGTGTCTGCACTACTGTGAATGTCAACAGAAAGATCAGATCTGTTTATGTCGTGGGGGAAAACAACATTAGAATGGACGTGGTGTGTAGAGCTTGTTAGCCACTTGGTCTTAACTCATTGTAATGAATACTACTGACTTTTGCTTGTTGTAATACAGAAAAATTGCTGTGTGTTGTTCTGCATCTCTGATCAGTAAAAAAAAACCTTATCTGAAGTTAAGAACCTATATTCAACTAAGCGCCTAAATTCTGCACCGTGGATCACCGCGCCATGTGACCCCCTGCAGCCTACCGACGGGCTCAGGACCCTGACGTTAGCGAGGCGCCTACGCATCCCCATTGACGCCTATTTTGGGCAGGGTTTCCCGATGGCAACCACCCAGCACATAAAACCCTTTCTTGTCTTCCTTATGCAAAATTATGCACCACTGTATTGAAACAGCTCTTATATTTAAAAATAACCAATTAAGGCAAAAAACCTTTTGGGAATGGATAGTTAATTTTATATAGACATGAATTTGAATGTACAAATACCGCAACTTCTCTCACCAAAACAAAGTCCCTGTGTGTGCAAATAAACTTTGCACTAAATAAATAAACACTGAAAAAACCGTGGACCAAAGTGAATAAATCAAATAAATAATCCCAATGATCCTAAACTCTCGCGTCGTTTGCAGCGTCACTCACATAATCGCCGTAGTTTTAAGTCACTTTGTCAAGTTGAGATAATGTCTATTTTTAAACAGCTCACCAATTTCAGTTTCACAGCAGTCGACCAATCAGAAGACCACGGAAGCATGAAGTTCCGTGAGATTTTGTTTACAACAAGTTTGCACATGGCAATTATTGTAATCAAAAGATAACTCTGTAGTCTGTCTCTGCCTAAAGTTAACAATGTAAACTACAGTATGTATACATACACTCGTTCAGTTTATAATGTGAAAGTGTTGTCAGATTAAAACAAATCACTTACCGCACACGAGTAAAGAAACAATCATGTTCTTCATTTTCCTGTTGATTTATTTGAGTACCAATGGATTTCACGAAGATAATCACTCGATTTTATTAATCTATGTAGTTTTTGTACCTCTGAGGCACTTTGCTAAAACCACAAGCTTCTACTTCCTGCTGACTTAACTTCAAGCATCAGTTGAACTGAGGATTCAACAGGTGTCCACTATGCACACTAGCCTAGTATCAGACAGTCACTGCTTCAGCGTCGGATCGGGTGTAGACACAGACTAACACACATGATGTCACTGACATTTCCGTTGTCTGAGCTCTACTTTTTGTTTGCTGGCTTGTGGGTTTTGAGGGGTAAAGTTCCTCCACTGGGCATGCGCACTACAATACCGCATAGTTGTTGTCACGCTGAAAACAGTTTATTAATATTTGTTATTATTGTAAGGTTTGGTTTAGGGTTGGGGTAGGTGAAGGCGTTAGCTTATGTACTTTATTGTAATTATATGGCTCGGCGAGTGTCAAAGTTCAGGTTCCTTTCGAACACTTGGTTTCTTTCTGTGTTTTGGATTACCCTTAAATCAAATCAGAAGTAGGTTGTATTTTCTGAGGGAATTCTTCTGCAGATCTGGGAGCACAACAACTAGACACAGAGGCGTCCAGCTTTTGAACTCATGTAACAGATTTTATTTGAGTGTTTTTATTTTGTAATACTGAGTGCATTCGCATTGTAGTAAGTGTGTGCGTGTGTGTGCAATACCGTTTTCCCCTCGGGGCTCGCCGTAGTTGGCGGGGTGGGCATGCGCACTAAGAACTGGAGTGCGCATGCCCACCCCGATTTTTCGGTGAAATTTAACACCGAGATTTTGCACCACTTGTATTTCTTTTAGCAACAATAACCAGCTGCTACGACACTGACACGGGATCCTAAAATGAGCAGATTTTGTATGCTAGTCCATTGCACTTAGCAAACACAGCAAAGCGTGGAGAGCATGACTGTGCAATTAGATGAGTGGAGAGACGCAAATAGCGATTTAACACATAAAGAATGGTTGGATAAATCAAACAATTTATCGTCTGGAAATAATGTTTTATCTTGCTAGACCAAATTAGGGTACTGGCATTACAGTATCATCAAACCCAATGTACTGTATAAATTGAGGTAAATTCCCTGATTTATGTTTAAATAAAGAAATCCCATCTGCGCCCCTGACCTGGACCGGACCATATTCGTTCCCACGACGTCATTATCTTTAAGGTTAAAGTTATATTCTTGTCCTACCACAAACGTTTAGCAGTCCGTTCTTAGCAACAACAATCAAAAGCGTATTTAGTCACACTCGCAAACATCAGGGTCCGTTCATCTGTCATCGCTTGGATTACAACGTACGTCACGCGCCTACAGTGCACGTTAAATTTGAATTTTCTCCAATGAGGGAAGAGGGGGATGTCCGTCAATGTTCGGACGAATTACGCTACAGAATTTATATTACTGCACTGATTGGCTATTAGCTGTAATCTGACATTGTCAATCAATGGATGCGAGTAAAATTGTGACCATCGTTGTAACGAAACGAATTTGCGTTTCAGATTTTTCTACCAAGCAATACATATTTTTTTAATAAACCCCCAAAAAAAACGCGACTCGGGATTTGTTAACGCCCAAAGTCGCGGATAATAAGCGGACTTGGCAACTATGTTCCCAAATCGCGTTGTGGAGTCGACGGGAAACGTCAGCAATAGAATAGATATATTTCGCGATTTGTATCGCATTATTTGTTGGGCCAACTGAGTTCAAGAAATATATTTTTTTCTTTGACAAACGAATTCTTAAACATATTGGAACCTCCTGTTCTAGTTTATCCTTGAAAATCTACGAATTTCGTTAAAAAATTGCTTTTCAGCCAAGTGGTTCACAAATGGTTCATTTCTCGAGGCTTCAAAACCCTCTGGTGGCCAAAGAGTGTAAAACAAGTAGATACATTACAGATGTGCTTGATGTGGTCTGTGATACACTATATTTTGCGGCATTCTAAGCTTTGAAATATCGGTAAAGAAAAAAAAGATTTCCACATAGACTAATGTATTTATAATGTGCATTTTCTGGTGGTTTACAATGATTGTGTTACGTAACTGAGTAATAAACGTATTGGCTTAACATTTACGCATTTGGCAGACGCTTTTCTCCAAAGCGACTCACTGTACTGTATTATACATTTCTTGGCATCGCTAGTGCCATGCTGTAACCACTGCGCCAGAAGGGGCAATATTATTATTATTATACAACTGGGAAGTGTGTGGGTTTAATCATCCATTTCCACAGCAATGCTTCATCATCTTTCCTATGGACGGTCCCTACTCCATACGCTCAGTCACATCATGCGATTCATACAATAGATGGCGCTGTCCCCATGTATACCATAATTGAACTTGTCTTTCCACTACGTTCACTTGCCTATCTAGTGTCGGTCTGCGAGGACGACAATGGTCCTGTTGGCTGGTGGTTATGAGCAGGTTGTATAGCATGTTGCTGAAGGTACCTGTTGGTTTTCGTTTGATCTGCAGTAAACTTCTCACGTCAGCTGTGGCTCTGTGATTGGATGTCTGATTGATACACTTGTGAAATCCTGATTTATTCTCCTGATACTTGAGCTTCCTGATATCCGGGTATGTTATAATAATGAAGCAGTTTCCGGAGCGTCATGTGTGTTGAATAAATGTGATTATTTAGTTTGTAAAGGACGAGCTTCGTTTGGTGATATGATAGTTATCAATTTGTTCTCCTCGCAATACGAGGTTTCCCATATTTGGGTAAGTCACGATAACTGTGCAGTCTACACATGCACTTGTATCATATTATATATATCATATATATATATTATATCATATTGTCAGTACCAAAGATACCACTGTTGACCATTGTTTGTCCAGTACTTACATTTTATTAGATACGATTTTCCTATTATTCTCTGTTTTGTTTTATATTATCTTTTTGTTTGTTTGTTGTTATCTTGCCCTTGTCCACTAGAGGTTGGTGTGCTGCAGTGAAAACACACAGCACGCATCTTCTATAATTCTTCTATAATTTACATTTATGCATTTAGCAGACGATTTTATCCAGAGCGACTTACATTGCATTATCTTATACATTTTACATAGGTATTTGCAATCCCCTGGGATCCAACCCACAACCTTGCCACTGAGCTACAGGAAAGCTATAATCATCACCAAGCTACTTCATCTGGCCCTGTTTGTTGTCTTAAGCCTATTTGTTATATTTTGTTATTGTTGTCTTTTTTGTTAATTAGGTTTTCTGTTAAATTTAGTTCTGTTGCTTTGGTCAGGTGTTAATTTGTTATAATTTTGTTGAATAAATCAATAGAAGTCGTGCACGAGCACCGATTTGGTCACGATCCGGAGCTTTTTTTGCAGCCCAGCTCGCACAGGTAAGTCTGCTGAACATCTTAGAAATAGCAGTTTTTCATCCATTCTTAATCGTAAACATCTTACAGACGTCTTATATATGTCACATTTGACCGCAGACGTCTCCGAGACATATTGCAAATAAGCAAACTGTGCATTGCAGATGTCTTCCAGATGTAGATGCAGACGTCATGAAGTGTGCTATCAGGGAGACCGAAGAAATCTGTCTGCGACAGCAAAATCCACCCAAAGTTCATGTAGTGTGAGCTTGACGTTAGAGTTCACATGGGTGTTGGTTTCTCCATTTTGCAACGGGCCCAGGGTCAAAGAAAATGGATGAGATGTTAAAACTCATAACGCTTTGTGGTGTATTTCATCTTCATAAATGTAAAGTATGTAGAATTTTCTATGTTGATTAAAAACTATTCTGATCCTCTATCTTCTTCGCTTTATAGGAAAGCTATGAAAACTGCCCTACTAATGTAAAACTGGGGTTTCCTTATGAGGATTACTGCCTGTTGATTCTTGAAAGTGACCCTTTCATTTTGATTTAATTAATTATTTATTGTTATAATTTTATATATAAATATGTATTGTGATTGATGTCTTTGTTTAATATTTTTCAGTTGGCTATATTAATTCCTTTTTGTAGAATATGTGTTATGTATCCCCTGTCTTTGTTCAATAAAAAAGCATCTAGTCATTTATGTCTGTTTCCACCAGTCTTTTCGTCTACTTAAGGTCTATGGCTGTTGGAAAGCCAATGTCAGAAGCCCTTCTGTCACCTGTTGGACTGTAGTGTGATCTTTGATATTACATGTATGAAAGCCGGTTTTCCGTAAATTCCTTTGCATCTATTGGTTTTCAAATCACAAATAGAAACATACCATGATGTTTCTTTTTTATTCGTTTGGATACTTATAAAGGATAATAAACGGACACAAAATCAAGTATAACTGAGCGATTTTCAAGCTATGTTCTATCACAGCGTTTCTGTTCTCACACTTGTCTTGCTGCAAATAGATATGAGTCATGTGATTGAGCTCTTGAGAAGCAGAAAGTGTGATCTGACCACTGTGATGTTGACTCCTCCCTCGACTCCATTCTGCAGCCATAAATTACACCGTAAAGGGGTCTATTAGTTATTAAAAGTGTCAGAACCCGCTGGGTTGTTCGGTTATTTATTGTAAAAGCTTTTTCTGAATGTGACGTAATGTTGTTCTGTTTGTGTTTGTGGAGTCTGTTTGGTAAGTTGTTTTTATATCTTCACTTAATTTTAGTGCAGAATAACTCACGAATCAGACAAAATGACACTGTGAGCCTGTTAATCAATCAATAAAATGAGTTTACATGCCTGTTGTAATTTAATAGACGTCTGTGTAGTTTGTCAGGACACGTTGCACTGATGATCACAGACTGATCAGACGTAACGAAGCTTCAGTGAGTGTCGTTGTGTATTTTTCAGGTGTGTTTGGTTGTGTGTCCGTGTCAGTGACTGAAGGAGATTGTGTTACTCTGTCTGTGAATCTGACTGAAACACAGATGAAGGATGGAATCTCCTGGAAGTTTGGAGCTCAAGAAAGTCTCATCGCTGAAATCAAGAGCGGACACATCGCTCTATCTGATGATAGACCTGATAAAAGATTCAAAGACAAACTGCAACTAAACAAACACACTGGAGATCTGACCATCACAAACACCAGCGTCACACACACTGGACTTTATCAAGTGGCCAACATCAAGGCAAACCGACAACTCACAAGATTCACTCTGACCGTCTATGGTGAGCAGAAAACATCAATGTTTTATATGTTAATGTGATATATATTCCCATTTTCATGTTTCTAATCCAATTTTTTAAAACATGTTTCTCGCTTATATCTTTATAGCACATTGTTGATTGTATTTACTTTATTTTTGAATACTCTAATATATATTTTATTCGGCAATTTACTTATTTGTATTAAAATTGAATTTTACTATTTTATTCTTAATTCTGTTCCAGCTCATCTGCCTCTTCCTGTTATCTCGAGAGTTTCATCATTATCAGACGTCTCAAATTGTTCTGTGTTGTGTTCAGTGGTGAATGTGTCACATGTGAGTGTCTCCTGGTACAAAGGAAAGAGTTTATTGTCCAGCATCAGTGTGTCTGAACACAGTGACATCATCAACATCTCTCTTACATCTGGAGTGTCTGGATGATTCTTACACATGTGTGATCAACAATCCCATCACACCAGACTCAACATCTCTGCTGATGTCTGTCACAAGTGTTCAGGTGTGCACATGTATTATTATTAGTGTTTACCTACTGATGTAAGAGTGGACATACAGATTTAACTACAGTAATGTGTCTTATTAGTCATTACAGAACCGAGTCTCCCCTTCAGTCATTCATTTCCTCTCTCTTGTGCTGTTGTTGGATCTGTGATGTTTGCAGCTGCACTTCTGATCTTCTGCATCTACAGGAAACGCAGACAACATGGTGTGTGGAAGCGACACCTGACAAATGTGCATAGATAATGTGGTTTTGTAAAGACGCTGTGTTAAAGGTGAAGTGCAAATGGTTCTGAAACATCTTTGTATTAATACATGATTGTTTTTGAAACAGATCACACCAGCGAGCAGGAGATCACGTACGCAGAGCCTACATTCCGCAAAAGACAAACACATAAACCGGTGAGAACATTCATGTGCGTTTTGTGTGTCTAAATTCTGCTTATTCACTATTCTGTCATTATCACACGGGGAATACTTGATTCTGATTGGTCAGTACTGACATCCCAAGGTCAGTTAATCCCTGATGTAAACACACGGTCATCAGGGTGCTGCGTGTCATTTCGACCAGTGTAGTTTAATATTACACATAAATTAACTCTAAAAAATGATGTCTAATTAATAACATAAGAGATTGTTTTTGCTAATGATTGAAGGGTGTTGTTAGGGACTAGTGGAGGAACGCCATCAGCCACCATTTATTCACAATACAGCACTTGCTAGTAGGACTTACTTAATTTATTTAGTCAATTTTACTTAAAAATTGAAAACTCTGCTCAAATAAACAAGAAATGTAAATCCTACTTATTGTTTTATAGTGTAGCTACGTATCAGTGCAGCTTCATGAAGTTATATTTTGTGAATGTTTCGTTTACGTTAAGCGTGTTGTGTAGTGATATGCTTCCACATTTTTACACTCATCCGTCCTACAGTCTATAACCTGGAAACAGATCGAGCTCAGACATCTTTTAGGACAAACTCTTTTAGGACGAAATTGCACTTTGAGGAGATAAATGAGAAATGACGAAACATTCTGAGAAGTCGCGAGAGAGGACACACAAGTGTTTTCTTAGTGGAAGTATGAAGTAAATAAAGTGAGATCAAAGTGTGTCGCAACTCAACAATTCGCCATAAAACAGCTATGACCGCTGCACCAGAGTAGTTGATAAATAGAGTTGCGACACAGTTTGATATCAAGTTATGACCATTCAGAATCAAGGACTGGAACTATGCGTTTTATATCATGTTTAAACACATGTTTTGTGTTTGTGTCTGCAGGTATCTGCAGTGGAGGATGATGTGGTGTATGCTGCAGTCATGACAAGATGATCAAACGTTGTTGCTGGACGTTCACGTTACAGTAGATATCCCTTCTTAATAAATCTTCATTAATGCTTATGTCCATACTTAAAGGGATAGGAAAATGCTTTCATCGTTGGGTCAAAACTGGACAAACCCATTTGTTGGGTTAAATTAACCCAGATTATGATATGAAAAACCCAGCATAGCCAAAGGTTGGGTTTGTCCATTTTTGACCCAACTTTGGGTTGAAAACCCAACATTTCAACAAATGAGTGAAGTGACATGTTGTCTAGTATGGTGTCCCATTCTCAGTTATGATGCATGTGGCACCTATGGTTCGACTGGGTATAAGGGGGTTCTCTCGAGGGCACCTTAGTTGTGGTAATACGAGTGGAGAGAGCGCTGTTCACTTATATTTCCTGCCGGTACTGATACTAAAGTCACATCAAATGTGTTCAGCTTGGTGCAGGACTTGGCTTTATGCAGAGCAGTCAACTTGCCCACAATGACTGAATCAATCATTTCTTTCTGACCCTCGTCTCACACACAGAGAGGCATTGTTATGTTGAGAAAAGGGCCCTACCCAATCTTTTGCTATAAAATTAGAAGCACACAATCCTCTGGAATGTCATTATAGGATATTGAGATTTGTACTCGTGGAACTGTGGAACGGAGGGGACGTCCCAATTGTTTTGGCAGTATGTCTGGGGGGTGTTGTGTCTAGATATCAAAATCAGTCTCAAGTCAAAATCCTGTATTTCATCATCTAGTCAGTAAAGAATACAGCCTCCTAAGTATTTTTTATAGATATATATTTTGGGGGTTTTTGCCTTTATTTGTACAGTTTTAGTAAGAGAGAGGACCAGAAGAGAAGTGGGATCTGGAACGGACCATGAGACGGAAACCATCACGGGTTGCCCCATGCGCAACCTCGCCACGTATCGGAGCACTTCCCACGAAGCTATCGGCTCACACATCTATATAGTTTTTATTTTACTTTCCTCGTGTGTGTGTTTCATGTAAAAGATGCAATAGTTCATCATCTGCTGGATCTAGTTTACCTCTGAAATATCTCTATTTACCAGATTATTATCAGCGGGTTCCTGTAGCACTTCAATAAACTTCCGTTGTGGTTTTACATACTCGTGTCTGTCTGGGTCATTCTGTGACAATAATGAACTGATCTGCTAAATGTATAAGTGTACTTTATTTAATCTAGTTACACGTCATGGGATTGCACAAACTCAGAAACAAATGTATAGTACAATACAAAAGTACAATACCTGCCATTTTTGCAATGAGTTAAACTTTCAAACATATTCTACTTAAAACAGAATTACATTTATGACCTAAAGTGATTGTGGTGTGAAAATCTTAGCTTAACGGTTACTATGAAAAGTGGAAAAACAAATTCTGTGTGAAAGAAAACGCTAGCAGAGCAGTGAAAACGAAACTTTCCACGACCACAGACCAAAATAAAATGAGACGTGGTGTTCAGTTTATTTTCCACACACATCTTCTGTTGACCTTTATCTCCTTTCACAACTGTTGGACTTCATCTTTATGATGGCTACTGAACCTCATGACATTCCTGCCTTGTGTGTCTTCAAAATGATATTCTCAGGTTCATCTTTTATAGAAATGTGTGTTTCTGTGTCTATCGTTGCAGATTTGAGGTCTGTGGTTTACAAAAAAACACTAGGGGCGGACTGGCGTGTGGGGACTTATAATTAATTCATTTTAAATAACCTTTGGGTAAACTTAAAA
This sequence comes from Triplophysa siluroides, assembly GCA_006030095.1. Classification (NCBI taxonomy): domain Eukaryota; kingdom Metazoa; phylum Chordata; class Actinopteri; order Cypriniformes; family Nemacheilidae; genus Triplophysa; species Triplophysa siluroides. The sequence goes on along the minus strand of VCII01000199.1, from coordinate 12,910 downwards.
TGTTAAGTTCATTCAATTAAATTCATGCAAACTCATTATATTAACTAATATTTCTAAATTGAATTTATTCACAATTTTACGGCAACCAAGCTACTTTTTTTTTTACGGTGTATAAAAAGGGATCTCCCCAGAAAGCAAAGCACAAGCGGTGCCGTACCGCAATCAAAACACATGTAACCGACAGAGATGACACTTTTTTGTCAATGGAGGAGAAATGGTACATTCTGAACTAAAAACTACAATAAAAACTTTTATTTTCTCTTGTCATACGTTCCACCCAACAAATCCTCCAACTCAAACGACCCCATTGGTCGTTTTCAACGTTCCCCAAATACGACCCAGTGGAGCGTTTCCTAAAATAGCGTCGTTACCAAATGATAAATTGCTCTATTATTTAGCAAAGATGACACGTATTGGAGTGTGATTCGCACTTTAAACTGTCAGGATGAACTGTATTTCGTTCCATCACTACTTATCCATTCAACTGGGCTCATGAACCATCACATCTTCCAGAACCTGGGACTGGTGATCGATGATCAGCTTAACTTCACAGATCAGGTTGCCAGCACCACTTGGTCCTGCAGATTCATCCTCTACAATATCAGGAAAAGTAGACATTTTCTGTCTGAGCATGCTTCGCAAGTCCTAGTCCAGGCTCTTGTCCTGTCCAGACTGGACTCTTGCAATGTGCCACTAGCTGGACGTCCAGCTTGCACGACCAAACCTCTACAGATGATTCAGAATGCAGTGGCAAGAGTGTTCTTCAATGAACCGAAGAGAGCACACGTCACTCCTCTCTTCATTAAGTTACATTGGTTCCCTATAGTCGCTCGCATCAAATTCAAGACTCTGCTCCTGGACCACAAGACCACCACTGGTTCTGCCCCCCCCCTTATCTTCATTCACTAATACACACTTATGTACCAGCCACATCTCTACGCTCTGCAAACGAACAACGTCTTGTGGTGCCGTCCCAAAAAGGAAAAAAAAATCGCTCTCACGAACCTTCTCCGGATCGGTTCCACATTTATGGAATGATCTGCCCGCTGCTACAAGATCAGCAGATTCTGTGGCCATCTTTAAGAATGACCTGAAAACACATCTCTTTCGTCAGCACCTGACCGATCATTCCTGATCACTATCTCTTTCTTCTCTATCCAAAAAAAAGAATTCTTAAACTGGGCACTGTATTCTGTAGGAAGACCTTTTGAGACCTGTTTCATTGCTCTTATGCGTTTTGTTGTCCTAATGTTGTCCCAATTGCTTCCATTGTTTACTCCACCTGTAAGTCGCTTTGGATAAAAGCATCTGCTAAATGATTAAATGTAAATTTACATTACAAATGACACCATTCAAGCATTTTGAGCAAGCAACGCATCTCATTTAGTTATTATATAACATAAAACACAGCATATAAAACACTCACAATTGTTTTTCAAAATGTACAAAAACATACGATTTTTATGAGGAAAAGACGCTGAAATGAGCACCATCTACAGTAAACCTTCACGTCCTGTGTGAACTTCTGGGTTTAACACACATTTAAAATGAACGGCAGGTGAAGTGATAGGTCAGCTGTGATTGTGAGGAAGCTCTGGTTCTCATGTATCTTGTGATCGATTGCGTTGTAACGTCTGCACTGAATGTGAAGTCTTATTGGCTCTCGATTGCGGGGCATGACATCAGTCTGAAGATAATCTTCCTAAAGCCGCGGTTGAATTTTCCCTCCATAGACTTCCACTCATTCGAATGCGACAGACCGGAAACTCAAGCCCCTGTTCGCATTTTGCTGCCTAGCAAAGTTCAAGTTTGGTGAACTCTGACCAGCGTGAGACCAATAGAAGATCAAAACGTCAAAGCGTGACCTTTCGGTAGAAACAAATCCAAAATGGAGGAATGGCTCATTGCAGCAGTATCATCCTGTTTTGTACAACACAACTTTAAAAGATTACAAAAAACTAGTAAAAAGAGAAGCGGCGATAAGAGAAACAGGAGCGGATGTTAAACGTGTATTTTTGCTTAGAAATGATCTGATAAAAAAACTTCGAGACACGGACAGATCAGCTTATATGAATGTGTTCATGTGTGAGGGCGAGAAACAGCAGACAATCTGAAAAATGACTTTAAAATTGTACAATAAAGAACACAAAGTTCATAAAGATTTCACAACAGCCCTTTTCACACAGCAATGCTGGTAAAACGGGTGAAGTCATTCTGGTACATACACGAATGTGCTGTTCACACATTGTCACTTACTGAAGTTTGCCGGTAACGTTACTACTTCTATTACTGGGAAGTTGGAATTACAAATTTACCGTAAAGGGTCCCGTTCACACATGATCTGTATTTTCTTGCAATTTACCAGTAAATACTGTACGTGTCAAGGGACTAATGTCAAAGTCCTGTAAGAACGGTGACAATAATCAAAAACATTATCATCTACAGTACGTCTGTTTATTATGTCAGATGAGCAGAAGACTTTTTTTGTTTTATATGTTCGTGTTCTTTATACCCACAGAAGATGTTTGTTCATGCGTCTGTAGTTACATGAATAATCATGATTGTAAATTGATCTAGAACGCTATCTACTATGAAATAAAACCATGTAGAAAGTGTTGTGCAGTTGGAATCATTGCGATCTTTCACCTAAACAGCTTCATGTGCTGTCAGGGTGTGTGTTGGGATGTTGAACAGAACCTGTTTCCACCAGCAGACAAACATGTTGTAAACAAGAGACCAATGGACGTTCATTCGCTCGAAGAGCCAAGGAAATACAAATATAACGGCTTCTGCAACTTATTTGTAAATTCTAGCATCAATCTTTTTGTGTATAAAGGCACAACAGTTTGGTCATGTTCTCAGGAGGGAGGGCAGTAGACATGAAGGTAGCGGTTAAACATGGAAACACACACTGACACACAGACAACTATGTCTATCATTTCTAACGGTCATTACCTGAATAAATCTGTTATAGTTTCCTAATAATTTAACTTCCTGTTCCCAGACAGATAGCACATGTACGTCTGTAAGATCTCTACTAAAGGACAGTTTTCACTGTTTACAGAAACTTCAGGACTGAAATCTCACTGCAAGCGCTTCAAAAACACAGTTCTTCATTATCAAATGATATCTCAATTGTGATTTGTTACCTGATTTCTGTTTGTCCTGTTCTTTTTCGTCAGCATTGTCTGTTTAAGCAAACATTCGGTTCATTCAAAGTTTTGCATCCGATTCAAGTCACTTTATATAACCTCTGAAAAATAAAGGAGCTTTGCGATGCCATTGAAGATTTTCGAAATTGTTCCACAAAGAACCTTGAATGTGTTTGTGTTTGCCAAACGATTTTCTTTTGGATCTTATGTCCATGCACATTAAGTTAAGGTAAACGTGTTTGTTGCTAACGCTAACTTAAAGTTGTCTCTGATGTATTAAGGTAACGTAATACCTTACTAAAAATTCAACTTAAAGTTTTATACAAGTGATTTTCCTCTCTTCATCTATAGATAGTTGTAACTTAAACTGTTTAGAAGTCGATGTCATTAGCAGATGCTAATTAATGTTAACAGTGGTTTTGTATCGACTCATTTTCTATGAGTTTCTAAAAGTGTGTTGGTTGACTAATGCAATCTAAATTGTGCTGTATGGGTTATCCTTTGTGTAGATATTTTTTTGTGTAACTTTTAATTTTATTTCACTACCCAACAGACTCAAGAATTAACTGATATAAGGTCACTGGTGCTCAGAGGGCTCCTGGTTGTCCTTGTAAACAGCCCCACAGACTTCTTCAAACCATGCTGTGTAAGTTACATTTTCTTATATATCTGAAAACACCATAACAACCTCGAGTAAACTATGACAATCAAAATCCCTTAGACTCTGAAAAACACAATTGAAGGTATTCTTAATAAAAACTTGTCTCCATTTTAAAATTCTGGTATCCTCAACTTAAAGGTTTAGAAAGATCATAAGGGCAACAAAGTATAAATTCACATGAATCAAGTAGTTTTACACAAGCGTTTTGAGAAAAAAAATAAGTTGTCTTTTTGTGATATAAACATTGGTGTTTTTTTAAATTTCTTTTGTAAAAAAATGGATATGAGTTATATGGGTTTAGAACGACATGAGTGAAAAAAAGTAAATGACAAAATGATCCTTTCTGTATAAAGTAACCCATTTGTTGTAGGCTTAGTAGAGCAGTCCAATTTATACATAACTGTGTCATTGTAAGACTGTTTAACATGATTAAAATGTCATTTGGTCTGTTTTTAGTAATCCGTCACCTTGACTTGTTGAGCAGGCAGGGGTTGTACTATTCTCTTCATCTTCATCCAGCCTCTTTTAAGATCGTCATTGAGGGAGAAGTCGTGATGGACGAAATTAAAGACCTTCCTAAGGCTGTCTGCATTATATTTGGACTTGCAAACTCCCTCCACCTCAACTACCCTAAATCCATGAAGAACACATTTAAATTCACTCAGAAGGTTCTTCTCTCGTTGGGAAACAGTGACTTAAAACCCAAGTTACAAACCTTAAAAAATCAACTTCTGATTTCGACAAAGGAACTTTCAGAAACCATCCGAATCCATGACTGTGTATTGTTCTCAAGATGCACAATGAATAAAAAACAGTTATTGTGAAACATTGTTATAGTTTTATTATATATTTTTGAATACGGTATGGTACAATTAAAAAGTAAAAAATATATATATTTTGAATTGATGATCTTTAGTGAAGAGAGCTGATGCAAAAAAATTGTATTGTACCCACCAAAGGTTTTATGTTAATTCAAATAATTATATTTAGTTTCATCCCACGCAAAAACGAAAAAAGTTAAATGCAACGGGTTTCTACGCAAATTTCAAGTAAAGTCAACTAGTTCGGGTTAAGAGTGGCACGAGCATCACTCGAGCAGTACACAGAACGGCGCCACTCATTCATTGGGATTTTTTTTCTGCGCTTGCCACCAAATCATGCAGACATCATACTAATACGTAGCCTATACATTGCGTTTCGTTTCATATTTTTTTTTCTCAGACAAGATTTATAATTAGTTGAAATTCAACTTCAATCTGACAACATGATGTTCCTCTACTGTTGATGATCTTCAGTTTATAGTGTCCAGTGTGTTCAGTGTTGAGATCACTGATGGTGAGATCTCCAGTCTGTTCATTCAGCTTCAGTCTGTCTCTGAACATCTCATCATCTCTAGTGAACTTGTTGTTCTTTCTATTGATTTCAGCTATGAGAGTTTCTCCAAACCTCCACTGGATCACATCATGTGACCGTAGTTTAGTTAAAGCAGTGGGTAAAGTGACAGAATCATTTTCCACTTTTACTCTGTCTCTGTAACAGCAGCACACAGAAGAGAGAAACACAAACATTATAACACATTAATATTACATTAATAATCATTTCATGATCATGTCAACATTACTAAACACATGACAGATGTTTTGGTAGTTAAAACGGATATAAATGCTACACCTAGTTGCTCACAAGTTATTGAATATGAATCAAAGATTTAAAATTTTATTAGCTCAGAAGTTATGAATGTAGAATATCTTCTGCGAGGGGCGCCGTATAGGGGGGAAAAGTTAGGACAATTCCAAGGGCCCATGACTGACAGGGGCCCCAAAAATAGGTAAAAACTAATATAAAATTATTAAACCATCATCATTCAGTATATATATAATTATATAATAATAAAATGATCTCTTTGTTATTGGCAGTAAAAGTTTAAAATCCCCATTGACCAAAAAAGTATCCATATTGACCGACCAACTGCATGAAATGGTTTGGTCCTGCCTTAGCGCTCTCGGCGACGGTGTTTAGTTGCAATCAGTAGATGCACCGATGCACCACTTTTTCACCAAGAAAGGTGTGTTTATAGTCTCGAGTGGTATTAACCTGTTGGCTTAATGTCCATAGAGAAAGTTAGCTAGCAACAGACTAGTGTTAGCCTACATTTAATCACCATTTAATCAGTGCAGGGAAACGTTTAGCACTATAATAACCCTGGTGTGGAAATTCCATTTTACATGTCGACTTTATTTTCTTGTTGGCATATACAGTGGGTACGGAAAGTATTCAGACCCCCTTAAATTTTTCACTCTTTGTTATATTGCAGCCATTTGCTAAAATCATTTAAGTTCATTTTTTTCCTCATTAATGTACACACAGCACCCCATATTGACAGAAAAACACAGAATTGTTGACATTGTTGCAGATTTGTTAAAAAAGAAAAACTGAAATATCACATGGTCCCAAGTATTCAGACCCTTTGCTCAATATTTAGTAGAAGCACCGTTTTGATTTAATACAGCCATGAGTCTTTTTGGGAAAGATGCAACAAGTTTTCCACACCTGGATTTGGGGATCCTCTGCCATTCGTCCTTGCAGATCCTCTCCAGTTCTGTCAGGTTGGATGGTAAACGTCGGTGGACAGCCATTTTTAGGTCTCTCCAGAGATGCTCTATTGGGTTTAAGTCACGGCTCTGGCTGGGACATTCAAGAACAGTCATGGAGTTGTTGTGAAGCCACTCCTTCGTTATTTTAGCTGTGTGCTTAGGGTCATTGTCTTGTTGGAAGGTAAACCTTCGGCCCAGTCTGAGGTCCTGAGCACTCTGGAGAAGGTTTTCGTCCAGGATATCCCTGTACTTGGCCGCATTCATCTTTCCCTCGATTGCAACCAGTCGTCCTGTCCCTGCAGCTGAAAAACACCCCCACAGCATGATGCTGTCACCACCATGCTTCAGTGTTGGGACTGTATTGGACAGGTGATGAGCAGTGCCTAGTTTTCTCCACACATATTGCTTAGAATTAAGGCCAAAAAGTTCTATCTTGGTCTCATCAGACCAGAGAATCTTATTTGTCACCATCTTGGAGTCCTTCAGGTGTTTTTTTAGCAAACTCCATGCGGGATTTCATGTGTCTTGCACTGAGGAGAGGCTTCCGTAGGGCCACTCTGCCATAAAGCCCCGACTGGTGGAGGTTGATGTGATGTGTTGGTTGTGATGGTTGACTTTCTACAACTTTCTCCCATCTCCCGAATGCATCTCTGGAGCTCAGCCACAGTGATCTTTGGGTTCTTCTTTACCTCTCTCACCAAGGCTCTTCTCCCCCGATAGCTCAGTTTGGCCGGACGGCCAGCTCTAGGAAGGGTTGCAGAATTTTTTTTGTAACCTTGGCCAGATCTGTGCCTTGCCACAATTCTGTCTCTGAGGTCTTCAGGCGGTTCCTTTGACCTCATGATTCATTTGCTTACTAGACTTACATGCATGTACAAATCACCAGCAGTAAATATTGTGCTAGTACTTGTATTGAACTACAAGAAGCAAGACAGTTTTAAGCCTTTAATTAGAGTTAAGTAAAGCTTTTGATGGGACAGTTAGGTCCTAGAGATGTAGTGACAACAGCTGCGCAGAGGGGGCCCAATTGATTTTTGATATGGAGCCCAAAATTCCTGGCGGTGCCCCTGGTAAGACCTTTAATAGTTTGTTAAAAAAGTTTAGATGTGTTATTAAAGCGGGTTTGAGCGGTTGTTGATGGGGAATATTAGACCTTGGAATGTTGAAACTGGCCAATCAGCACCGAGATTTCCAGAGCGAGCGCCGTGTTATAACAGTAAATACAATTTGTCTGTATTACTCATGTGCTGTGTTTGTGACTTTTTAAGTCGTCTGCTGGTTTGAAGTGTAAAAATGTTTCTCTCTTCAGTTCAGGTGCACATTGTGTTTGATGAGGTGAATTGCGTAAATGTGTGTTGAACATATAAATATTATCAATAAAATTGAGCTTCTTACCTGTGACAATAACATTGAATTGACGGTATGATGGTCCTACACCAGTGATGAACTGAAGGAATGATTTCACTCGACTGCTGCTGCTGATCTTTACTTTATACAGTCCAGCGTCTTGTTTGATGTATCTGATGGTGAGAGATTTGGTCTGAGTGTTCACCTGCAGTCTGTCTATGAATATCTCATCACTGTTGTTCTTATTGAATGTGGCTATCACATCATCTCTAAAGCTCCACTGGATGACATCATCAGACTGAGGTTTAGTGACATGAGTCTCCAGAGTTACATAATCTCCCTTAGGCACTATCTTCTCTTTAACTGTCACACAAACACAAGAGAGAGAAATATAAACATCATAACTCATCAGTGTTCAGGTGAAGATGATCAACAATCTCAGATGTTATGAAGGAATAAAACAAACTGATGAAATGTGCACCACAAATGCACTTTAAGAGACTTGTGAGAAGCTGTGAGGAGAGAGAACAGGGGCAGACAGCGTCACAGAGCGACTGGAAGACGACAAGGCAAACACCTTTATATTAATACAATGAATATATATGATTTCTTATTACAGTAAAAGAGATTAAACTCACCCATTCGTTTCTGACGTTTATAATTAATGTGGCGATACACAATCACACTAAAAACACCAATGACAAGAGTAAATACAACAGCAATAGCCAGCAGGACACCGAAGTGTGTTTCTGCCAACAGTCCAGCAAATAGATCTGTTTGTGTAATGACAAAGAGAAACATTTAAAATAATATCACACACGTATTCCTGCTATAAAAGATGAATACAGTTCAGTGGTTTCATCTGGTCTCTCTTTAGATCTGTTACATTCTTTCTTAAACTGGGACATTTAAGAGAAGAGATAGTTGAAGGGAATGTTTTCCTCTTATTATTTTATTTTATCACATTATTATAATATTTCATCACTGTTGACTTGAAACCTTGCATATCCAAAACAAATGCAATATTGTCAAAGTTCACAAGCTTTTACTGGTTAACTCTCCATGATGTTTGACCAAAAGTAATGATTAAAGAAAAAAAATCAGCAATGATTTCTAAATCCAGCATTTTAAGAGGTGCTTCAACTTAAAATACAACAACCTTTTCAAATCTTGACTAAGTGAGTTATTGACAAAGAAATAACATTGATATTGGATCGCTAACACGTGCATTTCTACTCCAAATTGCATCTCTATTTCATGGCAGAAGCCAGTCTGAGTTGTCCAAAAATGTGTTTTTTGGCTGAATTGTTCCATAAAGAACTTGTTTACAATTGCTAGGACACATTTGTCAAAGTTTTGCACAAACTTTGAATTTGGCACAACAGTTTATTTCTCACTCAAAATGCAAAATGATCTGAAAGCACAACTTCTAGCAGCAAATTCTTCAGACTGTGTATTTCAGTACATAAATAAAACAGATTTTGACATGAACACTGGAGATTTTCTCTTGTTAAAAAAATATATGTGAGTGAGTCGTACAATTTGTGTGAGTGTTACATGATATGATGTGATTTATTCACAAAGTTGATATTAATAATTATTAATATGAGAGAATTGAGATACTCACCGCTGACAGAAACACTGAATGTCTTGTATTTTGTGTCTCTATTGCTGCTGATCTTTAGTTTATAAAGTCCAGTGTCTGTGGTTTTGGTGTTTGTGATGGTGAGAGATCCAGTGTGAGGATCCAGCTTCAGTCTGTCTCTGAATCTCCCATCATACATTGAGCTTATTGTCTTCTTTATCATGTTTAGCTATGAGAACACCATCATCTCCAAACCTCCACAGTATCAGATCACCTCTGTGTGTTTGGACATCAGTGTGTAGAGTCACTGAATCTCCCACAGTCTCTGATTCTGACTTCACTTCACATGTGTCAGATTTAAAAAAACAGGAGGAGCATCTACAAGAAACAGTTTCACAAACAGATTACATTTATAAAACAATGTCAGCTGATATAAACAGAGCTTTAATAAGATCCCTGAGGCCGCTGTTGTATAGTAAATGCGAGCGCATGGTAGTCGGGCCTCCCCCCATTGGGTCCAGTCGGGCTCAGCCTCCCGTGGACCCACCACCTGCAGGAGGGACCGTAAGGGGCCGATGCTTAGTGGATCGGGCGGCAGTCGAAGGCGGGGGCCTCGACAACCCAATCCCAGGACACAGAATCTAGCTCTAGGGACATGGAACGTCCCTCTCTAGCGGGGAAGGAGCATGAGATTGTTGGTGAGGTTCAGAGATTCTGACTAGAGGTAGTTGGGATCACCTCTACGCACAGCTTGGGCTCTGGAACCACACTCCTCAAGAGAGGATGGACTCTTCACCACTCTGGAGTTGCTCATGGTGAGAGGCGGCGGGCTGGTGTGGGTTAGCTTATAGCCCCCCAGCTCAGCCGCCATTTGTTGGAGTCACCCGGTGAACGAGAGGGTCGCTTCCCTGCGCCTTCGGGTCGGGGATAGGTCTCTCACTGTCGTGTGCGCCTATGGGCCAAACGACAGTGTAGAGTACCCGGCCTTCTTGGAGACTCTTGGAGGGGTGCTGGAAAGCGCCCCGACTGGGGACTCCGTCGTTCTGCTGGGGGACTTCAACGCCCACGTGGGCAACGACAGTGACACCTGGAGGGGCGTGATTGGGAGAAACGGCCCCCCTGATCTGAACCCGAGTGGTGTTCTGTTATTGGACTTCTGTGCTAGTTACAGCTTGTCCATAACGAACACCATGTTCAAGCATAGGGAGCAGGCACATTGCACCAGGACACCCTTGGCCGGAGGTTGATGATTTGGTTGTTTTAACTGACCTTCGGCCTGACGTATGTCTTGGACACTCGGGTGAAGAGAGGGGCGGAGCTGTCAACTGATCACCACCTGGTGGTGAGTTGGATTCGATGGTGGGGGAGGAAGGACAGACTCGGCAGACCCAAACGTACTGTGAGGGTCTGTTGGGAACGTTTGGCCGAATCCCCTGTCAGAGAGATCTTCAACTTCCACCTCCGGCAGAGCTTCGACCAGATCACGAGGGAGTCTGGAGATATTGAGTCCGAGTGGACCATGTTCTCCACCTCCATTGTCAATGCGGCCACTCGGAGCTGTGGCTGTAAGTTCTCCGGTGCCTGTCGAGGCGGCAATCCCGAACCCGGTGGTGGACACCGGAAGAAAGGGATGCCGTCAAGCTGAAGAAGGAGTCCTATCGAGCCTGGCTGGCTTGTGGGACTCCCGAGGCAGCTGACGGGTACCAACAGGCCAAGCGGACTGCAGCCGGGTGGTTGAAGAGGCAAAAAACCGGGGCCTGGTAGGAGTTCAGTGAGGCCATGGAGAAGGACTATCGGTCGGCCTCGAAGAGATTCTGGCAAACCGTCCGGTGCCTCAGGAGGGGGAAGCAGTGTGCCTACCAATGCTGTTTACAGTGGAGGGGGGCAGCTGTTGACCTCGACCGGGGATATCATCGGGCTGTGGAAGGAATACTTTGAGGATCTCCTCAATCCCGCTGTCACGTATTCCATTGAGGAAAGAGAGGCTGAGGGCTCGGAGGCGGACTCGTCCATCACCGGGCAGAAGTCAAAGAGGTAGTCAGGAAACTCCACGGTGGCAGGGCACCAGGGGTGGAGGAGATCCGCCCTGAGTACCTCAAGTCTCTGGATGTTGTGGGGCTGTCTTGGCTGATACATCTATGCAGCACCGCGTGGCGGTCGGGGACAGTGCCTTTGGACTGCCAGACCGGGGTGGTGGTCCCTCTTTTAAGAAGGGGGACCGTAGGGTTTGCTCCAACTATCGGGGATCACACTTCTCAGCCTCCCCGGGAAAGTCTATGCCAGGGTACTGGAGAGGAGAATCCGGCCGATGGTAGAACCTTGGATTCAGGATGAACAGTTTGGTTTTTTCGTCCCGGTCGTGGAACACTGGACCAGCTCTATACCCTCTCCAGGTTGCTGGAGGGTTCATGGGAATTTGCCCAACCAATCCAAAGCACATCCAAATCCGAGGCCATGGTTCTCAGTCGGAAAAGGGTGGCTTGCCCAGTTCAGGTGGGTGGAGAGTTCCTTCCTCAAGTGGAGGAGTTCAAGTATCTGGGGGTCTTGTTCACGAGTGAGGAAAGGATGGAACGGGAGATTGACAGACGGATCAGTGCAGCTTCTGCAGTAATGCGGTCGCTGTACCGGTCTGTCGTGGTGAAGAAGGAGCTGAGCCGCAAGGCGAAGCTCTCGATTTATCGGTCAATCTACGTTCCTACTCTCACCTATGGTCATGAGCTTTGGGTCATGACCGAAAGGACAAGATCCTGGATACAGGCGGCCCAAATGAGCTTTCTCCGCAGGGGGGTGGGGGTGATCCATTAGAGATAGGGTGAGAAGCTCAGTCACTCGGGAGGAGCTCAGAGTAGAACCGCTGCTCCTCCACATCGAGAGGGGCCAGCTGAGGTGGCTCAGGCATCTTTTCCGGATGCCCCCTGGACGCCTTCCCGGGAAGGTGTTCCGGGCATGTCCCACCGAGAGGAGACCCCGGGGAAGACCTAGGACATGCTGAGGGGACTATGTCTCCCGGCTGGCCTGGGAACGCCTCGGTGTCCCCCCGGAAGGGCTGGAGGAAGTGTCTAGGGAGAGGGAAGTCTGGGCATCCCTGCTTAGACTGCTGCCCCCGCGACCCGGCCCAGGATGAAGCTGAAGAAGATGGATGGATGGATGGATGGATGGAAATGTATTAGACATGTTTGTTTTTATTTATTAATAAAAATGTAACATTTTTGGACCTTAATATTGTGGCGGTTATTTCCCAACTGCATGGAAAATGCTTTTGAATATCAATATTTTCGAGGTATTGTCTTGAAGTATCATGGAAGCACTGAATTGTTTTAATTGTATTAACTCAATGACGTAACACACATACACGTAACGTGTTTAGTCTGCACTTGAATCTTTAGTTTAATTAAATGTGGAAAGTAAAAGCAATCTTAATTCAAATGCCAAACACATTTCTGCTTACCATTGACAGTAACTCTCTCTGGTATGCTGTTCCGGTGTTGTTCTCAATCTACTTCATATCGTCCAGAGTGTTTGTGTCTAATGTTTTGATGATGAGATCTCCAGTCTGAAGAGATATATCTGA